>JAJJMC010006585.1:4386379-4419090 GCA_023531435.1 Papaver californicum
TCAAATCATAACACTAAAACAAATGACAAATTAAGAACCCTAATTACAAAAAAAAAAACAAATATTTTTGATGAATCCTAATTTCCAAAATCCGTTACGTTACGGTATATCCGATAAAAATATCCGCTTCCGACATCCGAAATCCGTTATCCACCTTTCAAATTTTCGTTTTAACACAACGAGAATCACAAAGGTAACTAACACACAATCCTTATGAGCATCCAACATCGAATCTGGACCATCAAAATCTTTCCATGATTCGTATGAGGTTGCTTATCCACCGTTAAATTTTTGTTTTCAAAAGCCAAAAAAAAATTATCTTCATTTTCAGTATTTGTTTTCCCTCTCTTTGTCTCTCTTCCAATTTGAGCCGCCTTAGGGGAAAAACTAGGGTTCCATCGACTGCACCATCACCACCATCACCGCCGAATATGGATCATTCAACACCATCACGGCGATTGCAAACTTGTTGTTGTCTATAATTGTGTTTCTAACACAGGTGACAACCCGTCTCTTTTTAGATCTAGGGTTTACTAATTTTGCAAGATTTATCTTTCATAAACTCTGATTTCTTACAGGGGTTTGTTTGTTTTTCAAAAAAAAAAAATCTTCTTCATCAACCCTACGGTTTCCTTTCTTCTTTTGCTGAGTTGAAATTTCGATTTGAAAGTTAAATTGGCGTTTTTCTATTACTTGCATTTGCAGATATATACTATATTGAATATACCTGTTTGTTCACTCTGTGGTTCATCAAAATATGGGGGTTCTGTTTTTGGGTTGTAAGTTTTTCTATTACTTACAATGTTTTTTAATGTTCCTGCAAATCAATTGAGTTGTAAGTTTTCTTTTATCCGAATGTCACTTTGGTTTTTTATTTTTGTTGGGTGTTACTAAATCTAACAAGTTCTAAATCTTACTGGTGAACATATTCTAGGTGCTGGGAAGACAACTTTGTCAATGGATCAGAAGCGGTACTTCGGTGAATATGACGAACACTCTGGAGTGATAATGACATCTCATGCAGTGAGGCTGGTTGCTATATTAAGTGTATTGATCTCTCTAGATAAAAAGAACAAGAGATTTGGATTGTTGCCATCTGAGTTAGGAACTGGTAACTATGTTAATTTATCTCTGTCATATTAGTATTATCCATGTTTTCCCTGAATTTTTCTTACTGTAAAATTAATTTCCAAATGGATGTGTCACGTTAACCGACCATTATTGTTGTTGTAGAGAACACTCAAGCTGGAGAGACATCACTGCAGTTGAAGGTGGTCCTTAAAAATCTTGGATCCAATCATTTTCTTACTGGGCAACTTAGTTAACTAAAGATCCAGGCTCTCAACCAGCACTACCCGGATAAAGAAAAATAAATGATTAGATAGTATTTTTTTTCCTTTCAGGTAAATAGTGTAATTTCTTAAGAAATGATATAAACTAAATTCTGTGATACAATAAAATTTAATTTAATTTTTAATTTGGCTCATAATTGTTCGGTATTAATTTTAATTTGGGATTATCTAAATCAAAATAGCGAGCAACCAATTTGAGTAAAAACTTTGATAGCTTAAAAGTTTAAGTAATCAACTACTTTGATAGCTTAAAAGTTTAAGTAATCAACTTCAGGTCAATTAAAATCAGAAATCGCTTTCACTTGATAGTTTAAAAGCTTAAGCAATTAACTTAAAGTCAATCAAAATCAGAAATTACTTTTAGCGAGTAAAAATTTAAAAGCTTAAAATTTTAAACAATCAACTTGAGTAAAAACTTTGCTATCTTAAAAGCTTAAGCAACCAACTTCAGGCCAATCAAAATTAGAAATCACTTTTAGTGAGCAAAATTATTTGATCGTTTAAAACCTTAACCAAGCAATTTCAGGAAGAGTTGTTCCATGTATCTATCAACTAAGTATTTTACTTGCTTTAGAATGATTGGTATATCTGAAGCTATTGATGTTTTACTTGCTATATTGGTTGATCTAGATGTTAAGCGATCACAATTTTACTTGCTCCATGGTAGTTGGTCTATATCTTAAACAACCTGAAGGGTACTCACTTTAGGTAAGTTGGTTTATTACTAGAGCAATTACATGGTTGCTCAAGACCTTTACAAGGCTGGCTTTTTACAACCACGGGAACGACTGCCGCTTTAAGTCGCTATAACGGTTATAGCGACTTAAAACGATATATCGCTTAAACCCATTTTTCTTGTAGTGAATCCACACTATTCTTGAATTTGTTTCTTTTACTCTATTTCTTTTGATCTCTTTTACTACTCGTACTTTCTCCTCTCATCTTAAATTAAATAAAAAAAGTAAAATGTCGCTGCTAGTTATATGATGCGCTTTATTCCCCTCCAGATTTCCATGTAAATCTTGCATACGTTTGTGCATATTAAATATTTGTTCTTTGGTCACAAATTATTTCTTGTGTTTCTTTATACAAACATCGAACCCCAGTTAATTACCAAACAAGTGAGACAGAGATGTTATGTTTCAAAAATTGGCAGCTGAGGAATTCTGCTGGCTTGATCTTTTTTACAGTTACAACCTGTCGAACATTCAAAGGGACCAAAAGCTTTACAAAAATAAAACTTAAGTTGCAGTACCAGATAAACAAGCACTTGCAGAAAAAATGAATCTTAAGCATTACTATCTACAAACCCAAAGTCGAGGAGCTAACTCAGCTATATCATTATTTTTTTTCTTTTTTTATTTGTCTTAGCTAAAAAAAAAACAAAAAAAAAACTTACCTATAACAAAGTTTCTATGATTGGTGCTTGGATTTTATTAAAAGACAGATGTGACCCCGTTTTTTAGGGAGTACTCTTCCAACTTGGTGTATAAAATTCATTATCATTTAGTTTCTCATTTACATGATACTGATCATAACTTCACATACAATAGCAATAAGAGGATTTCACAATGTCACCACCTCCTGAAGGTATTCTAAAGTTTAATGTTGATGCATCATTTGATCATGAAACTAATCAAATGGGTACTGGTGTTGTGTTACTTGATCATACAGGAATTTATCAAGGCATCAAAGGACAATATGCAAATGGAATATTAAGTCCAGAAGCAGGAGAGTGCATGATTGTACGTGAAGCTTTGATATGGGCAAAAAGAATGCAACTATCCAGGATCCATGTGGAAGCAGATGCAAAAGTGGTCATCGAATCTATTATGGGAGGATCTTTACTTATTCAATAGGAAAATAGAAACATAATAAAGGAGATCAAACACTTAGTATCTGCTTTTAATTATTGTAATCTTTCACTTATTAGTCGTGATAATAACCAGGTAGCTGATTTTATTGCTAAGTCAGTGAGAGAATCTGATTCAGCAACTTATGCTGATTTCTCTGTAGCAGTTTATAGTCTTCTGGCAAAAAACCAAAACTCACCATCAACCTAAAGTTAATCAAAATTTTGTTTATCAAAAAAAATATTCAAAACTGGTTATTTTTTGTCTCTTATTACGTTTGAAACTAATTTTTCTTACATTAAAAATAATAAATTATTAACAACAAATGATTTTAGATATAATAAACTAAATAAAACTATTTTTCAAAGAAAATAATTATTTTTTTAATAAAAACTTGTACACGAGTACAAATGTTAACAAACCTATAAAAAACTGCTCACATTTAACTATAGGTAAATTAGGCATGTTAAGATCACTAGGGGTGTCAATGAATCAGTTGCGGGTTAAATACCTTTGGTATCGGAATCGATAAAATAATCAGATATCTATTGGATCTTTAGAAAATAATTAGTTTTTTTAAGAAAAAATTTAATCTTACCGATTTTGTTTTAAATTAATTTATTTAAATATAATATTTTTTCTACTAATTTTATATTAATGTCTTAATAGATTATGAGATGTAAAATAAATGAGAAATAACATAAAAGTAAGATTAGATAAATTTTGGTTAATTATACATAAAATTTGACATACATTCGGATATCCACCGGATATACCGGATTAGGAACCGAAAATTAACGGTTACTAAACAGTTCTATCCGTCAGGTATTCTTGACGGATTCTATAGGACCCTGAGCTTGTTCCGGTTCTGTTCCGGCCAATTGGTACCCATTGACACCCTAATATTCACATTTCGCAACATAATTATGGTTGGCAAAATTTAGTACACTACTTCACCACACCAATCAGTTCAGTAGCAGGACTATTAAAACTTAAAGCCTACATTGCAACTTAGCATAGTTATATCTCCAAGTTTCACAAATATGAATTGCATGATTGTTACAACTTTTGCACTTTTACTAGAAAGACCTCTGTATTTGCGGTAGAGAACGTATCTCCATATATCCAATGCGCCATTAAAGAAGTGAATGGATCAAGATGGTTACCCTTAATTATAGCTTCCATAATAATATGTACAACTGTGCTGCATGCCGTTGTTATTGTATATTCAGAGTGTCGTTGAACCCTTTTGGTACAAGGAGACATGAGCCGAATATGTCGTAAACCATTCTTTATTCTAAAGCGATAAGAATAAAAAAAAATAGTATTAAGAAAAAGATCAAATTATGATGATGGAAGTCAATAGTAGAATGGCAGGGGACCCACTCAAGAATGTGGAATGGACATGCCAGGATCTTGAATTCCGGAGATAAACGCGCTGGTTTGAGTGTGCATTTGAAAATTTTGAACTTAATCAGAATGACCATTGGCTTTTGAAGGAGAGAAAAAAAAAGTTTTAATCCCCGTTAGGCTAGCATTATCAAACAGCTAGGCCTGGCAGGATTAAATGACCAATGATAAAATATAGTTCCCTCCTTGGTGAGTCAATGAACGCTCAAGAGAGCTTCTTGCTGGCCTAAGATGGGAGGATGATGTGAAGACATGTCGTCTTAGGGACGGAGCTCGTACTGGATCTTATAGCATCAGCTGACATTAAAAAAGAAAGTAACTTCCAATGGCGAGGAGGAGTTTAAAGACGATAAACTATATTATTCAGATACTCTGTAGGATGAAATAACTCAACAGTAGTTCTTATATGCACGCAGTTAACCACTAACCAGTAATGGAGCACTAGTAATTAACACAGCAAATTATAATAAGCAAAAAAATAGTCCTTATTACTTGCACTGATCAAGAATCGTACGAGACCGATAAATTGAATAATGAATATTATCTGTAGTTAAAATTAAGTAATATCCGTTGGCAGTTGACACTAGCCAACTGATGACTAATACTATCACCGCTAATGTGTGCTTCCATACTGCTTCCTCTCCTAGATATCTCTATAATTTTCATTTTGAAATTCTTTCCGTCTGTCTGCCTGTCTCTCTCTCTCTTCTATTGCAGTCTATAAATGCATGCATTTGCACACAAACACTATCAAATTGATCCGTCTATCTTATTTGATTGTTGTCTTCTACCTTGTAATCGATTTGAGAGATATGGAGTTTGCCTTGATCTCTCTTGTGCTTCTCATCTCTTCTTTCGCAGTCGTCTTCACTACTACTCCTGTTTCTGCAGCTGATAAATCTTTAGATGGTAATCAAGCAGTCACTGTTATTGGGCTCATTACTTATTTATCTTTATGCTATAATAATAAGAGTAATTGATGTGTTTTCATTGTACCCTTGTACAGGACTTTTCCGAAATGGTGACTTCGAAGAAGGGCCAGCCCCGTCCAAACTTAATGGAACCGTCATTATTGGGACATACTCACTACCCAAATGGAGGATCAATGGCTTAGTTGAGTATGTCCACGGTGGTCCACAACCTGGTGGAATGTACTTTCCTGTTTCCCGCGGTGTTCACGCTGTTAGGCTCGGTAATGATGCCTCAATCACTCAAGCAGTAGTAGTCAAACCAGGTTCTTTATATGCCCTGACATTCGGTGCTACAAGAACTTGTGCCCAAGATGAAGTTTTGACTGTCTCTGTGCCACCATTCTCGGGCGATCTTCCTCTCCAAACACTGTACAACAGCAACGGAGGTGATACTTATGCCTGGGCATTCAAGGCTACATCTAAGATCGTTAAGGTGACATTCACCAACAAAGGTGCTCAAGAGGATCCTTCATGTGGTCCTCTACTGGATGCAATTGGAATTACGGAGCTTATCACTCCCTCTGACACGAAAGGTAATTTGAACCCACATTTCACAAAGAAATCTGCGAATCTGTCTGTGATCTAATATATTTTACTTTACTCTATACAGTGACCATCTGTTTGATTCTCCATTGATGTTCTTGTTTTGGGTTTTGAATGCTGTTTAACTAACGAATATGTACATGGTTTCAAACAGATAATTTGGTTGTTAATGGTGACTTCGAAGAGGGACCTCATCTCTTTAAAAACTCCCCAAATGGCGTTCTCCTACCTCCCAAACAAGTAGACAGAGACTCCCCACTTGTTGGATGGATAATTGAATCTCTTAAAGCGGTCAAGTACATCGACTCAAAGCACTTCACTGTTCCCTCTGGGGCAGCTGCAATTGAGTTGGTTGCAGGTAGAGAAAGTGCTATCGCTCAAGTCATAAATACAGTTGCTAATAAATTTTACACGCTAACTTTCACAGTCGGAGATGCGGAAAATAACTGCCATGGGTCCATGATGGTCGAAGCTTTCGTCGGGAAAGAGACACTTAAAGTCCCTTTTAAATCTATTGGCAAAGGTGGCTCGGTGACTAGTAGCCTCGTATTCAGGGCAAGTGAATCCTCTACAAGAATCACCTTCTACAGTTCCTTTTACCACTCGAAGAAAGTGGGCGATGACTTGGGAACTCTTTGTGGTCCTATTATAGATCGAGTTGTTGTATCTCCTCGCAATGACTAGTTATTATTATCTGCATCATTTGGATCTAATAGGAATGGAGTTTGCTTTTACTTACATAATCGGATCAGGTTTTGTAGTTTATGTAGTAGGTTTTTTCCTACAAAACTGATCCATTTTCTCTTATAGTTCGCTTGAAAACTTGAAACTTCCGACTCTTTTAAATGTATTTTGTTCTATATTATGTTTTAAGTTTTATTGTAATAATAATAAAAAAAAACCACGGTGTTGGAGAAATTTATCATGATTTATGTATATGGTTTATCAAGATCTATTCCCAAGCAGAAATTGAAAAGTCAAAAGTTATTTTGTCAATCGAATTTGAGGATTTTAAAAGTGCAGTTGCAGATTTACCTACAACTACACCACAAGGTCTTAACCTATCACATAGATGAATATAAACAACACACAAGAGATTAACGTGGTTTGGTGTTAAAACCTACATTCACGTAAGAGATTTAATATATTATGATGAAGGTTAAAAGCTCACTCCCTCTAATACTTTCACACTCTAATACAATGTCAAGCTATATATCTCTCTCTCACCAGAAACTCAATTCTTATTCAGTGGGTTTTCTCTCTTTACATAGACAATATTACAAGTAGTGGATTACAGGATCATTTGGCTCGCCGGTCTTCCAGAGTGGAGCTTCACTTGGACATGGTCTCTCTTCTCTTCCTCTTACAGAGTTGATCTTCACTCGGGTCATGCTGCGAACTATCAATGATCGATCTCTCCGAAGATATCACTTTCGAGCTGACACCGAACAAATACTTTTCGCACACATGTTCAGTCAACCTGAGTCTTCCACTAATCTGACCGTTCTAAACTTCATTAAATGCTCAACTACCCACAACTAGATTATCCGTCGATTGTTTCATATACAAGACACGTGTCTTCATCCTGCGCAAGTGGTAGATGTCTCGATTTCAAGTTAATGTAACTTTCGAACTATTATCCCATGCTTCGTTCCTACCTTGTTATCTTGCGTCTGAGCCTTGCGATGCTTCCGCGTCACGATACCATTTTCTACCCCCATATTTTTGCTCTTTTCTTGTAATCCGAACGAGGGTACGTAGGATGGAAAAGAAATTTCTCGCATGTTTCCAACCTTCGCCACGTCTCCGCGATTCCTGCTTGTTTCTGATACGTCCCTAGTAAATTCTTTTTATGAGTCTATGACCTGGTAACTGCCTCCGCCCCTTAGGTTCCCCTCTCCTAGGTATAAAACATTCTCTTCAAAATCTCCAAACTCATTAACTCCTCATTTTTCCGTTTCGCTTCTCTTTCCCTTATGTTTTTCTGACACCATTCCTTCTCTACTGCCGTATTTAATTTTTTCCTATGTTGTTGCGCCTATTTCTCAGTTGTAATTGTGATAAATCTTATTTATTCCTCCAACCTCTTCGATTCTTCAAGGTAAGCTGTTTTGTCTTTTCATCGTTAATGTTGTCCTTGCAATTTTTCATCACGATTCTCTTTTAAACAACGGGGCTTGGAGCGATAAAAGAGTGCTCGTCACAATTGGTCAGCTTCGGGTCGGTATTTTAATTTCCCTACATGATTTTGCGAACCCTTTGTTCTACAAAGTTTTGGCTCGCCTAAGCCCCCAATGAGGTATCTTCCAGTTGAGTGGCAATGTCATTCGCCTACTCAAGGAGTGGTCCGAGCGTTTGCAAGGCCAGACAAGGTACACACAATCTCACGACTTTGAGCCCGAGGCTTTCTTTGCTGACTATTTTCTTGACAATTATACCTGGAATCTTTCATCTTGCTGGAAAGAAGATAAATGAGGTATCAGGTTTAATTACTGAAACATTGTCGACTCCTGCAAGCTTTTGCTCAAAGATCTCAATCTCACTAACCATAATACCAATGATCTTATCTGTCATTCTAATTACGAGGCTTGGTTGAAGTATCCCTTGATTATCGAAGGTACTTGGGTCCGGGGTTAGACTAATCAAAACATTGCTCGTACTGGCCCCGAGCCTCAGAACAGATATCTACATTCCTATGCCCCATGAAGATTTGATGGTTCGAGGGTAAGTTCCTTTCTTTTATGATCTTTTTTCTTTTATGCTTTACTGCTTCTGATGATTTGTCTGTTTTTTATCCTCGCATGATGCAGATGGGAAAGCTCTTCGTGGTAGTAAACGAACTTCTGTAGAACGACCTTCCTCAAATACACAAGCTGCTAAGAAGGTAAGGAATATTCCTTTGTACTTTGCCTATTTCCCCTTGTATGTGCCATTATTCCTTAATTGAATTGGGAGTTATTGTTGATATAGGACAACAAGAAGGCTTGACGAAACATCCTTTTTACTATTGACCTTCAACAACCTAGTGTGCCTACGAAAGGTTCTGCTTCAACTACAATCACCTCCAAACCTGTTAAAAGTGATGTTGTTAAACCTGCCTCTTCGAGTTCTTCGATGGTAGGACGTTTCCTCGGTGACGGAGTCTCCCCAAGTCATAAAGGCTGAGAAACTTGCATCCAAGGTGATATCCTACGAGAATCCTGCTGCTACCACCAAAGCTTCGAAGAAGAAAATGGACCATGCTATAGAAACTAATAAAGTTGGCGAAGGTCCTACGCATCGACCGAGCAGTCAGTATGTGTTAGATTGTCATTCTGGGTTAGATTGTTTACATCCTTGCAAATGGGAAAACCTGTGGTGGTTCCCGACGAGGTTTGCTCGTCCATGATGAACCTATGCTCCTCAACTTTTTTCACTTCTGAAGCCCTTCCATGAGCTATACAGTCTCTTCATTTAGTATGGATCAATACCTTGGGATGATGGATCTGGTATGCCTTATTCCGAGTTTCTTTTATGTGCTTTGTCATTATGACTTTTCCTAACAAAGCTGTTGTGAATCTTAGGATAAAACTCGCCAACTTGGCGTGCTGAAGCTGGCCAAGAGTCACGAGGAGAAGTGGCGGAGGGCAGAAGATTTAATTAGCCTACTGAAGACCTATCTTGTCGATTAGAGGGAGGAAACAAAGTCCTTTACCGTTTTTAATGATAGATACCTCGGTAAGTCTTATGTTCCTTCAGTTATCTCATCTAATTGTTCGAACTTAGGTTTGATACTTAGATTTATTCCACCCTCAAGATAATTAGAAAGAGTTGGAACGAATACTTGCCATGTGCCAAAGAGACATTGACACTGTCATTTAGCAAAACAAAGAATCGTTGAGAATTTTCCATCTGACCAACGAGTTAGAACGTGTATATGAACTTAATGAACACCTTCACACCAAAGTTACTGATATTCAAGGTCAAAATAATTCACTCCAATGGACTTTCATTGCATGTAAAAGAGATAATACTGAATATAAAAGGATTATCACCGAGCTTTGTCAAGAGAAAACCAAAATTATGAAGGCTGCCGAGTTGATGCGGGACAAGCTTTGCCGAGTTGAGAAAGATAATGAATCTTTGACTAAACGTCTGGAAAAAAATAAAATAAAGTGATTAATCGCCTGAAAGGAAAAACTAGTGGTGTTTCGAGGATCTAATGGGTCAACTGGAGAGATCTCAACTACAAATTGGCACTTGGGCGAGCAAGCAAGAAGATCTTGAGTTGACCCTTAGAGAATCGATTGCTATAAGGACTACCTTAACATGACTAATTTTGTGTTACTATTGACGACTTAAAATTAATTTTTAACAACTTTATTTGATTTTTCAGCCAAGGAGGCTGACCTTCGCAAACAACTCGAGCAAGTGAACAAGGAGAAATTGGAGTTGGTGGAAGAGAAGGCTGAACTGGACAGGGAGAAAGCTGAGATGGACACTGATTTTAGTAAATACCAAGAGAAGATGGAGGAAAACCTGAGAAATCTCCAGAGCTCAGCTCAAGCTTCGGTAAACAAGATTTGCAAGACATATGTTGAGCTTTCCAAGAGTTATGTGGTTAAACCTGCCTCTTCGAGTTCTTCGATGGTAGGGCGTTTCCTCGGTGGCGGAGTCTCCCCAAGTCATAAAGGCTGAGAAATCTGCATCCAAGGATGACGAACCGAAAAAGATATCCTCCGAGAATCCTGCTGCTACCACCGAAGCTTCGAAGAAGCAAATGGACCATGATATAGAAACTAACAAAGTTGGCGAGGGTTCCTACGCATCGACCGAGCAGTAAGTATGGGTTACATAGTTAGTCTGGGTTAGATTGTTTACATCCTTCCAAAAGGGAAAGCCTGTGGTGGTGCCCGACGATGTTTGCTCGTCCATGATGAACCTATGCTCCTCAACTTTTTTCACTTCTGGAGCCCCTTCCATGAGCTATACCGTCTCTTCACTTAGTATGGCTCAACACCTTGGGATGATGGATTTGGTATGCCTTATTCCGAATTTCTTTTATGTGCTTTGTCATTATGACTTTTCCTAACAAAGCTGTTGTGAATCTTAGGATAGAACTCGCCAACTTGGCATGCTGAAGCTGGCCAAAAGTCACAAGGAGAAGTGGCGGAGGGCAGAAGATTAGATTCGCCTACTGAAGACCTATCTTATCGATTAGAGGGAGGAAACGAAGTCCTTTACCGTTTTCAATGAGAGATACCTCGGTAAGTCTTTTGTTCCTTCAGTTATCTTATCAGATCTTAATTGTTCGAACTTAGGTTTGATACTTAGATTTATTCCACCCTCAATCTAATTAGAAAGAGTCGGAACAAATACCTGCCATGTGCCGAAGAGACATTGACACTGTCATTTAGCAAAACAAAGAATCGTTGAGAATTTTCCATCTGACCAACGAGTTAGAACGTGTATATGAACTTAATGAACACCTTCACACCAAAGTTACTGATATTCAAGGTCAAAATAATTCGCTCCAATGGACTTTCATTGCATGTAAAAGAGATAATACTGAACATAAAAGGATTATCACCGAGCTTTGTCAAGAGAAAACCAAAATCCTGAAGGCTGTCGAGTTGATGCGGGACAAGCTTTTCCAAGTTGAAAAAGATAATGAATCTTTGACTAAATGTCTGGAAAAAATAAAATAAAGTGATTTAATCGCCTGAAAGGAAAAACTAGTGGTGTTTCGAGGATCTAATGGGTCAACTAGAGAGATCTCAACTACAGATTGGCACTTGGGCGAGCAAGCAAGAAGATCTTGAGTTGACCCTTAGAGAATTGATTGCTATAAGGACTACCTTAACATGACTAATTTTGTGTACTATTGACGACTTAAAATTTGTTTTTAACAACTTTATTTGGATTTTCAGCCAAGGAGGCTGAGCTTCGCAAACAACTGGAGCAACCGAACAAGGAGAAATTGGAGTTGGTGGAAAAGAAAGCCGAACTGGACAGGGAGAAAGATGAGATGGACACTGATTTTTAGTAAATACCAAGAGAAGATGGAGGAAAACCTGAGAAATCTCCAGAGCTCAGCTCAAGCTTCGGTAAACAAGATTTGCAAGACATATTTTGAGCTTTCCAAGAGTTATGGTCCCACCCCACCCCCACCCCCCCCACAAAATTAATGATGAAGCCGCCGAGGAAAAAATCCAAAGGAGATGCTGAAGATGAGGTGTTCGTAGTGTGATCCCGTCAGAAAGGTACCAAAGTTGGTGGTTCCGGTGAGCAGCAAACCTAAGACTTTCTTTTTGTTTTCCTTTTTTTATTCTTTCATTGAGTTGTTGACACCTAGATGTTGTTCTTCTTGTTTTAACATTTGTAACTTCACTACACAATTTTTAGTGTTCGGTAACAGTATATTTCTGTTACAAAAGGATCTTGCAACAACAACTGATATCTAAATAAAGCAACACTAATATGACCTGCAAATACATCAATTAAGAGTTAGCCTAGTATTAGATGAAATAGGTGAAAAGCCAATGAAAATCAAAATAAGATTATGCACATGGACTTAACACGAGACAACCAAAAGGACATCTAAGACAAGTTGACTTACTAAAGCATGCTTTTCAAACAGAACTAGGTCCATTATCTTCACAATGCCCCTTCTTGCAGCCAAAAGATTATCAGGTTTAACTTCCCCATGCAACCAACCAGAAGATGATTATCTTCTTGTTCAACAATGATCCTCAATTGACTCTCAAGAAGTATAAGATATGCATCCAAACATAGTATTCTCCTTCATAAATTCCATAGGTATAGTTCAGTACAGATAATGTTGGTAACTAAACAGAGCAATGAAATCAGTACCTATGAAAAAATGATGATTAATATTCACATAGGGATGCAAATCTCTTCAGAAAAGGACCGTTAGAACATACGAGCCTGAAGAATAGGGTGAAAAAAAAATAATCCAAAAAAACTTCTTTTCATAGACAGTGAAGGTGTTCCATACTTCTGCCAACACCTCATTCTTGTTGTATTTCACTACTATGATCTATTAATGGTTTACATAACCAAATTGTTCAGAACTCATCAATGATATAAACCATACCCTGATAAGCATCATTTTTTTTTCCCGAGTATTAGGTTCAAGGTATAACAATTCTTAGGAAAAGGTCTAAAAATTCTTGAATTTGCGCGCATTTGAATTTCCGCTCAAAACAAAGTTCACTAGTTTCAGTACACAATTGAAATTCTACTAAAATAAACATACCACTAGCAAAGAAGCCTTGCACAATGAGTATAAATTGTATCCCTTTGAAAAGAAAAAATGGGCATCAACGACAAAACATCAACCCCAACAGTCGCATCACGGGAGCTGCAGTCAAAGAACATTGTATGGATGGGCAAGCCCAACACATTGGATAAGGGAATGATGCAAACATATATAGTTGTTCTCTTTCCTTATGAGTTGCTCAAAAATAAAAGATACAACGGATTTTGATTAGAAATTTTACACAATTGAATCGAATGGAAAAAATAAACATTAAAAAGAATGTATATATATATATATATCTAACCTGAATAACATCCATATCTCATTCTAAATTAGCCTTATTACTAATGTCTATCTGATTTTGTGAATTGAACTATTAAAATAAATTTCTAAAATATTTCTCTGGAACACTAAATATTCAACTAGGCTACTGCATTTCATCTTTGATTTTGGTAGCTTTGCCTCAACAACTTTGTGTGTATCGCTCTTTTTCACTATTGCGTCCTCTTTCCTCTAACTATTACGAAGCACAAGCATATCATCAAGTACAATCTCCCTCCCACCCCCCCCCACCCCACCCCCACCCCCACCCCCTCTTGAATGATACAAGTTGACCGTAGTGGTATTGTACTCATGCGGAAAGTACCAGACACTGAATGACATGCTAATACAATTTTATGGCATTACAAAATAGGGAAACAATGAAAATCAAAATAGTTACTGAAATGGAATCCCTTAAACTACTAGGAAACATGTAAAATTCCACTTACAACTCAGTGAAAACTCTACAATCACCTTGTACAGAGCAAGTAACACCAGACCAAGGAGGTAGATCACCATCTCAACATGGATCATCTCCAACCCATGCATATACCACACACCATTGTATGAAAAGATGACAATGAAATTGAAAGATAATTTCAAATAGATATTATTATTCAGTTATTGAAACTATAGTTTAAGATGTACTGAGTTCATATATGAACCTAGATTTTTGATCGTAGTTTTAAATTAAATATAGGTTAAATTTCTGTCTGAAGCCCTAAAAAAAAATTGACAAAAATTTCAAACTCAAAAGAGATATTAAGATGAGATATTTATAGATTTGTGCTATGATCATAAATCGGAAAAGAAAATCAATATGAAATCATAAAAATTAGGTTTTAGAATCCGTAAGGTATTTTTCTGGAAGTTGTTTTTAAATCTAAGATTCGGCAATTGTAATCGAACTAAAACGATTACGATAGATTTAACTTATCTTTCAGTTGGCGAATCTCCATCTTTAACTGTTGAGGACTTGTTCTTTCTTAAAATCTACTTCCCTCTCCTCTCTGAAAGTGTTACCACCTAAAAATGTAAGAATTCTGAAAGTATAATTTCCTCAACTATAACCTATTTCGATTACAGAAGTTGCTGGTAATGGTGGAGGTTGTAGAAGATTGAAGAAGTTTTTGGTAATGGTGGAGGTTGTGGAAACTGAGAAGAATGAAATCTTTTTTTAAAGGTAATGAAAGTGGCAGAAGATAATTCTAATTTAATATTAGGGTTAGAAATAAACCTTTACACACCACATACGTATATGACACACTTAGATAAAATTGGGTAGAAACAACCTGCTCGTTCTACAGAAATTCTACCATTTCGGTGGAAAATCATTTAAAGTGTTCCCAGACACACTCATTAGTGGCATATGTGCTAAACTAATTTGCTGCGAATAGTAACAAATTCAAACAGTTGTGAATTTTGTAACTGTATTAAGCAGTTGCAACTATTTTACAGCAAAAACTTTTAGTTTCAATTCGCAACAAGGAAAAACCATTGAAATTTTTTGTTGTTATTTTCCATATATGATGTAGTGTTTGTTATTTATTGTGGATTTGAAACTGGGGGCTCCCAAGCTTGGGGGCCTTTTTTGTTATGCCTTTATTAATTAACTTTTCCTTCATAACCTGTTATTTTCCTGGGTCAATTCCTAGCATATCTTCCATCTTCCATGAAAACACATTCTTGTATTCAATGAACAACTTTTCTATCTTATTTTTTTCTTCTTTTCCTGGCTGTGTTCCCACTTTAATCATTTTTTGGGCTTCTTCGATACCCATATTTATTTCCCTCGTCGGCTCTGCTACTGAAAAGTTTGAAATAGGTTCTCCGAGGGGGTGGGTCCCTTTAATTTCAATGATGACGTATTGCTTCGCCTATCCTTCGATGGTTAGACCCTTTCTTTTCTCAGATTCGGCGAGATAAGTTTTTCATTTTTTTTTCGTTTCTATCTTCTTTTGCCTATTTTTTCTTCTGTTTTATCCTTATCTGATGTTGACTTTGCTGCCGAACTTGGCCTCGGTTGGATCCCCATGAATTTCGGCGATACCCTCTAGAGTTGGAAATCGCAGGCATTGGTGATAAGTTTAAGTTAATCCTATGATCCCATATACCCACGGTCTTCCCATGATGGCACTATAAGGAGATTCTACCTCGACTACACAAAAGATTGTTAACGTTTCCATATTTCCGATGTAGATAGTTAGGGTAAATCATTGAAGACGAACCATTGAACCCATAGATGTTATATGTAGAAGGAATAAGTAGCAAGTCTAAGTAGTTCATCTTCTTGAAGGTGTCATAGAAAAGTATATCCCCTGAAGTTCTGATATCTACTAACATTTTTCCCACTGCCCATTTCTGCATTTTCGAGGTTACAACCAGGGGATCTGTGTGCGATTTCCCATTTTCTGGTGTTTCAGCTGCTGAGAATAAAATTGTATGCACTATCCATCTCTCTGGATGGGATACCTTCGTTACGTTGTTAATCTATTTCCCTTGATGATCCCGCTTGTGCACTCGCCCCATGATGTTACTATAGAAATTCGCCCCTATCATTGCTGAATAGATGATGGAATTATGGTGTGATTGTAACAGTGGTAAGAAAGATCGTTCACAAATTATTCTCGGGATCTATTTTTTTCCTTTCAAACTTGATTTCTTCCCGATTTTGATTTATGTATTCCTTTCTGAGCTTCGAGAATATCTTGTTGTTGTTTCTACCTCAGATAAATATCTCAAATAATATCTCCCTTAATTCGCAGTAACTCCGAGATTTTATTCCCTGTGAGAAAATATTTTTCACGAGATTTATATTGTCTTTCGAGAGTTCCATACACGTACAAACTCTTAAATATGGCTAGAAAATATCTTTGTCTTAAACTCTGAAACATGTCCAAAAATTCTTTTCCAAATCATGCAAACAATTCACACAGTTGAGAGTTTAAAAATTCCGGCCAAAATCTGTATTTGAATTTTGGGAAGTGGGTGCCTTTATCATTCCATTGGGTGCCTCTACCCAAATCCATGGGTGCCTTTAACACTTTTGATGGTTGCCTTTATCACTTTCTATAGGTCCTCTAACACTTTTTAAGCCCATTTTTCCACAGTTGTTTATTCTTCGAAAACACCAACAAAATAAAAGAAAAATCATTATTCATACAAAAATTGAACACTAACAATATAAATATGGGATCAAATAAGACACATAAATGTGTCTATCAAATTACATCTTAAGTTTTTTGTCCCTCTTTTTATCTCCACACAGTAAACCTGAGTCGGTGCTGCTTTGACAGGAGCTATTGGTGGGGGTGGTGGCAAGACTAGGTACTCATTCAATTTTCTTTTTGTTACTATACCTGGAAGAGGGTGGATCCACTCCTTTGTTCATCAGATAGATTATGTCTCTCTCAGCTTCCACGATATCGATAACCCGCATGATCGCTGCTAAGGGTGATTATAACTTTGGCAGTGGTGAAGATTTATTGTCCTCGAACCTGGGCCTGTTATACCTCTTTGCTCTGAACCTATGGTCGGCGTAGCGTTCTCTATTTGGTGGTTTCCTTCTTGATCCATGCCATCATGGCACTTCATGATTTTCCCATCATTGATTCTGATGTTGAGGTGGATGAGGATTATATTGTTGTTGTTCATTTCGGTAATCTACGTGGGGAACTTCTGTTAGAATTAAAAATGGATTTCTTACTTAAAATTAATTTTGTTACTTAATATATCTTAAAGGGACCTAGGGTCACTAGTCCAAACTTGGGGTGGAAAAATAGAGTCATCCATTTTCACTTCTTAGTGAATGAGAAACCTTTGGTTTGTCCCATATTGCGAAAACCAATGAGAAAGTTTATCCTCAATACCACAAACGTTCTATATAAGGAAAAAGAACTAGTGGATTGGATATGGACTTATGAAATGGACTAGTGGGCAAATGCACACATGTGCGGTGCTTCGCACCGAAGCACCGCGGGCCGCGGGCTTGCGGAGCTTGCGTGAGCCTTGGTGCGAGCCTTGGTGCGAACATTGGTGCGACCATTGTGCGACCATTGGTGCGAGCCTTGGTGTGAGCCTTGGTGTGACCAGCCTTGGTGCGAGCCTTGGTGCGAGCATTGGCGGTACCATTGGCGTGAGCCTTGGCGTGTGCCTTGCGTGTGCCTGCGAGTGCATACGTGTACCCATCAAAGATCCAACGGTTTTATATTTTAATTCTATACATTACATATTTTACCGTTTTGTATTTATAAAATTAAATCAGGTTTAATAAACAAAATCTTTTAATTAAATATCTCGAATTAAATATGTTTAATTAAATGAATTTTGACCGTTTGAAAATTCAACAGTCTTCTTCTTCTTTAAAAGAAAAACAAAAGTCAGATTTTTACTTACCCCAGTCGCAGCCACTGACCTGACGACTTTTCCCCTCTTCTTGCTTTGTATGCGCACTAGTTTATTTCTTCATTTTCTTCTACTGTTAAGTTCACAACGGGCCAACGAGTCTTGATAACTGGGTTGGTATCAGGTGGTTTTATCCTGGATTCGATTTGTCATCTCTAAAGGTATAGCAACACTTTTCCAAAGGTGTACCTGATAAATATCGAGTTAAGGGCAGTCTGTTGAATAGGCGACTCCATCTCTCTGTGCTAGTGTGATTGTGAAGTGTGTTATCTGTTCTAACCCTTAACTCTTTTCAAGTTTCTGTTTGGTTTGCTTACTGTTACAGGAATATTCTCCAACATTCTTAACTCGATAAATTGCTTAATTTCAAAATTTTACTTTTGTAACAATGGTGAAGACTGATGTTGACAGACCTCATAAATTTTCTGGAAAGGACTTCAAGATATGGAAGTCTAAAATGTTATTTTTTTCTGAGTTTCCACATGCTAGATGAGATGGTTCTGAAGCCGTTTGATGAGTCTCTGAATGAACCTGAAAAATTATAGGACTTAGAAAGTTGGAAGAGAAGTAATTATATGGACAAAAATCATATCTTAAACTGCCTAGAAGATGCTTTATATGATAATTTCAATGCTAAGGATAATTTCAATGCTTATAATTTATGGACTGCACTACAAGATAAATATGAAGCAGAAACAGCAGGAAGTAAAAAATTCCTGGTTGCACGTTTTCTGGAATATAAAATGATGAATGATAAATCAGTGGTTGATCAGTTTCTGGAGCTGCAAAAAATTATTAATGAAATAATTGCTGAAGGAATGGTTATTGAAGAAACATTTCAAGTTTCTGCTGTTATTGAAAAATTGCCCAATTCCTGGGCTGAATACAAGAGAAGACTAAGGCATGAAACTGGTGAAATTTCCATGGTAGAATTGGGAAAGAAAATCCAAGTTAAAGAATTGATGTGTTCAAAGGACAAGAATGTTTCTTCTGCAAGAGACATGTCAAACAAAGCTCACGTTATCGAACACAAATTTGCTAATCTAAGTCTGGACCACAACAAGCGCAAGCCTGGCCCGCAAAGAAAAGGTACCTTTCAAAAACCAAAATCTGTTATTGGTAAAATTAAGGAAGCATGTTATGTTTGTGGTGTGTCTGGCCATATGGAAATTCATTGTAGAAAACGCAAAGATGCAAATTTTAAGAAAACAAATGTAAATTTAGTTGAAAGTAGTAAAAATGAGTTTTCTGGCATGGTGTCTGAGGTTAACTTAGTTACCAATGTGAGAGACTGGTGGGTAGACTCTGGAGCTACCAAACATGTCTTCGGAAGTAAAGACAAGTTCACCTCCTATCAGACGGTAGGAGAAGGAGAAAAACTGTATATGGGTAATTCATCTACAGCACAGGTTGCAGGAAAAGGAAAAGTTTCGCTGAAGCTCTCCTCTGGGAAAATTCTCACATTGAATGAAGTTTTACATGTACCATACATCTGCAAGAATCTCGTTTCAAGTGGTGTGCTAGATGATAAGGGCTTTAAGATTGTATTTGAGTCTGAGAAAGTGATTATCACTAAGGGAAAGGATTTTGTGGGAAAGGGCTATAAGGCTGAAGGCCTATACAAATTATCTTTAACCTCTGTTGAAGTTAATAAAATTGATTCTTCTTATGTTGTTGTCTCATTGAATATCTGGCATGGTAGACTTGGTCATGTAAATTATAAATCAATGAACAAATTGGCAAACTCTGGCTGCATTCCAAAATTAAATTTGGAATATGAACATAAATGTAAAGTTTGTGTAGAATCAAAATATGCAAAGAAGCCCTTTCAGAAAAATGTCCACAGAAATTCTAATCCCTTAGAGTTAATTCACTCAGACTTAGTTGATATGAAATCAATCCAAACTAGAGGTGGTAAAAAATGGTTTGTCACTTTCATAGATGACTGTACTAGATACTTTTCATATTTACTTGCTTAAAGGAAAAGATGATGCTTTAGAAGCATTTAAATTATATAAATTAGAAGTAGAAAACCAATTGATCACCACAATTAAAACCATTAGATCTGACCGTGGGGGTGAATATGTAATCCCTATAGGAGACTTTTGTGCACAACATGGCATTATTCATGAGGTAATTCATCCTTATTCACCACAATCAAATGGAGTGGCTGAACGGAAAAACCGAACCCTTAAGGAGATGATGAATGACATGTTAATCAGTTCAGGACTACCGACGAACTTGTGGGGGGAGTTCGTCCTCTCATCTTGCTATATCCTGAACAGAGTGCCCCTTAAAGGATCAGTCAAATCACCGTATGAATTATGGAAAGGCAAACAACCCTCTTATGGATACCTCAAAGTGTGGGGGTGTTTAGCCAAGGTCTATATTCCTCCACCTAAGAGGACTAAAATAGGACCTAAAACAGTTGATTGTGTCTTCATAGGATATCCCGAACACACCACTGCTTATAGGTTTATGGTTGTGAGTTCTAAAAACTCAGAAATTGGTGTGAACACCATTATGGAATCTAGGGATGCTACATTTTTTGAAAATGTGTTTCCGTTGAAATCTGAATCTCGCATGATATGTGATGATCCCCTAGATGTCCCTTCTTCTAGCCATATCTGACTGATAGAAGAAGATGAATCTGTTTATGAACCTAGAAGAGGCAAAAGACTTAGAATAGAAAAATCTTTTGGGCCAGACTTCATAACCTGTTTAGTTGAAACTCATCCACAAACCTATAAAGAGGCCATGACTTCTTCTGAAGCTCCATGGTGGAAAGAATCCATTATTAGTGAGATGGATTCTATTGTTCAGAATGAAACCTGGGAGATAGTAGATTTACCTCCAGGGTGCAAACCCATAGGCTGTAAATGGATCTTCAAGAGAAAACGTAAGGTAGATGGAACTGTGGAAAAGTATAAAGCTAGACTAGTATCTAAGGGCTATAAACAAATAGAAGGTGTAGATTTCTTTGACACTTATTCACCGGTCATTAGAATTACTTCCATTAGGATGCTAATTGCAATCGCTACAATTCATAATCTAGAAATACATCAAATGGATGTAAAAACTGCGTTCCTAAATGGTGAATTAGATGAAGAAATTTATATGGACCAACCCGAAGGCTTTGTAGTGAAGGGTTATGAAAACAAAGTGTGCAGACTTAAAAAGTCTTTATATCTTGAAACAAGCACCGAAATAATGGCATGAAAAATTTGATCATGTAATGTTCTCTAGTGGATTTAAAATAAATGAAGCTACAAATGTGTGTACACTAAATCTATAAATGATGCATGTGTGATTGTATGCTTGTATGTTGATGATATGCTTATACTAGGTACAACCTTAGAAATCATTAATTCCACTAAGAACATGTTGAGTGAGAACTTTGACATGAAAGACTTAGGTCCTGCTGATGTAATCCTAAGGATGAAAATTAGAAAGGAGTCTAGTGGATTCAGTCTTAGTCAATCTCATTATGTTGAATCAGTTCTTAAGAAATTTAACCAGTTTGATAGTAAACCTGCAAGTACTCCATTTGACCCTTCTTGCAAACTCAAGAAAAACAAAGGAAATGGAGTCTCGCAACTTGAATATTCACGAGTCATAGGAAGTCTGATGTATTTAATGAACTGCACAAGACCAGGCATTGCCTATGCTGTGGGTAGACTAAGTAGGTATACCTGTAATCCATGACATGAACATTGGGATGCACTTTTCAGAGTGTTGAGGTATCTTAAATACACTTTAAACTACCGTTTGAGTTATGAAAGACACCCTGCTGTTCTTGAAGGATACTGTGATGCAAACTGGAAAGAAGACTCAGAGGAGTCTAATTCTACGAGTGGATACGTATTCACTCTAAGATGTGGATCAGTGTCTTGGAAGAGTTCCAAACAGACCTGTATCGCTTGATCCACTATGGAATCCGAGTTTATTGCGTTAGATAAAGCAGGAGAGGAAGCCGCTTGGCTAAGATGTTTTTTAGAAGACATTCCTCTCTGGCATAGGCCTGTGCAAGCTATATCTATACATTGTGATAGTCAAGATGCAATAGCTAATGCTAAAGCAACAACTATAACGGAAAATCTATTCATATTAGGAGAAGACACAATTCTCTAAAACAACTAATCTCAACTGGCGTTATTTTTATTGACTTTGTGAGGTCTAAGGAGAATATCGCGG
This sequence comes from Papaver californicum, assembly GCA_023531435.1. Lineage (NCBI taxonomy): Eukaryota > Viridiplantae > Streptophyta > Magnoliopsida > Ranunculales > Papaveraceae > Papaver > Papaver californicum. Next base: position 4,408,689 of record JAJJMC010006585.1, read on the forward strand.
ATCCTTTGACGAAAGGCTTGTCCAAGGAGATAGTTAGTAATGCATCGAGGGGGATGGGACTTAAGCTCATAAATTAAAACTTGCCATGAAGGATACTCAACCTTACTGACTGGAGATCCCAAGATCAAGGTTTTGAATGAGACAACTAATTTGTGGCGGGTAAAAATTAAACACTATCAAGGAATTATTTTCCATGTCCCTTCCCTATGGTGTAGACGTGATAGTGTGACTGCATGTGAGGATGACTTATAATAAAGTCTTAATGAGTTCTATAGTTTCAATTTAAGATTGAAATGTGGTGTAGCAGTTAACACTCTTGATAGAACTCACCTATCTGAATGAGGAAGTGGGTCGCTTCCTATGAGAATTGAGCTGATTCTCTAGAGCATTCTGAGAAACGGGATATGTCCAGGGCCAAAACGGACACAACGGCGTGAACTTAACAGCACTCTTGAGAGATATCTCGCGTAGGGAGCTATTGATGAATTACACCAAACCATGGCAGTTCAAGACATCGCGTTCACTGTCCATCAAGTAGTTCCGGTACTTCTCACTAAGCAGAGGTTCAATTCCATATGGACACCTATTGCTTAAGAGGTATTTCTCGTTTTCCGGTTTTCTGATTTATCGCTTTTTTCATTCATGTGGGGGATTGTTAGAATTAAAAATGGATTTCTTACTTAAAATTAATTTTTTTACTTAATATATCTTAAAGGGACCTAGGGTCACTAGTCCAAACTTGGGGTGGAAAAATAGAGCCATCCATTTTCACTTCTTAGTGAATGAGAAACCTTTGGTTTGTCCCATATTGGGAAAACCAAGGAGGAAGTTTATCCTCATTACCACAAACGTTCTATATAAGGAAAAAGAACTAGTGGATTGGATATGGACTTAGGAAATGGACTAGTGGGCAAATGCACACATGTGCGGTGCTTCGCACCGAAGCACCGCGGGCCACGGGCTTGCGGAGCTTGCGTGTGCTTTTGCGTGAGCCTTGGTGCGAGCCTTGGTGCGACCATCGGTGCGAGCCTTGGTGCGAGCCTTGGTGCGAGCCTTGGTGCGACCATTGGTGTTACCATTGGCGTTTGCCTTGCGTGTGCCTGCGAGTGCATACGTGTACCCATCAAAGATCCAACGGTTTTATATTTTAATTCTATACATTAAATATTTTACCGTTTTGTATTTATAAAATTAAATCAGGTTTAATAAACAAAATTTTTAATTAAATATCTCGAATTAAATATGTTTAATTAAATCAATTTTGACCGTTCGAAAATTCAACAGTCTTCTTCTTCTTTAAAAGAAAAACAAAAGTCAGATTTTTACTTACCTCAGTCGCAGCCACTGACCTGACAACTTTTCCCCTCTTCTTGCTTTGTATGCGCACTAGTTTATTTCTTCATTTTCTTCTATTGTTAAGTTCACAACGGGCCAACGAGTCTTGCTAACTGGGTTGGTATCAGGTGGTTTTATCCTGGATTCGATTTGTCATCTCTAAAGGTATAGCAACACTTTTCCAAAGGTGTACCTGACAAATATCGAGTTAAGGGCAGTCTGTTGAACAGGCGACTCCATCTCTTTGTGCTAGTGTGATTGTGAAGTGTGTTGTCCGTTCTAACCCTTAACTCTTTTCAAGTTTCTGTTTGGTTTGCTTACTGTTACAGGAATATTCTCCAACAACTTCTCCCATCATATTTGTTCTTCACGGGATACTTTACTTAACCATAAAAGCACTCGCTTCTTTTTGAATCTCTTCTAGCACAATGTAATCCTCTAGAACTTCCCTTAGGTCTCGCATGGTCATGCTTTCTATTTGTTTGAAGATAGATATGTAGATCAGATCCGTCTTTCGTAGGGCATTGATAAATCCACGAATCAGATTCTTTTCTTATTCTATTCCCTCTATTTTGCTACAGAGTGCCCTCCAGCGATTGACCAAGCCTCTCAAACTCTCATCTGGCCTCCAGATCAAACTGTATAGTTTCTCTACTTTGAGTTCATACAAGTTGTTGTGCATGAATGTCTCCAAAGACGATATCTCCAAGCCTCATAAAGATGATATATAATTTTCGGGAAGAGAATCGAACCATGTCAGAGCTTCGCCCTTCAAACTTGATAGGAAATATTTGCATAATACTTCATTTATGTGCTCCCATTGGAGGAGTGACATATGATACGCTTTGATGTGTTGCACAACGTTCCCCATTCCATCATAAATGTTATTGAAAGTAGGTAAGTTTCACTTCGGTGGTAGGGGCGTGTACAGGATCTCAACATCTCAGGGAGAACGATTCGCTTCGGCCATTGGCTCGGCCAGCTGTCTCCCTCGCCATTATTTTTGAGACTATGAAACATTGATCTAAGATCCTTTAGCTCGTCCATTACTTTACGGTCAATCCCATTATCCTTCAATCGCTGGTTTCTCCCTTTGTCTTCCCATCTTTTCATGTCTCGTTCCCTTTCATCCTGTATCTTCTTCATGTTCACATCTTCTGAATTTCCTTCTTGCTTGTTCTTTCTTTTTCTGATACTATTATTCTTTCTATTCATGTCTGAGATTGTCATGTCTATCTTCTTACTTTCACATCCCATGAGTCTCATGTTATCACGAGCGAGCTCACTATTATATCGTTCAAGTTCCTTGACCCTTTTATGATCTCGATCTGGCCTTTTACCATTTTAACCAACGCCGTCGCGAGTACAGGTTCTACTGTGTGCACTGTCTTTTCCTTTATATTCAACCCACAAGCCCCGTAGTCATCATTTGATTTGTCTTGTGTGTTTTCCGTAACTATCCTCTTTTATTTCCCAGGATCTCAATCTTTCATACTCTTCGCTACTTGATTTAATCCGCTTACCATTGTTTCCTCCTGTTATTGCTCCTATCTTGTTTATGTTATTCCCTTGATCAAACAGTCACTATTGGTTCCCCTCCTACCACTGATGTGTGGACTATTCCGCACAGGTATCACCTTGTCTATTTTCGAAGCCATCTCTGCTGGTTTGTCGCGTGGGAACCTTAAAATATCCTACAAATGCAAACTCTAGGTCTGATATGACACTTCTCAAGTACCATGATTGAAAACAAATCTACACTGATCCAAGGTAGATTCTGTCGTAATGTACTCCTTTAAAAGAAGTGTCGAGTTACGCTTTAAAAGATTTGCTTGCAAAAGAAGAAAAGTTTTTTAGATAAACCATATGTTCGTACGTATCTCCATGCTATTTTTGGTAAACAGTGATTTTTCTATCCTTTTTTCTTTGTGAAAACAAGGAAACTTTTATATCTAGCTCTTTTGTAGTTTATGTAGTAGGTTTTTTCCTACAAAACTAAACCTTTTCTCTTATAGTTCGCTTGAAAATATGAAACTTCGACCTCTATATTATGTTTTAAGTTTTATTGCAATAATAAAAAAAAATACAAGTTAACCACGGTGTTGGAGAAATTTTTTACGATTTATGTATATGGTTTATCACGAGCTATTCCCACGAAATTATAAAGTCAAAAGTTATTTGGACAATCAAATTTGAGGACTTTAAAAGTATAGTTGTAAATTTACCTAAAATTACACTCCAAGATCCTAACCTATCACACAATCAAGCAAGATGAATATAAACAACACATAAGAGATTTACGTGATTCGGTGTTAAAATCTACATATACGGGAGGGATTCACTATCTTATGACGAAGGTTACAAGCTCACTCCCTCTAATATTCTCACACTCTAGTACAATTTCAAGCTATATCTCTCTCACTCAGTAGGAAATTAACCCTTATTCAGTGGGTTTTCTCTCCTTGTATAGACAATATTACAAGTAGCGGATTATAGCTCATTTGGCTCGCTGTCTTCTAAAGTGGAGCTTCGCTCGGACATGGTATCTCTTCTCTTCCTCTTACATAGTTGATCTTTGCTCGGGTCATGATGCGAACTATCAATGATAGATCTCTCAGAAGACATCACTTTTGAACTGACATCGAACAAATACTTTTCGCCCACCTATCCAGTCAACCTGAGTCTTCCACTGATATGACCATTCTAAACTTCATTAGATGCTCAACTACTCATAGCGAGCTTATCCGTCAATTGTTTCGTACACAAGACATGTGTCTTCATCCTGCGCAAGTGGTAGATGTCTCGATTCAAGTTAAAGTAACTTTTAAACTTCTACCCATGCTTCGTTCCTACCTTGTTACCTTAAGTCCGAGCCTTGCGATGCTTCCACTCGGCGATGCCATTTTCTTCCCCCACAAAAAGCAAAAAAAATAAAAATGAAAAAAATATTTATTTTTTTCTTCACTTCTACTATTTAAAAATAGAAACCCTTATACTTTTGGTTGCCAAACAAAGCCTTAGAAGTTGGCCTCTTTTCCTCACAATAAATAAAAATTTGTTTAGAATGAGTTTGCTAGCTTGATAAAGCAACTTATTTTTCCAAAACATAATTCATAGTTCTACTTTTCCACTATGTTTAAGGTCGGTTCCTATGCACAATAGTTTTTTTTTCAATTAGCCATGTCAGGTGGCCTGGCAAACTCGCCGAGCCACTATGGAAAAAGCACCCAGATGCAGAGTCTCTATCGCCAGCGACTAAGTCTATCTCGCTGGCGTTAAAGACTCTGTCGCTTGGTGGAGACTCTGTCTCCAACGGTTGGATCTATATCTCTAAGGGTTTTTTATCTTACTCATATAAATACACATGATTTTGAAGCCTTTATTTAAATTGTTGTTGATAATATATGTGTTATTTAAAACAAGAACAAAAAAAATAATGGTAAAAGGGAGAGAAGAGTTTAAGATTTGGAAGCTAACCCAAGAAAATATGCTCCTAAAGGTAAAGAAAAATTCAAGTTTGAAAGTTAACAACTATACTGGTTACAAAAACCACAAAAAAAACTTTTCAAGAGCGCACCAAATAAAAGTTACGTCAAATGAAGATAAATAGGAGGCCAAAGATTGTTTGAGATTTTTGTTAAAGTCTTTATTTTCCAAGTTTATATATTGTAAAAGGACGTAGTATTGCAAGTTAATTCGAAAATTAGAACTTTAAACATGAAGTAAAGTTAAAGATTAGGCTTCCACTTTTAATTTATTGGTTATATTTAATTAAAAAATTTATTTTATTAACCTGGCAATTTTGAGGGATGCTTCAAAATAATTTGGGGCTATATAATAAAACAAAATAAGATCATTATGTAGTAATATTCAAAACCACTTATCACCTATATTTTATAATGGCTAATATACCCTCGATTAATTAGTACTAATGTTGGTTAGTTAGTTAGTTAATTATGATTATAGATTATATAATTAGTGTGATAGGAAATCATTTGAGTTTTAGTTTTTAGCAATAGAGAGCATGCTAGATAAGAAGAAGAAGCAGTTAGGGAAATTAAAACATAAATTTGGTCAGGTTTTCTGGACATGAAAATCAGTATAATCGGTAGATAAGGTTAGTTAATTTCTACCGATTATACGATGTGAAAATTTTCAAAGTGGAATTATTTTATATTTAAGGCTACTTTCATAATCAACAGTTATGGAACTTGACTAATCTACCGAATATACGACATCCAAATTTCAAAAATTTCGAAGTTGAGATTTTTTTGATTCGGGGCTACTATCGTAATCGGTAGGTATGGAAACTTGACTAACATCAAAATTTTGAAACTTTCGGAAGATGGGATTTTTTAAAAATTTAGGGCTACTATCGTAATTGGTAGATATCGATCTTGACTAAACTACCGATTATAAGAATTCCAAATTCCGAAATTGGAAAATAAAATTCATAATCGGTAGTCTACGAAAATCACGAACTATCGATTATGTGATGAAATAAGAACAAGAGTGTATAATCGGTAGATACCAGACTCCGTTATCTACCGATTATATGGTGAAATAAGAAGAAGAAAATGCTAATCGCTAGATATCATACTCCGTCAACTACCGATTCTGGATATGCAATAGCCATAAATGCATGTAAAATTGGAGTTTTTTTTTGTGAGTTATCCCATACAAAGTGGATATTTGAGTTTATTAACACAATACATGTTTCGTTGTTGTATTCTTATCTTCATTTATGTGTGATTCTTCGTTTTTTTCCAAAAAAATCATCCTCCAGGGTTTCACCATAAAAAATTGGATCATCCGACATATACCACAAATGTCGTTTGCGTAACACGATCTTATTCGAGAGATGAAGATATGGCTACTTCTTCATACTTATCCATTTTCGTTACTAAAATCACCAAAATCTAGTTTTGTTTACTGACTGGGTTTCAATCGGTAGTAGTGTAAAACCTTAAACTACCGATTATGATTGTTGTTTTTTCCATTTGTGGTTTTCAAATCCTAATACATATATCTTGTGTGTTGGTTATAATCGGTCATTTGTGGTTTTCAATTCCTACCGACTATGCCTAAATTTTTCTTCTTTTAGGGTTGACATGTTGATATTATATGTAGATCGTTGTAGCGGTTGTTCCTGTTTCATATGAGAGACCTGATACCTCCCTTCACTATGCTGATTTGGTATGCTACTTACATATTCTTGTCTTGTTCTAAGAATTTATGTTATTTGCTTAGACTTATAAAAAAAATTATATGCACATCTAGATATTTGGAATTAATGCGGAGGCAAAGGATAGGGTTATAAACAAGGTAAAAGAGAAGATATGCATAGTAGTTTTGAACAACCAAGTAAAACCTGGGAGATTTGAAATGGTTTGCGGGAGAAATGACAAGCATGAGAGTCACTTGGAAAGGGATTGTAAGTACGTAAAGAAGACATAAAGGAACTATAAGAGTAGTACAAAAAAGTATCGATTCCCATTTAAGATTATCTTCCACAAGCCCGACGATAAAGTATGGAAAATATTTGGGAAATTTAATAATATGGGTCCACTGAAAAACCCGGTTTATAAATATATGCCCTTTTTTTTGAACATTTTGAATATTGGCCTACTGTCAACTTTTTCATCCATCTTGGTTAAGTCCCACTACAGTTTACTAATTTACCCTTAACTCGTTGTCATGTTGACTTTCTATATCATTTTTAGGTTTGACGAGCTCGGTTCATGATCGTTTTACCATTTTCAGGTTCGTTACATCATTCCCCAAAAGGGTTCATCATTTCCAAGTGTCTTAGGGTTTTTGGTTGGTGGGAAATCGACCTTCTATAATATTTTTAAAATTCATCGAGCCTGGTTCAGGATCGTTGCACCTCTTTCAGGTTCGTCAAGGCCGGTTTAGGATCGTTACACCGTTTTCATGATCATCGAATCATTTACCCTCCCCACCAAGGAGATGTGGTTTAGGGGTAAATAGAACCAAAAATATAATAGATAACTGCCATCTTGCACTTAACAGGATAGAATCCGTTTTAAAAAAAAAACAGTGGGACCAGGCCTATATTCGAAATGTTCAAAAAAACGTGCCTATATTCGAAAACACAAAAAAAAGGCCTATATTTCTAAATGGCCCAAAATATTTTGAGTTGCTAATGGTCGTCATAACCACGAGGATCTGAAAAGTCTTATTGGGCACGTAATGGTTGCTAGTTTGAAACTACATGGAATGGAGATGATAAAGTCTATGAAGTTAAATAAAGCAAGTGCAATCCTCACTAACAAGGTTGTGAAATTATGAAGTGCGAACTGACTCATTTTTCATTTTGAAGAATCGCATCGTAAGTTGAAACGTGAAGCAGAGTTTCATGGTCATTTTGCACTCAACCTATGAGTTATAGGTGTCAGGATCGATCCCTCCCTCACTTAATATTTGTATCTTAACATGAAATTTCAAGTCTTCTTTTCAAATGAGGTGTTGGATGGAGACAAAAGATTGGAAAAGATCACACACACATTAATTACCCTAAAAAAATGTTATAAAAAAGTCAAAATCGCATCTAAAAAAAAGAATCTTACGAGTCTTCATAGATTCACTTCATAACACCGTTGTGACTCGATTGAAAAGACTTGACATGACTTGTACGAGTCGACTTGAGACTCGTACGAGTTTAATAACCCTGCTCACTAAGATAAAGGCAGGCGACCCCAACAACTTGTCTTTGTTGTCCATAATTAACTCATCCCTAGCTATGATCAAAAGGAGGGAATGTGAAGGTAGATTGGTTATGCAACAATCAGAGTGGTTAGCCGAGTAACACAACTGTATGTTGAACCGAAGAAAGGAATGGTGAAGTGATACGTATTTTCTTGGCGCATACGAATATGAACTAATTCGTTCAATGCTTCCATCAAATTTTGTTGATGGAATATACTTATAATACAAACAAGTACAACATGTCATTGTTGAACATTGTTTGCAACACTTCGGATAAGAAAATATTTTCGGTGGCTTGGGGTTTTATGGATCATGAGAACGATGTGAGTTGTATTTGGATCTTGCAAACATTAAAGTTGATTTATCATGGGGAACAAATTCAAGGGTTATAGTAACGGATAACGACCAAGCCTTAATGAATGCCATAAAGGTAGTTTTTCCGAAAGCTCAAAATTTCCTTCGTACGTGGGACAAACAATGAAACACCAAAACCAATTGCATGCTTCATATCCAAGTTCCAAAACCAAAAAAAGTTGCCAAGAGTTCGAATGAGGAGGATGAACGTCTCGTACTTACCGATGAAGAACGAAAAGAAGAGAAAAAATTGATGAAAAGCACACCGAGAAACAAGTAAAATGGTCTATTTTCAAAAAGCTTGGGATGTGGTTGTTTGGTCGATGACCGAAGAGAAATATGAATATAACTTTAAGAAGTTTGAGGATGAATGGGGTAAGGATTACTCCAAAGCAGTGAACTATGGTTGAGATCACATAAGGATAAGTTTATGTATGTATGGACCTATACATATAAACACTTTAAGAATGAGGCGACAAGTGTGGTAGAGGCGCCCCATGGGTATTAAATAAAATACTAGTCGGTATTCAAAATGGAATTGTTACGGTACAAGAAGTTCTCCATGAATTTACCAACCATGATCTCACAATGATTAATGACACAATGGAAAAAAGTCGACACAGATTCTCGTTGGTACATTTAACACATAAAGAGATTCTCAGGGTATAGTTTACAAAGTGTCTTGGTGGGCAATAGATTACATCACGAAACAATTGAAGTTACATAGAGACCACGATATGTCGATTTCGGTTTGCAATTGTAAGACGATGACAGGTATTGGACACTTGGTTGTCATATTGATAAGTGCATTTTTACATACTTAGAGTGTCAATTTCATGCAAGTATTTGCTAAATTTCTTATGAATTATTGTATATTATGTTGTTGTTTTTTTAGTTATCTTTTATTAGGTGAAATCATCCACAAGAAATGAATCAACAATTAATTGTGCAAGAAAATAAGAGCTACAAGTGAAGAAGAGTCAAAGACCAGGTGGAACTCGTCCAAAGTCAAGATTTTTTGTCATCATCTCGTATAGAATGAAGAGGCGAAGCCAACAGCGAAAGAATGAAGTGATTCCGACTTCGTATGAGAAAGTTGCGAGCAAAACAAGACCTAAGAGCAAGATGATCATTTCAAGGGCGACTACTAAAGGCATCCTTGTTTATGATAAGGGCTATAATCTTTATATTTATTATAAAAGGAAGTGTTAAGGGAACCATTGGAATTACTAAGGGCTGCAAGAATTGAAATGTTTATAACAGCGCAACAATTTTACTTAGGGGTGCTACCTTCTTCTTCCCCTTCCCAACACCGAAGTTAGGATTATTTCCGGTTATTCGGTGCGACCTGGTAATACAAATCTGGTGGGGTAAATCGTGTCTGGTCGAGTGTGTGGGTTCAAAGATAATTGGCAGTGATGGTGTTGGCTTGTTGTGGCTGTAATGATTGATGGAACAAATCAGTAACGATGATGATGATTGATAATGGGTTAGGTTTTGCTGTGTTGATCATGATTGAATCAGTGATAGAACTCTTGGTGGTAAACTCGAGTTGATAATGATTGATAGTGGGTGGTGACTGTTACTCGCGATGAATGGCAGAGAAGGTGAATGAGCTCGAGTTTTAATGGGAGTGATGGCTTGAGCTTCGATAGTTGATAGAACTGAGTTCATGGCAGTGAATGGAATTGAAAGTGATGAGATTCATGGCAAGGAGGGAGAAGATGATGGTCTGATGGTAATTTCGATAGTACAGGGAAGAGGAAATCCTGAATAAAACAAAGTTAAGAAGATGATGTAGCTCTCGCTGCCATGGTTTGTGTTTTGCTGATGGGTTTTGATTAGTGTTGTTAGTCAATAAAAGAAGCATGACACGTGGAAGAAGATCGAGATAGGAAGCAACTAAATTAAAAAGAGCGAGAACCACACAATCAATGTTAAAAATATCAAATATCGAAAAGACACGAAGCATCTGAACAATGGA
>JAJJMC010006585.1:4429090-4464225 GCA_023531435.1 Papaver californicum
GTGAGAATATGATTGGTTGTTTAGTCGAAAAGATTTTTTGGCATAAATAAGTGTCAAGGAATGGAAGGTGTTATAGTCTGATGCCATTAATAAAAGAAGACAACGAGAGATGCTGTTTCGAGTTGAAATGGTCAGTGATAATGATGGCAGTGGTGATTATAAGCTGTGGTTGAGTGAGGCTATCAATAGAGGAGGCGATGTTGGTAAGGTTTCAGTCTGATTCAGGGAACGTGACAGAGTTTAATGAGCTTTGCTCGGTAATAAACAGGTAGATGGTGGCTGCTTGCAGTGGACAGTATTTGGTTTACAATTGAAGAAGAGTTTGGTCGAGATTCGATATGTCAGTATTTGAGTTTTGTTAGAAGATTGAAAGAATGGGTTTGCGAGTTTGGATAAAGATTAAAAGAGTTTTGAATCTAGAAAACATGCAGAAACACTAATTGCTGTCGTCGATTAGATTGAGTGAACGGAGGAGATTGAGATGGAGTTAGAGTTTGAGATGTATTAGAAAACCAGGGTCCTAACCTAGTTCGAGTTTTCAGGATACCACCCTTCACGCCTGATTCTACCTCCAACAGAGAGGAGCTCTTGCTCCTCTGCGAACCCTTTTTACCACCAGTTCCGCCATATACACCATCCTACATCCACTGTTGTTGTAGTAGACAGCTGCATCGAGAGCAGCCCACACCACAGCACCAAGCCAGCGGCAGTCTCTACTTCCACCAGTCCATCAGTGTGTCAACACGTCCATAACATCCATTCACCTGCATGTTTGCTTGGGTTTGCTTACTTTTGGATTTGAATCTTTATATTCTAGTAAATATTAATTGGTTAAGGATGATTTTAATATACCGGACGTAATATTTTATTAGTTATATAAATTTATTCGGAGTTTTTATCTTTATCGTTCGTTTGCACTACATCTAGGGTTTATAATTGATTTTCTAGATTTTTCAAGTGATCAATTGGATTAATCTGTTGACCAGTCTAATGCTAGTATTGAGTTATGAGATAAGTAATCGTCCATCGACTCGTACATAAGTAGAAATCGCAAGACCTTTCATAGGGATTCTGTGGAGCAATTGCGAGCGAAGACAACACCAGAAAGTGGACCTTGATCTAAGAGTTTAACTATTGGGATCAACCTAAATTCACAAAGCTTAAAGCATTCGATTGTGTTACACCTTGAGTGATCTACTACTTGGTGGCTCAGTTGAATAGAATATGGTAGTCGAGAACTTCCGTATCCGGTGATGAAAGAGTTTTGGAGATAGCATTGATCAAGCTGCTATTCTACGGTTGGTGATGAATGATTCTAACAAAAGATATAAGTGTACTACTCGAGTCAACGTTTGGTGACGGCGAATGATTCCGTAATCATCCTTTCTTCGTATTATCTTTTTATTATTCTTAGTTAATTAATCAACCAATCCCTTTAGTTATTTACTTTTATTTCAGTTTTGCTAATCTAATAACATTTCAATTACACAGCTCTCTGTGGGAACGATCCTTACTACCTCTATATTACTAGTTAATTAGTGGGAAATATCTTGATTAATTTGCTGCACTTATGACACGCATCACATATGCTTGGTAGGTATGATCAAGTGATTGACATGAATGATGTTAATCCATTTTGGAGGAAATTAAATTTCACTCCAAACCCCACACAAGTTGATGGTGTATCGTTTAGAGAGACATATATATAACAACGAATGACCGAGTGTTACTTTAACTCAAATAGATCACAAAAGAAAATATTGATGCACCACTTGGAGGAAGAAATTCACCCTTATTTAAGGGTTATTGAAGAACCAGAACCAATAAAGGGAAAGGAGACGGGTAGACCAAACACCGCATAAAAAAGAAAACAATTGAAGGCTTGGTTGTCTAATCAAAGAGACCCTTCAAGGCATGAGTATGTCGAAATTAAGTACGAAGAGGTGTCTTCTCCAAGGAAAAGGGGTCATGTGAGGAAGTATCAGGTGGACCAAGTGTATGACAAGTCAAACCAAAGGTCTCCACGCTTTCTTCTCAAGTAAATCAAGTCGAGCGAAAAGAAAAAGTTGTTATGGTTAAGACTCAAGGAAGTTTAGAATTTGTTGATCAATTGGGCGCCTTGAAACATAAATCCAGCCTATGGAAATGGTGACAATAAAATAAAAGAATGGTACTCCTTGTACCCCTCCAGATCTAGAAGGAAGACCATATCGAGCAACGTATATACAATATATGAAGAGTATTTGGAATAACTCCATCTAATCATTAGTCATATGTTTTGTCCACCGACGAGGTCGAAGGGGATGATAATTGTGGTTTTCACGTTGTGACGGAACAAATTGGACACTTAAGCGAGACGATTACCGAGAGCCTCACTCAATGGAGATATGTAAGAAACAAGATGGATGCCCAACTATTGAAGGATAAGGAACCCTATATTGAAATGATGAGAAAATAAGATATACAAGCTCAAGGATAGGAATTCAAAGATTTAGTAACTCGTGTAAAATGCTAAAAGGGATTGAAAACAATTAGGGCAAAGTATTGGATGTTAATGCCGCAATATGGGTATCTTTTATCGAACGTTTTGAATTGGGTAGTACATTATTTTTTTCCACCAAAAAAAGGAATGTGTGTTACATTTGCACCCACTAGGGAGGTTTTTGAGGAGTCGTTCAAGAATAGAAAAATCGTTATTGTATGGGTGAATAACAATCTTTTATCGGTTTAAGGTTAAATGAAGATTGTCCATTACCTCTGTTGAATAGGTGGTCAGAATACTTCTCAACTAATCACTGTAAGGATTGGGTGAAACAATACGAGTCCAACATACAACGCTAGGACCGTTTCATTAACTTTCCGAATGGGAATAATTGAAATGATTGAGGATTAGTTTGATCGTTGTATTTTGAACATTGTATTTTAAAGCCATATATGAATATCAGTACAATGCTTTGATATTTTCGTCATTGTTTTGTAAGGTTTATTGCAAGAAATATGTAGATACCGTCAAAATCCACGAGACGAAACCCAATAGATCTTTAAATATCTAAAATAGTTATACACTTAGAATTATTATTTTATGAAGCCGTCACCCACCTAGGAGAGTTGGGATCCAATAAATACACTAGTCCAATACTTAAGAAATGAGTTCGGGAATCAAGATATTGATTAGGAAGGTGTGAGATACCTAACCCGTCCAATCCACAAATTAGTTTTTACTCTATTATCGGAATTTTATGGTTCTAATTTACAATAACAAATAATAAAATAAATACATAAAATTATTAAGCCAGTAGTCAACACGTCAAATCCTATAAAACACGTCAAATCCAATCAGAACAAGAAAATTATTATTATGGAAAGATTATTATTGTTATGGTAAGGATAACACAATGATAAATTCAAAGACATGATGCATTAACAATTATTATGATTATATTTCAATTTGACTCGGCAGCCATCAGCATATGCATTGCTATCTAACAGGGAGGAGATATGACTTGATATGGAAATTGCACAAAACGGTGAGGAGAGCAAACCAATCAATGAACCGGATGTTATCAGGCTACTATGCTTATGCTGACTATATATAATGACTTATGAAACATGGAGAACCATCATACATATGTGCTAATTAATGGTAGCAATACATGAAAGGAAAACATTTACAAATGACTTTAATTTGGAATGCAATGATGAGCATGCTGTATCCTTACAACAGATGCATGAGATGTCGTGATGAAAGAATAGCTTACGTGACTCTTGCCTAGAATAGTTGACTAGGAATTGTAGCATGAAATGGATTGGGGACTATAAAGAAAAGAATTCGGGGCTATATAATAAAACAAAATAAGAATATTTTAAAATAATTCTAAAAAAAATTTATCCATCTAGTTTAATTAGTGCTAATTAGTTGTATTAGTTGTTAAATTATAATTAATTTTTATTAATTGATTTTAGTTATTTATTTAAATAATAAAAAAATATCAGTTTTTTTTTAATTTTTTTAGGGATCTTTTTGATAACTTTTTATTAAAATCATTATATAATCGGTAGTTTTGACAATTTTGATTACTACCGACTATTCAATAAGCCCCAAATAAAAATTTTCTACTATCATAATCGGTAGTTTCGGAAAATTAGTTATCTAACGATTATGAATTTTTTCAATTTTGATAATATTGTTAAAAATGTTCAAACTTTGATAATTTTTTAATTTTGAATTTGGGGCAACATACACAATCGGTAGTAAAAAAGTTCTTAGACTAACGATTGAAAATGTTGGAAATTTGATAATTTTTACATTTTGAATTTGGGGCAACATATACAATCAGTAGTTATAAAAATTTCTTAGACTACCGATTGTATATGTTGAAAATATTGGAAATTTGATAATTTTTGAATTTGGGGCAATATATACAATCGTAGTTAAAAAAATTTCTTAGACTACCGATTGTATATGTTGAAAATGTTGGAAATTTGATAATTTTTGAATTTGGGGCAACATATACAATCGGTAGTTACAAAAATTTCTTAGACTACCGATTGTATATACTGAAAATGTTGGAAATTTGATAATTTTCTAATTTTGAATTTGGGGCAACATATACAATCGGTAGGTAAAAGAAATTCTTAAACTACCGATTATACTTGTTGAAAATGTCATAATTTGATAATTTTTTCAATTTTGAATTTGGGGCAACATACACAATTGGTAGTTTCGGCAAATTAGTTATCTACCGATTATGAAAGTAGTTCCAGAAATTAATTTTTTCCAAACTTTAAAATTTTAAAAATTTTCTACTTTCATAATCGGTAGTTTCGACAAATTTGTTATCTACCGATTATGAAAGTAGCCCCATAAATAAATTTTCTCAAACTTTAAATTTTTTGAATTTTTCTACTACCATAATCGGTAGTTTCGGAAAATTAGTTATCAACCGATTATTTATTTTAGTTTTTCTTTTTTTAACAAAAAAAATTAAATAATTTTTAAATAAAAATTAACAAAAAGGTATCAAAAGAAAGTAAAAAAAAATGAGAAAAAAAATTGAAAAAAAAATTGAAAAAAATTTGGAAAACAAATTATATTGAAAAAAATTGTAAAAAATATTATTTTTTAAAAAATAATAATTAATTAGTTATAATTTAACTAATTTAATTAATTTTAAATAAAAAATATTATAAAAATACTAAATAAAAATAATAGTTTAATATCTAAATGGTATAAAAGTAAATTAAACTAGTAAAGGTAACTTTGTATTTTTACCATTTTAAGACACCCCTTGTCTTTTATCCTTGAATTGGTATAAATTAGTCGTCCTAAATTCTTTTTTTGTAGCCCTAAAAAACCATAGGTTAATTAACTACTAGTACAAAGAAAATAAAACTAACATATTTTAGGGGTTGAGGGCGTCCAGAGTGGGACGAGTATCCCAAAAGACCAAAGACTAAAATTTTTAGTCTTTGGTCCGGCCCAAGAACAGCCGTAAATGGTCGAGCGGTGTTCTAATGTAACGCCTGGGTGGTGTCTCAGCGTACCGCTTGTTGAGACGGGCGTAATCCTAGCATAACGTTTGCGCCAGACGAACTCCTAACGTAACGCTCGATGTGGTGCGGAATCGGAGGATAACGCCTGATGGTGGACGGTCTCCTAGGACCATGCCCAAGAGACGGGCGGAGCACTAGAGAATCGCCTGATGGGGCGATGTCCCAGCATCACGTCTGGTCGATTGAGTACATGTGCGAGGGAAATGTGTGCGGAAAACACGGACGGTGCCCTAGCATCCCGCCTAGAAATCCAAGCGGACTCCTGGCATCCCGCCTAGAAATGCAAGCGGACTCTAACATCCCGCCTTAGTCTGTTTAATTAGATTAAAGTTTAGATTAACTTCTTTGTTTAATTTCATTAAATGTAGATTAAAGTTTAATTAGTCTATTCATTAGTTTAATTAGTTTGATTAAAATTTAATTAGTTTGATTAAAGTTTAATTAGTTCGAAATGTTTAATTAGTAACTCATGGCATGTAGAATTACAAAGTTTACGCTTAATCTAATTACAAATTCAAGCGTAGCCTTTGCATGTCGCTCCACACAATGGTTACTTCACTAATACTAACTGAGTGGTGTCCTAACAAAACGTTTAGGTATAGGCGGTATCCTAGGATTACGCTCCAACTGGGCGGTATCCTAGGATTACGCTTGTTAGTGGACGTTATCCCAGAAGCTCGCTCCGCCAGGCGAAGTCCTGCGTGATTAGGCGGAGTCCTGGGTACCGCCCGTGTTTCTAAGCGTTATGCTAGAATGCCGCTTGATTCCAGGCGGTTCACTATGATACCGCTTAGCATCAGGCGGAAGACTACGATACCACCCGACTAAACCAAGTTTAGTCCGGATTAAAACCCAAATTCCCTCTGCTACAGTCAAAAATCTGGACTAAAGACCAGATTCATTCACGTCGCTGCGCCTCACTTTTCCGGACCAAAGACCATGTTTCGATCGTCCCATTATGGACGCTCTGAAAGACTAACGCATGGAGCGATCACAGACTATAAATTACCTCTATACTAACGGAGAAAAATCCAACGTATGATAAGACGAGCTCGATCATGCTACTAAATATATGATAAAAGGATTTATTAAGAGAAAATAGTTCAGTAGACTTATGATCATGAAATGATACAGGAGAAATATTCAAGGAAAATATGCACCGAATACGGAATGAAACGATGAACATTTTTCATTAATATTTACGGATACAATCATCCATTGAACATACTCTTTCAACGAGTTTAAGGTTTACAAACTGACTTGTATTCGCCGCGTAAATAATTACTACCTCTATTTTAATAAAAATGTTACTATCATTTTTTCATTTTAACCTATTAATTTTATTTAGACTGAGATGAATCAACGAAAGACCAGTATTTCCGTGAACTTGATCGTATCTAAAAATAATTCAAAACAATCACCGATTAAATGCCCACTAATGTGTCTCTATGTATCCTATTTCTAGAACTCCAAAAATTTCTCTCACGTCTTTATTCTCTCCTTTTTTTTCTAAACACAAAAACTAGCTCCCTATTTATAGTTATTCCCTATTAACTACAACCTTAGGATTAATTGATTTCGATCGTACGACACACATTAAAAACCTAAAAATATGCTTATTAATTTAACTAATATTATTTCCGTTCAATAAAAATTTTAATTATTATCTGATTTTACCATCCAAAATTATAAAAGATATCAATTAATTCTAAAGACTCCTGCTATTTCCAATCCACCATTATTATTAATACAATCCAATAAGAAATTAAACAGAATTCTACTATTTTTAGAAATCAAATCAAAGTAAAATTTATGAATCAAATCCAATCTATTTTCCTTTTCCTTTTCGTTTTCTATTTCTAGTTTCTTATATCTAATCTATAACTAACATGTTCATAAACCCTGCAAATCATAATCATATATCTTTCTTGTTCTTCTTCAGTTCTACTAATCTTTATCTCTATGAATTCTAGTAACCCTAAATCTAACTGTGGTGATCAGTCTTCAGAATCTCATACACCTGTTAATTTTGATGTACATGACAAATTTTCGACTAATTAGGTGTGTTTTTAAAAGTTATAAAAACTAAATCCAATCCATAACATTGGATTGGTTTAAGTACATGGATTGGTTAATAAGAATAGTGGATTGCAAATACCAAGAGTCTTAAATCTTTGTGAACAGGGGAAGCTTGGAAACAAAGCTAAATGGTGTCGTCATTCTACACATCTTGTTACTGGGTAGTTTTGGTGTATAGGAGTTCGACGGGTCATTGAGTACTAGTGGAAATTAGTTGGTGGGTACCAATTTAGCTTAAGTTTGTATGCTCGGACTAATTAAGTGGACACATTTTGGGTTTTGCTAAATGTGGTCACAGACCGGACCTCACTATGGGAATTTGATAGTTTAATGCTTAGACCATTTTAGATGCGATCTTGTGGAAGTACGGTTCAAATTTATAAACGAAATTGGGGTGTCTACAAAATGTTTAGATAAATAAAATTTAAATAAAATTTCAATATTCTTCTTTCATCAAACCTAAATTTTCTTGGATATGATATATTATATTTTCTAAGTAAATTTGGGTTTCGTTTTTGAGCATAGGAAAAGTTCAGAGTTGTTCAACATCTCATTAAAAATGAAGTCGGGAATCTTTAACATTTCAAGTGGTCCAACATTTTTGGATCGAATCTCTAATTTTAATTGTTAATTGGAATCTAGATAGCATTTACCAGGTGAATTCTTTCTCAAAACTTTTACTTTTAGTTCTTAATTTTTTCTTTCCTTAAGTCGGACTTTCTATACCATAATTTCCTAATCTTAATCTCTGAAGTTAGTTCTTTTCTTCCTCTCTCTAACTTTGTTCTACGGAGTAAACTTACTTCTCTTTTATCTGCATTTTAAAATAATTTTTTTTACATCTATAAAATTTTTATGGGTAACTAATCTCCTGTCTCTCCTCAATGAGTTTACAGTTTGTTCATTCCCTCATGGCGTTGCCTATTTGTATATTGTGACTAATACGTTTGCAGAGTATGGTTCCAAGCTCGTTGTAGCAATAGTTGATTGCAAAAAGGCCAGTATGGTGTTGAAGACGACAATCAAAACTGAGTCAGTACCTCTAACCAGACCCGACTCAAGTCTGTATCTCATATTCAAAACCCGATTTAGAAGCAAATTCAAAACTAGTCAAACTGCATTAATTCTGATTTGCAGTTTCCTTTTTTTCCTCCTCACGCCAATATTCGGTTACCAAAATCATTCTACTGAAAATCAGCTTCCAATTATTTTGCTTCAAAAATACTCTCTCGTCACCTTTCAAGATTATGTCCTCATAAAGATCCATAGTACCTTTATCCTTCACTGGTATTATCAAAGTTTTTGCCAACACTGATGTACCTCTATCCTTCACAGTCATTACCAACGTTGTTACCGCTGCTGCAGTTCTCACAAGCCTTATTCCTCTTTACCTATGGATTCTGGAAATACAAACCAAGTCACTGACCTTGTATCTAAATTCAAGAAGGCCACTATAGAACTAGGCGACACCAATGAAGTAGTAGTTTTTTATAGTGACATTCATAAGGAAATCATAGAAGATTCTGAATGGGAAGATTTTCTTATTGGAAAAATAATCTTAGAAAGAAGAATGAGTCACAAAGTGGTAGAAAAGATGATTAAATTTACCTAGCCTTTCATAGACAAGGAAAACCTCAAAATAGTGGAAATTGATCCTAACATAATGATCTTCAGGTTCAGTAACTGGGAGCTTCTTGATCTAGTTTGGCAGTCAAGACCATGGAGCATCAATGGCCATCTGCTAGTTATTCCTGAATATATTCCAGAGAAGATTTATACAAACATCGATTGGGAATTCCAATGTTTTTGGATACAACTTAAGGGACTGTTACCAGAACATATGAACCCAGAATCTGTCAAAAGAATGGGTGAAATAATGGGAGAAGTTATTGCTATTGATCCTAAGGATGCTATCCCTACTCCAGGTGAACCAGTTAAAGTTTGTGTCAATATCGATCTGACAGACCCCCTGAGAAGAGGAGTGAAATCTCTGACTAATGCTGGTGTTACAAGATGGATTAAGTATCTCTATGAAAAGCAACCAAACAAGATATGCACTGAATGTTTCATTATTAACCACTCTAAAGAAGCTTGCAAGGATGCAAAGGAATATCTGGTCAAGGCGCATGAAAAACCTTATTTGTTTGGTAAACCTAGAAGTAACAGAGGTTTTCAAGGTGTTACAGCTTCCCACACCACCCCTAGCACCAAAAGTAACTGCAAGAAACCAGGAATAATGACAGTTTTTTTCCCTCCAAAGGATGGTGTCGCTGTTAACATGGACTTTCTAAATGCTAGTACATCTGATGACAACTCTGCTTCCATTAGAATTGGCAAGAGACTTCGTAGTTCTGAAACCTCAGTTGTCAGTAACCCTATTTTCCTCACCAATGTCACTACCAATGGTCTTTATGCATCAACACCTACCACTCAAATGGTCACAACAAGGGAGGTGCAGGATCGTAACACTACTGAGGAGAATCATCAGGTATTTAATTTTCATCCCCATACTCTTTTCACTTTCGCGAAAATTACTTTTTGGTTTTTAAGAGGGACTATTAACACTGTTCTAGTATTATATTTTGTTTACTTTTCTTTTTTATATAATTCTTTTATCTTTACTATCATAAGAGATTCTTGTCACTGTTTAAAAACTACCAAAAGAATTCATATTTCTTGCTGGTTTTTTCTCATCGGGCGTCCCCTAGTCCATTTGTCTATCAACATCATGAAAGTTATGTCGTGGAATGTTCAAGGCCTCAGAGACCCTATTACTAGAAATCATCTTAAAGACTTAATCAGAACCCAAAATCCATATATTATTTTTGTATGTGAAACCAAATTAGATGCTAATAAAATGAATACTCTCCTGGCTACCTATAGATACCCAAACATTAGATATATTTCTTCGATAGGTTCTTCTGGTGGCATGGCTCTAATATGGAATAATGGTTTCTCCTGTGAAGTTATGAGTAATGAAAATAACATGCTTCATGTACTTATTCAAGATAATTTCAGTCAGCCAGAATGGCTTATTTCCTGTATGTACGGGTACTGTAATCTGGCTAAGAAGAAAACTCAATGGGAATTCATTAAACACCTGGGTTCCAATATTAATCATCCTTGGTGTTTAATTGGTGATCTTAATATTCATCTGCTTAACTCTAGTATCTCTTCTTCTTCATCTAGTGATGGGTGGGTTAACGTTATACTTCATTCTGTGGGATTAGAAGATATTGGTTTCATTGGGCATGAGCGCACTTGGACTAGTAACAATTTGGGTACTGGTAGGAAGAGATCCAGAATTGACATGGCTTTGGGGAACATTGATGGGAATATCTCCTTTCCTTCTTCAAATATGATTCATCTCAATCAACATGGCAGTGATCACTGTCCCATAATGTTGGTTACCGATTATAATCAACCAAAAATATGAAAGCCTTTCAAATTCTTCTATACTTGGTTAAATGATAAAACTTGTGCAGTGGAGATAGCCAAGGCTTGGGACATTAATATTCAAGGGTCTGCTGCTTTTAAGCTCCAAAAAAAGCTCCATCTGACAAGAATTGCTCTCTCTAAATGGAACAAAATCCATTTTGGAAACATCAATCATAATGTGGATTTACTTCAAAAGAAATTACATGACATTCAAGCTGCACCACCCTCTACTGTGAATACTCTCAAAGCTATTAATGTAAGCAAATATTTGCATAAATGGTATAAATATCAACATGATTCCAACAAGCAAAAATCTAGAGATAATTTTCTCAAAGATATGGATTATAATACTAAATACTTTCATGGTATAATTAAGAGGAAAAGATCCAGGTGCAACATTGATTCTCTTAGAGATAGGAATGCAAATTGGTCTCATTCTAGAGACCATGTTGCTGATCTACTCACAAATCATTTCAAGGAAATCATCTCCTCTACAAATGTTGTTATTGAAGAAAGATTATACAATCATCTTCCACACATTGTTACTGAAGAAGACAGTAATATGCTTATGGCTGCTCCTACAGATGCTGAGATTCTGCAATCTCTAAAAGGTATGAAAAATTGGTCAGCACCAGGACCAGAAGGTTTTCAGGCTGGTTTTTACAAGTCTAACTGGGAAATTGTGGGACCTGATGTATGTGAGATGATCAAGAACTTCTTCTCTTCAAAACATATTCTTAAATCTATGAACAAGACCTACACCAGTATGATTCCCAAAACTAAGAAACCATGTACTCCTTCTGAATTTAGACCAATTAGTCTTTGCAACACCTCTTATAAGCTGATATCAAAGATTATGGTTTCTAGAATGAAGACTATCATGGAGAAAATTATCTCACCTTACCAGGATGCATATGTTTCTGAAAGATTGATTAATGATAACACTATCATTGCTCATGAACTTATACATTTCATGAAAAGAAAAGAAGGGAAGAGTGCTTGGCTTGCCTTGAAGTAGATATGTCCAAAGCTTTTGACAGACTTGAATGGAGCTTTCTTCTCAAGGTTCTTAAGAGTTTTGGGTTTTCGGATGGTTGGAATCAGCTTATACAGCAATGCATAGGCACTACTTCTCTCTATGTACTTCTTAATGGCTCCCCTTGTTCTAAATTTTATCTATCTAGAGGCATTAGACAAGGGGATCCCCTCTCTCCATATATTTTTATTTTTGCCATGGAGTGGCTTTCAAGAACCTTAACTCAAGCTCATAACTCCAAGAAAATTATGGGAATCAAAGTTGCTAGAGGTGCTCCCCCCATTAATCATCTACTTTTTGCAGATGATTGCCTTATCTTCACTCAAGATAATTTAACCAGTTTGAATAATCTCTTACATGTTATGCAAGATTTTAGTTCACAATCTGGCCAAGTCATTAATTTTGACAAGTCTTCAATTCTCTTCAGCAATAACATGGATCATGATATTTGTAATACTCTTAGCCATACTCTTGGTGTCAAATACATGGACAAGAAGGAAAAGTACTTAGGTTCTCCACTCTTAATTGGTAAATCTAAGATGAATTCTTTTGAAGAAGTTATAACTGCTTTTGAAAAAAGACTAGCAGGATGGCAAAACTATACTCTTTGTCAGGCTGGTAGAACTACAATGGTTAAAGCAGTTCTTAACTCTATTCCTATGTATCAAATGAGCTCTTTTAAGATGCCAAAAAAACTTATCAAGAAACTAGACTCTTTGCAAAGAAATTTCTGTCGGGGGAACAAAGGTAACAAAGGAGCCAACCTAATTGCTTGGCATAATCTTTGTATTCCAAAAGATTTTGCTGGTCTTGCCTTCAGGGACTTGGAAATGTTAAACCATGCTCTGCTAACTAAATTAGCATGGAGAATTTGTACTCAACCGAGTCTGTTGTGTGTGAAGATTCTCAAGTACAAGTACTTCAAAAATGAAGATTTCATTTACACTAATTCAGAAAAATATCATTCTTCTTGGGTATGGAAAGGGATTGAAGTTGGGCTGTCAGTTCTTAAATAAAATTACTGCATGGAGGTTAACAATGGAGAGAACACTAGAATCTGGCATGATAAATGGATTATTAACCTTGATGTCAATCCTGTGCCTAAAGATCCCTCCCATATTAATTATGTCTATGTCAGTGAGCTAATTTCTGCTAACACCTCTACCTGGAATCAGAACTTGCTTTCCACTTTGTTCTCCCCTGAGGTAGTTGAGAAAATTAAGAGAATGCAGATTAATCCACTTCAGCAAGACATTATTAGATGGAGGCCAACTAGAGATGGTTTATTCACTGTCGAAAGTGCCTACAACAAGTTAGTAGAAAGAAGGGTGTCTCATCAAATTTATCTCAACATCGTTCCTAAAGAAGTCTGGAAAGATTTATGGAACATGAGTCTCCCTCATAAAATTAAACTTTTCACCTGGAAGTGCCTTAAAGGAATTGTTCCTACAAAACAGAGACTTTCTCAGTTCAACAATGCTATGGAAGTTCACTGTAACATTTGCAGTCAAGAAGAGGAATCCCTGTTTCATATTCTCATCAAATGAACTCATGCTAGAGCAGTATGGAATCTCTTGAACATTAATGTAGACCAAGTTGCAAATAACTGTGATTCAGTGGCAGACTGGATTATCTCATGGTTCAGAGGTACTAACTATGTGGGTACTCTTGAACATAATACCTGAAAGACTACACTAATGGTGGGGTGCTGGGTCATTTGGAAAGAAAGATGTGAAAGCATCTATCAGGACAAAAATTTAAACCCTTTATCTTCTGTTCATAATATTAAATTTTATATTCATAATTTTAGCTATTCCTCCCAATATATCACTGTTGTACCAGTAGGAAACAGTTTTGCTCCTACAGATGTTCCTTATGCTTTTAAAGTTAGAGTTGATGCTTCTTTTGACTTCACTGCTAACACGTCTGGAACTGGTATCGTGCTATTCTCATCCACATGTAGTTGTGACGGAGTCAAGGGAACATATGCGGATGGATTAATTGATCCAGAAGCAGCAGAATGTATGGCTATCCTAGAGGCACTGGAATGGATTAAAAGACTTAATATCAACAATTTTCATCTTGTTTCTGATGCAGAATTGGTCGTCCAGTCTATCAACTCTGTTAAAACTTATGTCAGATGGGAGAATAACAGACTCATTAAGGATATTAAACTTTTTCTTTCTAGTTTCAGTTCTAGGAAGGTCTCTTTTGTCAGTAGGAAAAATAACAATATCGCAGATTGCATATCAAATAGAGTATGGAGTGATCAGTTAGTTATTGAAGAATAACATGACTACTCTTCATGGATATTATCTTTGATTAACAGGCATTTAGATGTCTAATTCAAGTTTTTCATTAATAAAATTTCATTTTTTATCAAAAAAAGTGATTTCTTAATAATATAATCCTCAGATTAAAAGTATGCAATTACTGTCGATTATATGTATTTTTTGGTGCAGAAAAATTTAAAAAAAACTGAAGCTAGTATAATCAGAAGTTGTGTGGTATGCATTAACTACTGGTTATATTTGCTTTTGAAAAAACTGAGAAATATTTCTTAGAATCGGTAGATATGTAAATAACTTAACTACCAATTGATATAGATTCTGATGAAGTAGAGAAAAAACCCCAGAATCGGTAGATGGAAGATAACAGTTTTCCCATAATTCTCTCAACAAAGTTTGATAGCGCCACCCTGTTTTTTAGCCCAACATTTGTCCAAACCTAGTTTTTTTAGGTTCGGCTGAAATTGGGTTTTCGAATGACAGCCGAACATAGAACCATTTTGTTTTTTTTATTGATGGTTGAAGGTTCGGCTGAAACGTGCTAATTTTATTTTTATCCGAACTAAAAATTGTAATCTAATTTTTTTTTTCATTCGTACGTAGATACCCATCACATAACTAACCTCATATCACTACATCCTATTAAAAATAGTTAAAACAACATTTTTAACATCTTAATATGAATACATCTTATGAATGATCGTTAAAACAATTTTTTTAACATCTCATACGTGTTATGAGAAACTTACGGAGGATGTCGTAATGAGCTTCGTATTCGAAATTTTTTCCTTCCATCTTCTCCATTCCTCTCGAGTTCGCACTATAACCTCCGCATTGGTTTCACCCCTTAGTCGATATCGATTGACAACCCAAATTGAAGCTATGAATTCTTTAACTTGTTTTCTTATAGTTTGAAATCTACAAAACAAGGCCGTACAATCCCTGTTATAAGGGTTACCTGTTTCGGTGCAGAAGTTTTCATGAACTTTATCCCAATAACTCATACTAACTAAACCATTTTGACGTCGTTCTTCATCCTTCTTTGGATAGAAAAGCACATAGTTTGTGCAAAGAGAGAATTCTTTATCTAGAGTATACTTAGCATTAGGGAGTGCTATTTTTGAGTGAATATGTGATTGGTAGGTGTAAATTAATTGTTGGGTATATGTAGAGTAATGTTCCTAACGGCTATATTTTTTTAAAAGTGTGCAAATTCAACAAAGTTCGGCTTATATTTGGGTGTTGCTTACTAGCCGAACCTTTGGACCATTTTACTAAATAGCTTTTAATTCAGAGGTTCGGCTTAAAAGTCTCATTTCTATTTTCAGCTGAACTTTGAACTGTTATATAAGATAGTAGCGGAGTTCATTCATAAAATTACCCATTACATAACCAACCACATTACATCCCCTTACATATCATTACATCAAATTAAATTCAAACAACTTTGCATCTAGTAGCTAAAACTATGAATCTTGTTGGATATCTCTTTAATGAACCTCGACGGATAGCTGTCTAATGAATCTCGGAGCATGTCTCTTCAAATAATCATAAAAGGCCTTGTGTTCGAATGTTGTTCCACCATGACGTATTCTCCAAAGAATTTGAACTCTATCTCTGAAAAAATAAAAGAATAACCAAGTTAGTATGCAAAACCAAAAAGACACGGTTCATAAGATAAATTTGTTTAAATTCTCACTCTCTCTTCGAGCCTAGCTCTACGATGATATCGCCCTATCCAACGAAGTATTCTAATATAGTCTCGCAAACTATATAGTATAATTTCAAATCTTTCAGCTAACTCCATCTATCTACGGTGTTTAGGTTTACCATCTATTTCAAAATGGAATTCTTTGACTCTCTTCCAAAATATTTCTTTGACTCTCTTCCAAAACATCGAATAACGTTCCTCGGGTCTTTCACGTTAAGACGAAACGAAAGCTCGAACAAGCATAAGATCATCCCCTAAGGTGAATGGTTCCATTCGCAACTAGACTTGTAAAAAATTGGAGGAAAGGAGAATTGGTAGAAAAAAATGAACTTAAGACGAGCATAGGTGGCGTAAAATGAGTTAGAGAGGGCCAAATTTATATGTAGAGAGGCCCCAATGGATCTTTTTTTTTTTTGAAAATTTTTGTACTATCATCAGTGACAGGTTCGGCTGATAATACAAATTTCAAATCAGTTAGACCCTACAAATATCCAGGTACCTAAGATATTTTGTCAGGTACTGGTGATAATTAAAATTTATGAACTAGCCGAACCTGACAAATTTTCTTAAGTTATGGTTATTAGTATGGTTCGGATGATATGAAATTTGTTATATTAACCGTACCTTACCAACGACTAGTTCCTTTTTCAAAAAAAAAAAAATCGTTGGGTCTTTAATTCTTATAAAAGGAATTCCTCTTTTTCCCTAAACATCCAAGTTTTTATAATTTCCACATCAGGCTATTTCTCATTTCTTCCAATCATATTTCTTTAGCCCTCGAACTTATTCTCATAACTTCCTCATCCAAAACGAAAAAATGGTTCGCTCCACAATAGAAGAAGATATTGTGATAGTTCAAGTGTGTCATGTGTATACGATTCATGACGAAGATAGGCGTAGTACAAGAGTACTTCGGATATATCCGGATGAAACCCCCGAATAGTGGAATCGTATATTCTTAATCTTTGTTGTGTTAGGCAGTAACGGAAATGGAAGAAATTACAAAGGGATTAGGTGTAGATACATCAACCATATATGGCATACGTGCGCAAGTTTTAGATCTTATATGCGAGATGTAATGGAAGAATATTCAACATTTGCCTATGATGCGCAAAAACAATTGGCTCGGACCCGATATTTTCAAGAGTTGCGAAAATCATTCGAGTTTATGGAATGCTACAATTTGTGAAAAAATATTATCTTACCACTCGATTATTAAATGTATTTGCTATAATTTTGTTTTCGAATGTATTGCTTCTTCCATGAAAATGCTATGAAAGATCCTAATGTAATGCACTTTCAATTCGACTGAAAATTCATTTTACGAATCAGCCGAACCTGACTAATCTACAATTTTTCAGCGTAGTTGTCAGGTTCGGCTGAAAATAAGTTTTTCCATTTTTGGACGAACATTCGTCCGATAACCATAATTTTTTTTTAGTAAGGTTCGGTTAACAATCAAAATTTACTCTTTCGTTCGAACCTGACTAAAAATCAAGGTACCTGGAATTTTGTCAGGTTCGACTGATACGAGAATTGAAATTTCAGCCAAACCTGAACAATTTTACATGTTTCTTTCTGAAAATTTGATAGGTTCCTCTAACAATAAACTAGGCATTCATTCATAGAATCCTAATTCATCCATAAACTACTAAACCATTCATCTCAATGTTGCTGGAAACCAAAGCAAAATATAATCAAAAGGTCTAAAAAAACGAAACCAAAGTGAACATAGAATGTTAAAATGTTGCAAATATAGAATGTTATCAATTCACTACTTTCCAAGACCACGACCTCTTTTGGCACCTTGACGCTCATCCTCGGGATAGGATTCATCATCAGTTGGGGCGTTACTACCACCTCGTCTTGTACCTTCACCTTCTTGGCGTGGCCTCTTGCTCTTGAACCTTGGTTCCTACGGCCCCGCACCTTTATTAATAATTCCATCTCACTTGTTATAGAGGTATTCTTGTTCATCATATGACATAGTTATTTTACAACTGAGTTTCTTCTTCATTGCCTTTAACATCTCCCTACCCGTCGCCACCTGATTTTATTTAAAACCCAAAAATGAGTGCAACATACTTTGATATTATATAAAAAGTGAAAGAGTATAAATTGAAGGCACTGCTTACCATGATCTCAAATTCCGTTGAAATGTCATTGGAAATTGTCTTGGATTTCTTCTTCTTCTTCGTCTCCACTACCTTTTGCTTTGACCTCTTAGCCTCTACACGAGCTTGACTTTTTTTACTAATGATGTACGGATGAGAAATTTACATATACAAATTCATGTACCCCTCGACAACTTCACAAGGATCCTCTCGCAAAGGTGCCAAGAGACCCATATTTAGCTTGTTGGCTTCCAAGTTGTTCCAAAACCCAAGGGTTGGTTCGGGTTTATAGCTAGGAATCCATTGAGAAGTGGTGCTCTTAGTTCCCTTAGAACCCTTTGGAAATAACTCGAACTTAGCTTTCCCCAACGGGATCGTTTGGATGGAACCTAATTGACGAAATACTCGGCGAGGATCATATATTACAAATCCACCGGGATAAAACAATGATCCATAGTACATCCCAACACCCCTTTGTGCATCTGGAAAAACTTCATTGAATGGTTCATCCTTCTTGATGTACGGGTCAAATTCAACGTCAATGTCATCCAAAGAGTTTAGTTTCTCTATCAAACTTACAGGCACAGGCGAACTACAATTCCGTTTTTCCTTTACTCCAACCAAGAGTTTCTTGAGCCAATGCATAGAGATGGTCCCAATTTATTTCATAGAAGTTGGCATCGACGCTTCTCCCGGTAACTTGAAGGCCAGTAATCTTCTTCGCATCATCGGGAGTGATTGTTATCTCGTCGAAGGGGAGATAAAAGGTGTAGGTTTCTGGGCAGAATCTTTCACAAAACACGGACGTTGTAGTTGAATCACATTCACTCTGTGCGTAGTGAATAACATGCCATATACCCTATGCTTGTACTATAACCACCACCTCTTCAACTTCTCTCATCAAATCCCAAGGTGCATCCATTTAGTGTCTCAAAACTCTTGTGGCATCCCGGTGATCAGGATTCTCGTAGATTCTCTTCGCCCAAGACTCGACATAACCAATCAGGACCTTTCTTCTATCTTTCGGAGTGCCATGAGGTAGGCCGTCCGCGTGAGGCTTTATTATATTATTATCATCTGGAATGTGACGCCCCTTATCCAACTTTGTAGCAATGATATTATCTTTGCCTTTTTTTCTTGTGGTTGTTGTTGTGGTGGTTCAAGGATCTTCTCTTTATCTTTTTGTTGTTTCTTTCGTTGTTGTGGCTGTTATTGTTGTGGTTCATCTTCTTGTTCACTATCACCATAAACATTTCCTCCTCCTACTCCAATTTGTGGTTCAATTTCTTTCGTGTCTTCCTATTCTTTTTCTTGTATTTGTATCTCCGGTCGTGGTTCACGAATGAGAATCGCAATTCCCCTCTTACCGGATCCCAATTGTTTGGTGAGACCTTCTCGTGGATCGGGAGTTTTAGAAGTAGAAGGTAGGAATGGAAATTTTCCCTACCCAAACCCATCCTTATGGGGACCCGCCTCTATTGGGGAGGGTTTTACCCGTACAAACGGGGTACGAGGCCGGATAAGGGTAAACCCGAAATAGTGATGCGGGGATGGGGCGAGGTTGGGATTCAAGGTCCCTTGCCTGTCCCGTAATTTGTTATATTTAGGGTTTAGATTTTTATTATAAAAAATATTATTTTAGGTTTTGAAAGAAGCAAAAATACACTGACAACTTTCAGTAATAGTGTGGAGTTAAGAAGTGGAAAGAGCCATTATAGTCATTTGTGGATCAATTATTTCCTTTATTTTTCGGTTTAAGTCGGATTTTATGAATTTAAAATTTTAAAATATGTTACTTAGATTATTATTATTTTTTAAACTATTATTTTTATATTTAAATTTTTCATTTTTTACAAAGTTTTAAATATCTCTTGGAATATTACAGGAACTCATGGAAAACTCATCACGTACGGGTATTTCCCATACCCGTAACACCCTCCCCACTCCCCACCCCCCACCCCCCACCCCCAATTTTTACATGTAACGGGTAGGGTATGGGTGTGTTTTTTTTTGACGGGGAGAAGATGGGATTCAAGATCCCCATCCTATACCCTCCCCATTGACATCCCTAGTGTAAGGGGTTACCTCCATTTTCCTTCTTTTTTTTACTTTTACCTTGGTTCCTAACGCACACGAAGTATAAAAACTAATTCATACCTCAAACAACAAATATTTGATAGGAAAATCATAAGATTCGTCTAATATTCGATAGGAAATGTAAATCAACATTACAAGGATCAACTAATGATGTAAAATTCAAAAAGTTCGCCTGTCCGGAGCTTTTGATTTTTCAGGCGAACTTCAGTAAGTTTGACTAACAATACCCTTACATGAGTTCGGCTGATTTTGGAAATTTTATTTTCAGCTGAACTTTCTATTTGTGAAATTTTGAAGGGAACAGACAATTGTTCGTCTGATTTTAGGAATTCTCGAATCAACCGAACTTTCTACTTAACAGATATTGGTGGTTACAGACAAATGTTCGGCTGATTTTGGAAATTCTAATTTCAACAGAACTTTCTAGTACTGAAACATTGTACTTACCAGGAAAATGTTCGGCTGATTTTTAAAATTTCAATTATCAGCCGAACTGTTCTTCGACACTTTCAGGTTGAACAACCACTTTCAATTATCAGCCGAACTTAACACTGACACTGTAAAGAACTAAGGTTTTTTTTTGGATTTAACACCTAAATCTCAATCAAAAGAAAAAAGAGATGGGTTTGTAGGAAATACCTTTGAATATACATTTGGAGATTTGGTTCTTCCTCTCCATCTTCTCCTAATTCAATTTCGGGTTCAACTCTTTCAACTTTTTCTTGTTCTTCTTCAATTCGTTTCTTCGATATCTTGCGACTGGTAGGATTCTTCGAACGAGTCATCTTGTAGGTTTGTAGTTGTGTATAATCAACGATAAAAGTTTTACGAATCGACAATTAATTGACGGCGATGAAAATCGAAATCAGGGTTTTTTTTTCTCCGATGAAAAAACAGAAAAAGAAGGGAAGAAGAATAATTGATTTTGAAACTGATTTTTTGTTTTGATTTTAGATTTAATTTTGTAACTGATTAGTTTAGGATTAACTATGATTGGAGGGTACTTTTATAATTCCAATAATAAAAAGGTATCTTAGTATCTACTCATTAGACACCCCTTATAAACCATCATAAATAGCCTTAGTGTTTTGTATGCCTAATAAAAATGATATATGCCCAAAAACAGGGTTCTATAAAAGGAGGAGTTCCCAGCCCAACAATCTAAGTAGTATACAGAACCGAAGTCAAACTCTCATAGTTTAACTAAAATGAAACTCGAAACAAATCCAGTTTCAGACAACATAGTCGTAGACTGGTTACCGCAGACAGCTTTGGAAGAGTGCGACAAAAGTGGAAGACAAGAAGAAAGCAGAAATATTGTTCGAGATCATCAAATCCATTTCGATACTTATATATATCCTCCTACAGATATGATCGAACTCAGCTTGGTACAAGTATTCAAAACCAATTATAGAGAAATATGAGATGCGGTAAGCAAAGTTAAAATGAAGCCATGATCTCTTATTCTTACATAATGAGATACTATTTTGATTGATTTATCTTCAACTATATTTAGTAGACAATGGAATATAGAAACATGATTTGCACATTCTGCATCAAGAAAAGAGAGCCTCAAGCATTCCATGTATGTTTCGTTCTTTCCTAGTAGTAATACACCTATTCTCTCTCATAATAAATCAGTAAAGCATCCAAATTTGTCCTGCTATAAACTACATATATATAGGGTGCTTACACACTCAAGAACAGGAAAAAAAATGCTTAAGCACAAAACAGCCCTTGTAAATGATGCTTACAGCCTATTAAATACAACAAACAAAATTAGATGCTGCAGCAACAAGAGGTGGCAGATAATTATAATAACAACAGCATGGAAGGTTTGAATGAAGATCTTTTCTTCATCCACGCATGAGAATTTCTAACAATGCCGCTTTTAGACACCGCTAGTAGATATATAGTGAGGTTTTAGATTTCCTTGCTGTCTTGAGCATCTTAAACATTTTGTTCTTTGGACATAAGTTCTTTTGGTTTTTGGTCTCCTTTACCCTGAAATCCCAGAAATTCAAACAAGTGAGAAGGGCTTCCACAACAATAATCAACTCCAGTTACCAAACAACGGAGACAGAGATTCAGTGATTTATATACTGAGATGTTATGTACCAAAATGGCAGCTAAGAACAATAATATAGATCCTCCAAATTTTATAAAGTAAACAGAATTTCTACTTTAACCGTATATAAACATTGCTATAATACCTGACTACCAACCTACTGCACATCCTAAAAGAACACAAATGCATCACAACAATATCTAAAGTTACAGTACAATATAAACAAGCACTTGCAGAAAAAAAAGATCTTAAGCATTCATATCTGGAAACTCAAAGTCCAGGAGCTAGGTTGAAGATACATAAATTCCCATTAAATATTAAGCAGAGTGTTGTGTCAAGGTGGTGCTGCTCAGCCTGGTGGCAGTAGGCCTGTGGCGAAGGCGATGGTAGTGAAGCAACGCAAAATAGATGATAACATGATGTGGTGGTGCTTACATTATAGGGTTGATGTCGAAGCAGTAGCATAAATGAGTGAGAAAGTTGCAATATTGGTCTGCTAAGACTGAGCAAAGCATATTGTCATTCAATTCAATTTTAGTTTAGTGTGTATCGCTATTAAATGCAACCACTACTAAACCAGCTTACAACACGTCCACACAACTAGGGGAATCTTTAATACGAACAGAAAATATAGGGAAAGCTGCTCGTAGTTAGCTAAGATGAGCACTTCTTTTCCACCCTAACATGCCCAGTGGCAGGACTGCTGGAAAGTTGAAGATTAATTAAACAGCAATTTGGAACAATTATCACCAAGCTGAACTGCACAATCACAATTTGTCTCGAACAAAAACGAGTGAAGTTTGATCAGTGCAAGTTCTTGAAATCTGTGACAAGTTGCTCCCGGGGACCAACATTTGACTCTTAATTACCTATGTGTGAAAGCAGACAACAATAACGCAGATTGAAAACCACCGTCTAATAGTATCAACTCTTGCACAAGTGTATTTTTTATTGAGTCTATACATTGTTGGTGCAGAATTTCAAAATCCTATCCTCTACCAACTGATTTTACTTATCAAATGTTAATCAAAAATGAATATTCTTTCCGCTGTAGCCTGTAATGATATTACTTCTAACTATATATATAAAATGCATCCGCACATGATCTACACAGATGGAAGGAATAAACCATATCACCCTATTGTAAGATTTTAGCTCCAAAAGCAGTCACATTCAAGTATCAGAACACTTGGTAAATACATTTCCATTTATTCTTGCCCGGTTAATCAATAATTTCATTAATGGAAATAAACATTTCCATTATAAAACACAACCAGCAGCAACTTAAAAAATTTCACTTCAGACCACAACACCAAATTATGTTATCAGAACCCAAAAAAGGTAAATATACTTTGATTTCACATCATTCAATGACTTAGCTTTAAAGATTACTCTAACACCTTCAGATCAAACAAATTACAACTACTTCCACACAAAACCCTAAAAAGACAAACAATCACATCAAAAAAACACTAAAAATATGAGATCAAATCCCTTACCATTCCTTGGTTTTCATAATAATCATCCAAAGCCCATTGATACTTCGAATGATTCAACCCAAACCAATGAGCTAAATACTCATCCAAACTTGAATGTGCTGCAACAATAACAGGAAACTTTAAAATACAGGAAAAGAAAAAAAAACTAATGAAAAAAAATGACAAAATATTACCATCTTGTACTTTAGCAACAGCTTTCCAAAAGAACCCAATCATAGAACCATCACCACCAGATGAAGATTTAACACTCTCAAACTGTTTGGGAGGAGGTAAAACTGGTGGAGGGACAATTTTAGCAGTATGTGTAGGAACTTTAAGGGTTTCAGATTTAGCTTGAAATGTTTGTTTTGGTGCCATTGGTGATTGAAGTTTAGTGGGAGAATCATCATCATGATATTTGAAAGGTTTTGAAGTATCAGATGGAAGTCTAGTTAGAGATATGGGTTTGATTGATTTAGTTTCAGATGATGGCTGTTTTGGTGTTGATGGTGGTGTTATAAATACAGTATATCTACCAGCTTTACCAATCAATGGTGGGGGTGTTGATTCTTTGTTCATCACCATATTTTTTTGAACAAAATTAGAAAGAGATCTTTAATGGAAAATGTTAGAAGAAATTCTTGGGGCTTTCAGTCAGATGCTTCTTCCATTAAAGTAGTAGTTGAAGATGAAGATGAGTAAAAAGAGAGAACTTTTCTTTTCTTGTTTAGAGGAGAGAGATATAGAAAAGAGTTTAAAGCTAGTTTCTTAACTTACATAGTCTCAGACTCACACTGTTAGTTGTGTAAAAAGCATCCCATTCTTTTCAGATCTTTGTCTTCTTTTTTTTTATTTTTTTTAAGAATTAATGGATTTAAATTTTAAACCTTATTTTAAGGGATTCTTTGTAGTAAAACCCCTCTCTTAAAAGTGAGAGGAGAGTTAGGGTTGGCCCTGGTAAAACTGGCGGGTCATCAATAAAATGGATACCCAAAGAAAATCAAATTTAAAAACCACAATATATATGACGAATTACGAACCTTAGTTTACGTGTCGTTCGAATAAAAAAACAATTGGCAAATGAAAGTCTCGATTTTTATTTATCTTTAAAAACCAAAAGAAACAACTCTTAATCCAATCACAATGTATTCAACGAATTGTTAAGGATAGTTATTCTTATTCTACGGGAAACTCATAAATTTTACTTTGTTAATGTATTCTCGAATAGAAACATTCTTTCGAAATTTTACTTTGTTAATGTATTCTCGAATAGAGACATTCTTTCGGTGTGGTTACTACTTACTCGTATGCAATAATATGAGAATTGTAGAAAAGACGGAACAATCATGGGGAGGAGAAAGACAACAAATGAAGTTACATTGAATGTGAACATAAAAGTTGATTTGTGGAGTACCTGTGGTGACATTTTCAAATATTGCACCATAACTCAAGCTTTATTTTAGTATAAAATCATTATTTATTTGTAGTTTTTATTTCCTGACTTAATTGGACTTGTGAGATTTATAGAAGGCTATTAGAAATCTCCTCACGCTCCATAAATTAAATTATAGGAATACCAAAAGATAGTGTAAATACTAGTTTATTCTTTTTTAATAATTAATCTTATAATTTTATTATATTTAATTTTAACAGCCTCATTCTATTCTAAAATCAAAATCAAAAATTATTCACCATCTCCTCTATTCCAAAACCTAACGAACATATTTCCTCCAAAAATGAAATCAATTAATTGTCGTCATGGTCGCAAACCTTAAATCATGACGACTTTTCATATGCATGTTAAAAGTATGAAAAATCGTCATAGTCTTTGATTTTCGACCATGACGACCCTTATTGTTCATTTTCACTGAAGACGAAGAGTTTGTTAGGGTCGTATCGGTTTTCGCCTTAAACCATGATGACCCTAAATGGTTATTTTCACTAAAGACGAAGAGTATAGTTAGAGTCGTCATGATTTTATTTAGGGTCGTCATGGTTTACCTGGGGATTGTTAGGATGTCATGGTCATATTTTGACCATGACGATTTTTCATAGCCTGTTAAAGTTGCAGGTAAGGGTCGTCATTGTTGGATGTTACGACCATGACAACTTATGAAGAATCGTCATGATCAAAACCTAACGACCATGATGACCTTTACCCTGTGTCTTTGCTTTCCCACAATGATTCGACAGTTTTAACCAAAAATTCGACCATTCGTATAATATTAATAGTTTACTTGAGTATTTTGAACATAGGGTTATTCATTTTGAGCATTGGTATCACTCATTTCTCAAACCCTAGTTTCATTTTTTCCTCCAAAATCCTCTCTTCTTCTCCACTCATAAAAAAAAATTCTCTTATTTTAATCCTAATCATAATCTATATAATTAATCTAACTAATTACCTAAGATCATATATTAGGATTAATCAAATGGAGGCATTTTATCCATTTATAAAAATATATGGCTAAGGGTAGGTGATGAGTTTGTGATAGTGGTAAGAAAGGATTTGTTTCAGAACTTGTGAAGATTTTGCTTTTAGACTTAAGAAATAAAACTAAACAAGAAATAGCAAAACTTAAATGAAAAATTGATTTCAAGATTTTAAAAATAACCAAGACACTGGATTCCACTACTACACATGATTGAAAGATGTTATAAATATTTTAAAACCCTAGTCACCCTTTTAAGTCCTTTTATTTCTGAATTCACTAGCAATCAGGCATATTCTCAAATATTATTTGTACCCGTTAAGCATAGATTATCAACTGATTTAACAACCTATCAAATTGAATCACAAATAATTAAGAAAATTATGCAAACAATTTAAAACTCTGCAGAAGCAGTGATTAAGGGAATATATAATTAAACTAGAGAAAATAAAATAATTACCCATAAATCATGCGTAAATAGCTTCCTCTATTGCCTTGCTTACGTGAAAATTAGCTCATCATGGTAAACAACATCTCAGAATATCTACTCATGGCTCAAAAATTGCTTACAAAGATGAAACAGAGAGAAAATTATAAAACAACGAGTTTGCAACGTTTATAGGCGTTACAGACTCACTGTTACAAAGTAAGTGTTTCAGAGCCAAAGATAAACGTTGCAAAGATAACAATAAATGTTGCAGTTGGGATGAAGAAACCGTGACAAAGTAGTTGAAGAAACTAACGCCTATTCTCTGTTCTTCACGTCCTTTCAGCAGCAGAAAAATACTTTCTCTGCAACTCTTGATTTCTCACTCTCTGTGGCCTCCCCAAAACTATTGCTAACACTCGATAACCCTTTCTTTGACTCCAACAACCCCTTTTTATACCATCACAGGCCCAAATCGTTGTTTTTAATGAATATTATCTCGAAAATATTTCTCTTTTAAACGAGAATACTCTCTGCCATGGTCGGATTTTAGTATCTTCTGATTTTCTTTCTCTTTTTAAGCAAGTATTGAATCTGTTATTGCCTTAATCTCGAGCAAACATCTTCTTTGGTCTCAAATCATGTTCTTATCTCCTTTATTACCCGATAATATCTTTCCGGAATTAACTGCATGTCACTTATTTACGAGATTTTGGGTATTTTTAAGTTTCCAAAACCTGTTGAAACTCTTATTAGCAAATACTGGAGAAGATCTTGTCATAATATCCTTCAAATCTCGACAAAAATTTGCACAACTCTCGTGAATAAAATTTCCCGCCAATTCATCATTTGAATTTGAAAGAGAAATAGGTGCATTTATCCAACAGATGGGTGCCTTTATAACTTTGGGTGCTTTTAGCAATTTCTTGGGTTCCTTTATAACTTTTCGAGTCGATTCTTTCACGATTGTTTATTTCTCCAAAAACACCGGCAAACACATAAAATACCGTAATAAGTACAAAAATGAGTACTAGCAATATAGAGAATTGAGAACAAATTAGACATAAAAAATGTGTATATTGGTAGGGGATATTACTTTTGAGTGATCCTAATTTTTCTTTTCCTAAAGCCCCCTATTAATCTTGCAAGCCTCTAATTAAGCAAAGTTTTGTTTGTCCATGGAATATTGATCATTTTGGTTAATATTTCCTACATACCATTCTAAATTTTTCATATTTCTCATCCCTTTGTAATATTGATTCACAAAAATATTATCATAGTTAGGATAGTAAACCTTTTATTTTCGCTAATGTTATCATAAATTATTTAACTTGTCTTTCATTTTTCACTAGGATCGTTAAATGTGGAAGTTTATCATTAAGCGTCGATAACAATTAATTCTCTATTTACAGCGTGGATCGTTAATTTATTTTTTTCAGTCAGGAATCTTAAATTTTGTTATTTGTATTATATTTTTATTCATAATTACATGAAAATTAAATGGTATTTTTAAAACCGGACCCTCCTTATCTAGTGCATCTAGATATGAATAGTATCCCATAAACAGGAGTTCGGTATTTCTCACATATTGGTGTGGTGAACTTGTAACACCTCATATTCAACAAGTAGGGTTCGCTGAAAGGAATATAAGTATTGATATGTCGTAAATTTTCACCAAGACCTTTTCAGCACAGTTGGCTTCAGTGTTGAAAAGAAATCTACAGTTAAGCATGCTCGGGGGAACAATATAATGATGAGTGGCTTCCTGAAAAGTTGTTGTTGAATGATTGCAACCGTTGAAAACCTCACAATGCTAGATGACCGCAGTATCTAAGTGGGGACAATATCGGTAGAGGATCGGGTCATTAAAAAATGTATCAGAGATGACAACGAGTCACATGTCGTGGATGAGAGAGTATGTAAGATGGTTTGGGAAAATACTGGATACATAAGGGACCAGAAATCTCAAAGAACTGGGATTGTAAATTGCAAAGTCGGGGGAAGATCCATTTTAAGGTAATGGCGGATTGTAAACCCCATATTCGGCAAGAAGGGTTTGCCGAATGGAATATAATAATGTTATAAACTTTTATCGAGGTTTTTTTAGCGCAGTTGGCTTCATAGTTGGAAAAAAGTATTATGCAGTTAAGTGTGCTTGAGCATAAGCAATCCAGGGATGGTTAACCTCTTGAAATATTGTTGCTGGATGGATGACCACAACGATACATGTTGTAAAATTCACATTGCTGGATGACCGAGTAGCTAAATGGAGACAATATCGGTAGAAAATCGGGTCATTACAGAACTAGAAAATGTTAAACTATAAAATATATATGGTGAAAATTGAATTCCCTAAGTCTAGTAGTGCTGGAAACAACTGAACATCATGTAAGATTTGAGTCGACTTCTGACATGATGCGGGATACTCTTAGCTGCTAAAGTTATTGTTACATCAACTCGAGATATCGATCAAGCAACGGCTCTAACAATTTTAAAAGGTTTGCAGTGCACGATCGACAAATGCAATGTTCGAAATTCCTTCTACAAATTGATAATGTAAGTGTTCCTGAGGTTATTCTAATGTAGTTGCTCCTTGTAGGAGAAAAGACGTTCACCTTATAAAGCATGTTCGATCTTCTTATCTTTATTGTGTTGTAATTAAATCATAATTGTGATCGTCCAAATCATAAACTGGCTTAATTTGCTAGAAAATATATATTTTTAGATGTGTGGTTTAACTATCCTTCTAATTTCACCAAAAGGTCGCTTCTACAAAAACTACTTTTTTAAAAGCATGTAAATTTATTAAGCAAATTAGAACAAAAATACCCGTAGGTTAGTTATTCCCAATGAACCATTAGCTATCTACATACCTTTTATTTTTTAATAAAAATAATATGTCTGTTTTTTATTCCAATTTTTTTATATATTGATATTTATAAATAAATATAGATCTCCTGCTTCAAAATATAGATATAATCTTGATACGAGAAATGAGTTGGGTCAATCCGTCGTCTCCATCTCATCCTTAAAGCCAGTTACTATATACCTAGTAAATGATCATATTTGGTTATTTTCATCCATTATAGACCGAGTAAATGATTAAGATGACCTCTTAAATGCTCTAAATTGATGATTTACACTGGGCGTCATTGAGTTTGTCACTCGACCAAATGTTTGTCTAGCGACAAACAGTTTATCTCTAGATAATTATTTTATATTCATCTCTCCTACTTTTTATTTATTTTAACGTACTTTTATTATACAAGGGTCTCACTAAATATAGTATGGTATCTAAAAATTTCACCAAACATATATAAAACAAATTTTTTATTGTTAAGGGACCCACAAAATACAATTAAATATATCATTTTACTCAAATTTGTCAGTTTTATCATAGTGGAGAACCACATTTGTCCGTCCACATGGCTTGACAAACTAACCCATTTGAAAGGTGTGCATACGGGCTAGCTCTGATACCATGATATAATGTGAGCATCCAACTCAAAACCAATTGGCAATGAGTGGACACTACACCAAATTTAGTGATTAGCAACGGTAAGTGGCAATTGCAAAATGGGATCGCAACGATTCAGCTCTGTTAAGAAAGTTGATGTTGCAATTTTTTGAAAAGGCTACATTACCGTTGTAATTTTTTGGTCGCAACAATTTAGAACTGTGCAACGTAAAAAGTCGCAACTGTCGAAATTTTTGCAACATAAAAAAAATAGTGGTTTTGACCGATCAAAACCAGGTCAAAATTATAGTTCCCTGTAAAAAAATCAAGTTTCCCTAACTATCAAAACCAGTCAAAATCAAGTTTTTAATCCAATAAAACTATCAAAAAAATATTTTTTCTAAAAGTTAATTCACCATGACATTCGATGATTAACTCCATATACACAAAAAGTAAGAACCACATCACAAAAGTTTTAAGGACATACAACATACAAATTTTGTATGTAGTATCAAAAGAATGACAAGTATAGTCTTATTCATAACATAAGGAACCAAATAGACATACATCAGTATGATTCTACAAGGTTTGACATATCACTCTGTAAGTTTAGTTCATCAATAACTTCAACAAGTATCATACCTTCCAGAAAAGAGTTCAACAATGATGACTTCCCAGCAACTTTAGGTCCAAAGACGAAGAACTTGAAAAAGATTTCTATCTGACTGTTGCTTCTTCCGATCTAACCTTCTTCATCTGGTTATACGCAGGACAGAGGCAATGTCTCATTGGTATCCGATGTAAACCAAATTGTCTATACTTTTAAATGGATCTAACAATGTCATAAGGTCCCACTGCATTCACATATGTTATATTTTAAAAAGTGAAATTCTAAACTTACATACAACAGTGAGAGCACCTTGGGAAAACTTAGAAGGAATAAAATAAGAAACTCCATCAAATGAAAATCTTTTATTTCTTTGAGAAAGCAAACAAAACGAAAGTAGTGAATGCACATACTTGTGCCAAGAATCCATCAAAGGATAACCCTCCTAATGCAGTCTTCTCTGCAGATTCCTTATATAGAGCTTCACTCCAGGGACTGTAATTGCAAAATATAACAAGTAAAATTAGGTTTCATATGAGAGTGACCACAATAAGAATATTCTCAGAAGTGCAGTCAAATAAAGATTGACTCATAAAATATATTTTCAAATTAATTTGTTATGTTTGCTTTGCTTCTTTCTTTTATTCATGTGCACATGCGCAGTTATGAAAATTTAAAGAAACCGCCTAAAGAGTGAGGCACTAACTACATATGAAGGCAATAAAGTAAAAAAAAAAACATTCGGTCTTCCATATACAATGATTATGCAAGTTATTGAATTATGCATAGTAAGGCTACTGATAATGCACTTGCAAGCAACAAATGATCTGAGGTTGCGAGCCAGTTCATAGAAATGAAGGTTTTGCAGAAATATGTAGCATATAATACATATTGTGAAATCATAATGATGCGGTAAAATAAATAAATAAAACAACTAGTTTTAAAATATCACCTTTCTGGTGGAGTTGAAAAAAGATCATCAAGTTCAGCAGGTCGTAATACGCCATCCTAGTAGACAGAAGCCCCATTGAGTTAGCATTTCAAGAAATAACTGAGCAGTAGCACGTAAGTTTCTGAAGCTAGATATAAATATGCAGTAATGCATAGCACAGTAGATTCAAATTGAG
Organism: Papaver californicum; assembly: GCA_023531435.1. Classification (NCBI taxonomy): domain Eukaryota; kingdom Viridiplantae; phylum Streptophyta; class Magnoliopsida; order Ranunculales; family Papaveraceae; genus Papaver; species Papaver californicum. Next base: position 4,461,003 of record JAJJMC010006585.1, read on the forward strand.
GTGTTTACATCAAGCCTTAAATAAGAAAATTGAATCGTAAAATAATACAAAGGTCAGACAAACTATAACTTAGAATGCATTTCAAAAGACTTAGTTCATGAATCGTGATTATTATTAAACTAATAACATTTGTAAAGAAATTTACATGTTAATCTGTAAAGTTATTAGGGCTTCCATTACCAGCAATGATGCAAGGCTGACATTCCCGGTATTCCTGAACACATTTCATCAAGAAGATTAGTAGGCATATAAAAACAGACGACATATAAGTTCTAACTATTCGATGACATCTCATCAAGCACAACAGTGAACTATGGTTTGTGGGAGAGGACCAACAGTAAACAATTAATCCGAACAACAGAGTATGTGATATAAACTAATCAATATTTTTTTCTCATGTTTAGGATAATCAGTGATTGATTTCAAATCGATTACTTTCAACATACAGTAAAATAGGAAACTTAATTTTTGGTTGGGATTATGGGTGTTGTCATGGAAGGAGTTTAACAACAACAAAAAACATATTATACACGTGAGTCAGGGATAAGATTGCTAAGCTTTTCTATGCAACAAACCACTACATTAGCTCGGCAAACGACTAAATGGTCATCAAATGTACCCATGATGTTGTCCCACCCAACCTCAAGGAACAATGCAAATTAAACTTAAAAAACAAAAGAAAGAGCCTTACAAGGATCTATTTGATTCTCCTGTCTAGTACAATCAACCTAAAAACTATGAAAATAATCATTGATCAGTGTCAATAACTAGCATCTAGTAACAATATCTACAACAAGTAGCAATCACCTGTTCAAGATTAGCCTCATCTTTGAAAAAGACCTCAGGTGTTCCACCTTTAGTAGGATCAAACCCGAATTTTATTTTCAACACAATACAGGTAAGAACTACAAGAGCGTCAATTCCTCGAATTGCAGGTACAATACTCTCGGCATCGTTAATTTATTTAAAATCCATATATCATCATCCTTAATTTATCTAAACTCATAATCATATTTCTCAACATGTATTAAAACAATAATATCCAATGAAACCCAAAAAAGATCTAAAGAGAAGGGAAAGAAACTCATCTTGGACGGGAGAATCAAGAGGGAAATTATAGAAACGATTACAGCTCCTCATTTTCTTCTTCTTCTTCTTCTTCAGTATCTTCATCGTCACTCTCATACATCACTCCACCTTTATGTACACACATTTCTAGGGTTTTAGTGTTAGAAAAACTTCACAAAAATCGCATTTTAGGGTTTGAGGACAAAGACACAACCGATTCATGATGCTTTTTCTCTGGATTTATAAGCTGAAGCAGGTAAATTAGCACCAAAACTGCAACATACAAAATTCAAAATAGAAATTAAAAACATTGATAAAGAACGAGTTTTAGGTTTTGTAAATTGAAATTTGTAAATGATTTATAATCAGATTAATCCAGATAATAACATGGTGAGCATCACTTTGAACTAAGATTAGAAATCGGGTTAAAGATTTTGAGTGGAAAAATCAAAAGGAGAAGAAAAAAAATATGAATCTAGGGTTTACTTCATATAAGTGAAATAAAAAAGGAGGTTCATATGTTGGTAATGGCGATGCCTTTCTTCCTCGACGACGACAATAAGGGTTTGGAACTGAAATTCGCAACAGGGGCTAAGCTATTGTGAAATCTAGTTACTAATTCTTGAATATGGTGTAGTGGGAGTGGCCCCTTAAACTTATATTGAGGATCTAGGATAGGGGTTTGGCCTATTGGACTATTATCCTCAACATTGATAGAATATGGGCATCCAACTCGAAACCAATTGGCAATGAGTGAAGTGGCCCCTTCAACTTATATTGAGGATCTAGGCTAGGGGTTTTGTCTATGTGAGACTATTATCCTCAACATGCCCTCTCCACGCGTAGGGCGGAGTTTGGAGTCTCTACAACGTGGACCCTTTGTACGGATAGCTCCCGTCAGGGTAGGGCGGAGTTTGGAGCTTCGACTTCATATATGGATAGCTCCCTCCACGGTAGGGCACGAATTTAGAGAACGCTACATCGTGGACAAAATATAAGTAGCCGTTGGATTTACTCGTATATGGACTAATTCTAATACCATGATAGAATATGGATATCTAATTCAAAACTAATTGACAATGAATAAAATGACCCTTCAATTTATATCGAGGATTTAGACTAGGGAAAGACATTACTGCTTCAGTTAAAGGGGTTTTTATTTCAAGTTTTTATTTAAAGTTACTTTTGCTACGAGGATCTTAATGGAAATATTTTCACAATTCAAACTGTTTTTTCTTTCTTTTTTTCTTTTTTTTTATAAAACAAATTTCAGACCGTCAGTATTAAAATACTACAGTAACATTTTCAAGATAACCATTGTGAAGCGCCACCTTACTCCTTTTTACCGGTATATGTTGGAGCTTGGGAGGTGTGCTCCTAGGGATAATCCCCAATGGAGACAAAATTTGTATTGACCATCTCTAGAAAATTTAACCGGTCTTTGTTATCTTTAGTCTAGGGATTTTGTAAGTTTTTAGATTTATCGTTTTCGAAACTCTTAACTGTACACCCCCGAAACCAGCTTGTGTTGTAGATAATTTCTATGGGCATGTAAACAAAGATGTAGTAGTGTCACAGTTGAGTAATCAAAACTTTTTTCATGTCATTTTGCCATGTTCTCTCGGTTGAGATCAATAAAAACACTATATATACATGACAAATAATGCCAGACAAATCTACCGACAAAACTAAGTTTAAATTCCAACGAATGCACCACAGAGTCAAGACTTGGGTATAAGATACCAGCCTAGAGTTATCTTTTGGGGGTAACTTTTCTGTGAAGAGGGAAGAGATAATGTTGTGAGCAGAATTTCAGTTGTGACGGAAAAAAAGTACACACAAAATTTATCATCGCGAACCTAAAAGTCTTAAACATGTGATAATATGGATTCATAACTTCACAACTAACCAGTGTCTTCAATTTAGGTTTTGTTTCTTAACTTATTCATTCACCAAGAATTTACTCAAAATGACAGGGTATTCCAGAATTTCAAGTACAACAAACGTCACCTTTAGTTACCCTAAATGAATTCCTATAAACTTCCGGGACAAAAGACTACACTACATGCAAAATTCCACCACAAATTTTTGACTTAACATCTCATATCTTGTTGGGAAATAAAAATGATATTACTAAAATTAATAGTTTCTTACT
>JAJJMC010006585.1:4474225-4552854 GCA_023531435.1 Papaver californicum
CCCCCCCCCCCCCCCCCCCCCGTGGGGGGGGCGGGGAATGGGGCCTTAAATGCCAGCCTATAAGTCAACTACTTCTATGAAAAATATACTCAAATGTTTTTTCATTGTGCAACAATATTTCTAGATTTACTAATAACATCTCACCATATTGTTGTCTTTGCAACCACAATCAGGCGGAAGATCCTTTACACTTGGTCTGAATTGTTCTCTTTATTCTGCAGTTTGGTTTGGTCTTGGGCTTAATCACATTAATACTTGCACTAATTTTACCTCAATTCATAAGTAGATTGAGAATCTTTTCATCTCTAGTGTTGTTTATTGGGAAACAACTGTTTCTTGGGTTATATGGAAGTATGATGCAACACTATTTTTTAGAAAATTCAGCCTAACACTTTGCAGCTAGTGAGAGATATTAAATTTTCTTTATCTTACTATTCCATAATAATTCGTAGCATGATAAATATAACTACATATGAGAATTCAGTTTGTACAAACTTGAATAGTTTGAAAGGGAAAAAATATGAAAATCATTCCAATGGATGCTTCCTTTTGATTATTTGACAGGAAAGTATGGAGCAGGAGTTGTCTTGTTGGATTTCGACGGAGAATGTATCAAATCAAAGGCCTTCTCGGGACTAACTAGTGGACCTGAGGAAGAATGCATCAACAACAAAGAAGTTGTTTTATGGGCTTTGAACATCAAAGAAACATCTAATATCTTCTTTGTAGGCGATTGTAAGAATGTTATGGAGTCTTTTAGTTCTTTTGAGAATGCATTAGAATGGAGAGCAAAGAAATAATAATATCAGTCTTTTTATGGTTGTTTTACAAATAATATTTCAGTTTTTCTTGGAAAGAACATATTGATATGGTTGACGTCTCGCCAAGGGTTTTCGAAAAGGGTTATTAATTTCGTTTGATACTTGTAATCTGTCACTTGATGACATGAAAAATTTCTTTGAACAACTTTGTATTGGGCAATGCCCGAAGTTAGCTTAAGTAAATGAATGCTTTCTTTTGATTAAAAAAAAAACATGTTAGTCGTGGGAGAATTTGTTAAAAAAAATTATAATCTCTATTAAATCCGGTATTTCGGATTTTTAATGTATATATAGGAAAAATAGAAATGTGAGAAGATAAAATAAAAAAATAAAAAACGGAAATTAAATTTCTATAAATTAATTGTGGAAATTGAATTTCCATCCTCCATCTCTTAGTTAGTGAATGACACAGTCTCTACCGCTCATCAGTCAAGCTATAATTTTTGGCTATATCATAGCCAAAAGAAATGCCATAGTACTTTCTCTGAGAAACCAAGTTAGTCGATTTTAGTGTAGAATTAATGTTGTAGTAACATAAATTGTAAATAATTATAGATAAGGAAGATGTTTGTTCCGTAAATTCTTCTATGAAAACTTTATTATTATTGTTTTCCCCAATTTCATATGTTGGTAATGTTTCTATCTCTATGTATCTCAACATTAATTTTTAGTAAATATCTTTTATTATGTATAGTTTATTTAATAAAAGAACATGATTTAAACTCCCCAAACTCCCTCTAATAGGCTTCCTTGACTCTCTCAAACTCCCTATGTTCAAAACTCCCAAACTATGCCAAACTCCATGGACTTTTCCTACACTTCCTTAAATACGAAGGATTTAAATACATTAAAACCCCTTCATCTCTCTCAAGACTGACCCATGTATCAACGCAAAAATGATATACTGAGCTTCTAACAGTGTTCACAACAACAGATGTTGAAAGCCGAATTTATATGGCATAAATAGCTTTGGGGCATAAAAATATTCGCGAAGGGAAAGTTGGTGAAAAATATCTTGGCGCATTTTTAGATAGAGCCATATCAAAGACTATAAGAACTTCATGTCAGATAGAAAATGATATAAGATTTTAGAGCACATAACTCTATTTCAGATAGAGTGTGAGATGGGGGTAGATCTTAAATAGAGCCTCGCTCCAATCTCGTTTTTATACCACATCTGAACAGCATGCTTCTTGGCAAATAACATTTGGTAAACACTTGATTTGAGGTCAAGCGGATTACTTATACAAAATTCTATATTGATATGTTATATTTGGCATTTGTAAAAACCATATACACCAAACAATAGGTTTATCCGATGCAACATGTTGATATATTTCTTCGTTTTTCAGATAGTTATATCTTTATTTTTATGTGATTTTGGCTTTTTCATTAGGATAGTTCTATCTTCACCTTTATTGGGATTGTTTATATATTTTTTGGTTGGTTTGTGGTTTGTTATTCTGGATTATTCAAGAACATCAAAGATTCAACACGATAACACTTTAATTTCAACTTCAACAAAGGATTTAGGGTATTAAGGTTCATTTCAAAGAAGGTATCGTGCAAATCACTTCCAATTTTTAGAAGCACCTCTTATTGAATAAGATAATTATGTTAAATGGTTAGATTTGATTCCGTTTTATATCATCCTTATTCCCTACAAAAATTGGGTATTATTGTTGTTCATCGCTCTTTATTTTCACGATTTATATGTGATTTGTATTTTTATTTGTATTTTGGTTTTATTGTTTTTATTTTATGATGTTCTTCATTTTCTTATAAGCATTTATGTAATCACTGGCTTGAAATAAATTGTTAGTATATTCCATGATATTCGTATTCCCTTTAAATACTACTTGATACACTTGACCTATAGATGCTAATAATTATAATCATACTAAGGGAAAAAGACTATTTATATCTATAGTGGATGGCCAAATAACATTTGTGGGGGACATATGTTCCTAGGTGAAATCCCACTCCTCTAAGCTTAATCATGGATTCTATATCATGTGGTTGTGGTTCTCAGATTTTAGTATATTCAATTTTTCTCACATGAATTGTAGACTTCAAGAATATATGCATATTTATCAAATTAATCTATCATAATTTAATCTCATGAATAGATTAAAGATGGATATAGACGTTTAGAGTGTGGCATGTGGAACTAAGGTGAATGTTGTTTACCAAAATATGTGTACGACAATCATAACGAGGAATAACTTCAATCAACTGAAATTCGTAGCCACATTTTCAGTAACCTAACTTTAAAGATAAACACCATGATTAGATAACATTATATAAGCGTATGTTTTTTTTCATCTGTTTGTAGTTTCTTTTAATCATTGATGATGATATTAGGATTGCAAACTAACTTTACCTTGTAGTTTGACATCATACATAGAAAACCTCTTTCGAATTAGTAGATAAAAATAGACCGCTACCATCATTTCACCACAATTACCCTGTTTCCCGTCTTCATCCAATTTCATCATTCATTCATCTTACCATTTTGTCACACCCATAAAAATCTACCTGCTTATATATGAAACATAACCAATTATAATTAGAGGAATCATAATCTAGTTCATCTAATTAGACACTTAAATACAAAATAACTCAAAGACTAACCCATTATAAATGGAAATCTCTCAATAGATATAAATATATTAATGAATCGTAGTTTACGGATATACATACACGAAGTATACAAATATAAAATGATATTGAACCATCTTTAATTCGCTATAACTTTATGTTATAGAAACGAATACCTTCGCATGCAACATCTCACTTGATAACTAAAACTGAAGAGGAAACGAGTAAGCACATCATTCCAAATAGGTGGTGGAAATATGTAACTTTCAGGTAATCACTAACATACTTCACAATCCAAAAAAATAATAATTTGAAGAGTGTAAATGGTGAACTTTTGACAAGGGGTAGAATCATAAAATTGCCCACTGCCAAGCAATATAAACATAAAAATATCCGCACATATTTTTTGGCTTTATATTAAAAATATGAGGAAGCGTTGTTGCCCTAGCACTGCTCCTCAAAATATGAAATATTGTATTTCTACTTATATTCCGCAAGAGAACTAAGAGTACAGTATCCACAGATAGATACAGGTGTTCTATATTGATTCCGTGGCCCCTCTTTAAATATATATATATATATATATATTCCATATCGAACTAGTCTCAAGTTGCATAATTTTCGTGGCTGAATTCCTTAAACTCGTCTCGAATGTGCATCAATATTCAAACAACATCAATTTACTGTTATACGCATATACTGGGAATAGTTGATGCATGATCCTCAAAGAAGCATCCTAGCTTAATGCCCTGCTTTCGAAAACACATTTCAGTTTGATGTTCGTCCCTCAAGGATGCGTCACTACTTCGAGAACCCTCACTCAAGGACGCGTCACTACCTCACTCTAGTACCATCCCCTTCACTCTGGTACCAGTCCGTCAGGTACGTGTCTCACTCTGGTACGCGTCCCACTCCGGTACCAGTTCTTTCACTCAGGCACCAGTCCCTCGGGGACGCGTCTCACTTTATTACCAATCGCTTCATTTTAGTACCAGTCCCTGAGAGACGCGCCTCACTCTAGTACTAGTCCTTTTAATCTGGTACCAGTCCCTCAAGGACGCGCCTCACTCTGGTACCAATCTCTTCACTCTGGTACCAGTCCCTCAAGGACGTGCCACTTCTTATGGCACTGGCCTAATGCCAGTGCCAACTTTATATAGTTCTTCAACAGGCCTCTTCGTTTGATTCTTGAGCACGCCCGTCCGGTCCTTGAGAACTTTCGTGTAATCTTGGCTTCGAACACTTCCAAATTTAAGCCTTGTTACTCCTAAGCTAGTACATGACCATTAAACTTGTTAGAATTAACACTGATCACTATAACTATTGATTTAGTGAACTGAGCGACTTGCCTCACTAATTTGACAAATCATTGACTTAACCTAATAAAATTAATAGTATTCCATGATTCTACTATTTCTATGAGATATCAAATACAACACATGAGGGGATTTTCGTTGGGGTATTTGTCTGGCGGTCTATGTTCTACGATATCGTACGTTGTGGCAACACATCCATAAACAAGAAGGTACTAAGTAGTAGGACGGTTCCAGAGCAGTTGAGAGGACAAGGAGTAGTGGTCATACAAGTCTATCTTACTTATCAAACATGACTCCACTACTATAAATAGATGGCCTCATCTATTCAAAACAAGAAATAAAGACAGAACAAAGATCTACCGCAGAGATAATCCATTCTTAAAACTATTCACTGCCGTTTTTATCACACAATGATTTCTCAACCTTCTTTTCTTTCATCCCCTAAGATCAACCTATCATCTCTACATTTGTGACTGAAGCAGGACGTGAAAGGTCATTTCTTGGTTTAGGCTCGTCCTGTCCTCCCTGTGTATGTAATATTGAAATGAATTTGGTTTTTATGAACTTTATGTTAATAAGGGAAAAGTAGTCGCCCTACTAATAATATTTGAACGGTAAAAGTAGTCGCCCTACGAAATAATATTCAAACGAGGAAGATTTCCGCCCTACTCAACTTAGCAAGGAGTTGTGGGAGAACACAGATACTCCTCGCGGGGAAACCATACAACGCATATTAGTGTACAATGTATCAGTCATAGTATACATCATTCTCCTATAAAAAGGAACATTTATGATTACAAAAATATAACAAGTTCCCACCTAAAATTGATGACAGGCCATGCCTACCTCGTATTCCTTGATCCACTAGTCCATTGTTCGTATCAGTTACCATCACTGATTAAAAGTTAAACACATATATAAACAATCGAAGAAGATGCCCAACTAGCGCAAAGAGACACAAATTTATTGACTAGGCTAAGTCAACTCAGATTGACTAAGCCACTGGTTTAACCGATTAGACTCGTTAACTGTCTAACTACTAATATAACCAAAAATATATATACAAATTGATAAGCCATATAAGACGTACTTGGATGGACGTGTATGGTAAGCCACACATGGAAAGCCTTGAATTATAAGCCATATTTTAGGTAAGCCATAAATTATACAACGTATATGGTGAGCGATATGCGGTAAAATATTTATGGTCGTACTTATGCAGTTAGGCACAATAGTCAATCATATGTTAAGGCATATATGGTCAGTCACATATGTTAAGGAATATGTGGTCAGTCACATATAATCAGTCATATATGTTAAAGCGTATGTGGAAAGACGGTAAACATGATGACCGACCAAAGAAGTGATGTTTGGCGCGGAGGTGGAGGCGTGGTTGTGGAGAAAACTCGACTGGGCATGAGAGAAACAAATGCACATAGAGGGGCATGCTTTTCCGTGGAGCTGGAGCAAAACCTGACACGAAAAATGGGAGGTTGGCTAGTGCAGAGATGGATAATGGAGGAGTGGCGCTAGGGCGAGCATGGATGATAAGTGCTTAATTCACATGTTTCTAGTGTCGAATCTATATTTTTTTAGCTATAATTCTTCCATACTACATTTTATTACTATTTTTTTCTATCTTATGTGTCATATTAGGTGAATCATCCAAAAATGAGTTACAAAGTGCTAAAATTAGCAAGGAATTGAAGTTTACCAATGGAGAAGTCCAAAGACCAAATTCAACTCACACAATCCGAGAGTTCTTAATATCATATTAAATAGAATGGAAAGACAAAGTCAACGTAAAAAGAATGAGGTCATTCCGAGTTCAAACGAAAAAGATATGGACAAAACAGTTGAAGAAAGAAAAAGTCATCTACAACGTAACAGTCGGCACGGTTCCCAACTATGCCGTCAGGAACACTTTTTCTGACAGAAAACTTGGATTTTTAAGCCCTAAAATCGGCACGGTTCATTGGGAATCGACTATACTGACTGTAGCAAGTTTTGGGACAGAGAATTAGAGCTATTTTGGTCTTTGAGTCGGCACGGTTCATGGGAATCGACCATGCCGAATGTGGCTAACCTATGGGTCCGTTTTAACGTGTTTTTAACTTCCAAATCAAGAAAACTTAGTTCCAATGGGATTCTAAACACTATAAGGAGAGGATACTTGTGAGCCAAACATTGAAGGCTATAAAAGAAGACATCCAAGGCTCAAACAAGATATCTCTAATAAATATATGTTAAGTGAATCTTTATAATACTCTACATCTCATACTATAATTCTACATCAAAAACCTAGGGTTTACGCCTTTAGGGGGAAACTATTCTTTTTTGTAATATGAGTAGCTAATTCTTTTATTGATAAGGTTGAATTCAATGTTCTAAGGGTGAAGTTATATAAGTTTATTTGGAGTTCTAATCATTAGTGTTTGTTTTTACTACATCTAGAGTTTATGATTGATTTCTAGATTGTTCAAGTGTACAATTGGATTATCTCGTGATCATTCTAGTGCTGGTAGAGAGCTGAGTGATCCGTAATTGTCGACCATCTCCTATACAAGTAGAAAACATGATACTTTGCAGACGGATTCTGTGGAGCAATCGTGTGTGAAGACAACACTAGTAAGTGAACCCAGCATACTCAGTTTAACTGCTGTGATCAAACCTAAATTTACAAATCTTAAAGCATTTAATTGAGTTACATCTTGTAAGCGAACATCAAGGTGGATCAGTTGGATAGAAACCGGTGACTAAGCGTACCTGTTATCCGGTGATACAAGGAGTTTGGGGGATAGCTAAGCGTACCTTCTATTATATGGTTGTTGATGAATGATTTTTACGAAAGATAGATAAGTATACTAATTCATTCAACGTTTGATAACAGCGAAGGACTCCCTAATCATCTCTTTCTTATTATTATTTTTACTGTTATTTTTAGTTAATTAATTTACAAACCCCCTTTTTTAGTATTTATTCTAGTTTTGCTAATCTAAATAACCTATCAATTACACAACTCTATGTGAGAACAATCCTTACTACCGCTATATTACTAGTTAATTAGTAGGAAATATATTGATCAATTTTTTGCACTTACTACACGCATCAAAATTTGGCATCGCTGCCGGGGAGCAGTCGCTAATTGATTTGTTATTTATTTTAGCTTATTTTAGCAGTTTAGAATATTTTCACATTTTTCTTTAGTCTTTTTCATGTTTTTAGGTTTTCGTGGTGTTAACAACTAGTTAAAGGTGTTAGCCACTCGTCAAAAGCGGGAGGTAAATTCTGAAAACAGGTTGTAAGTATCACTTTTAGTTATTTTTGTTTAAAGTTTTAGATTTTTTCTTTTATTATTTTGAGTCGTCATGTTTCCATTCGAAAATAACATGTACGGTGCACAAGATTAATTATATGATAATGGTAATCTATACGGTTTTCAATCTCAATATTATGACAACTACCAACCGTACCAAAGGAATAATCACGACCAATCCTTTGGTTACGACCAAAACCCTACGGAATCTTATGGTTATTCTCATACATACCAACAACCTTATGGTGGGTATGTAAGTGAACAATCACAAGGATATGAGGACAGTTATGGTTCTAATAATTTCTCTAGTACCACAGATTATACTTGTGCCAAGTTAGACGAAATCCAAGGGATAATGGAGAAATTTATTCAACAACAAGATGAGCACAACGAAAGTTTGATGATTTGCAACAACAACAACATCAACAACATCAACAACAATATGATTGGAAAAAGATACATCGAGAGATTCAAAGGAATTCGAAGAAATTATACAAACAAATTGCTCAACTGGGTAAAAATAGGGATGGACTCAAAATCAAAATAGTTCTGAAATTTCTAAGAACGATAAAGACTATTATGAAGATGAGCAACCTTTGAAATTCCTTGCAACATTGATGAAGTTATTCCAACTCCGGATCATAATAATGATCATTCGCCTATTCAAAAGGAGGAGACTTGGTATAACAGAACTATTGTTTTAAACGGTGTAGTATACTCAAATGCATATCAGTATGATAAAGAATATCTGGATTATAATGTTTTTAGGCATGTTGATTTGCAAGTAGTAGATCCGATTATTTGTTTGGGGGAGACCCATAAATTTCATCATAGGATTTGTACCAATGAACTTGACTTCCTGGGAGAGGACTCTGATTCTTATGATGACTGTGTAGAAGAGATGGATTGAGAAAGAAACCAAATTGATTAATATCGTGGAAGACCCAATTGATCTTTCCAAGGATAATAATGACGTTGACATTTCGATTGAAGCGGAAACTGATAAATAATGGCTTTCCAAAAGTTTGATAGGGGACCACGACACATACGAGGTAAATGATTCAGTGCATATCCATGATAAATGTAAAAGGTTTGTCTAATCCTTTGCATAATTATATATCTTTCGATCCACCTTCCCCAATCGAATTATTTTCCCAAAAGGTTGTTAACTCGTTTTTTAAGGAGCTACCTCACTTAGGGTTGCGTATATGTGCTACCAAAATTCTGAAGAATTATTTTGCTTCTAATTATCCACCACTAGATGTGTTTGATTCTAACACTGTGCAGGTTCATCGAGGGGAACCTGTAAAAGTTCTCGCATTCTATGTTCTTTATACACTTCCGAGTATTGAAAAGATTAAGTGTGGGGGAAACTTCCATAAAATAGCAATTTTATTATTTATATATTATGTTAATCATTGTGTGAGGTTGTTATTATAACTGCAAATTTTTATCTAGGTGGATCCCCAGATTTTCAGACTGTTAGTGTACGAACGCTAACCAGAAGGTCAGGCTAAGGACGTTAAACCAAGCGCTGAATGGGAGGCAACCCATTGGTTTTGTATTTCTATATTTTTATTTTTTATTTTTCAGTTTTTCATATCACATTAGGATTTATCATCTTGATTATACAGTGGAGGAGTCAATTACATTGCAGGCAATGTAAAATTTAAGTGTGGGGGAGTAATTGCATATATAGTTTCTACTTTAGTTTTTATTTTTTTACATTAACCTCCAACTTTTAGAGAATTTAGAGTCATTTTGTATACTTCTAACTAAGTTTACATACAAAGTTCTTACCAAATAACTGAACTTAGAAGTATTAGAGAACTATATTCGGGTTTCTTAGTTGTTGAGAGGCAATAACTGAAAAAAGGAACTTAAACCGCCAGTGGCGAATTGGTTGCAGAAAGAATACAGTATCAGAGAAGCTGATCAATAATTAGTAGAGACTACCTATTGTTACATCAAGCGAGGCACCCGACCTTCAATTCTTTGTACATGTCTAAAAATTATCCTTTAGAGTGTATGTCATATTACGCTAATTCCGGGTAGAATGATGAGCTACCCAACCTCGCACCCCTTCAACACTACTTTTTGATCTCTTTAGTGCTAATTCCATCAATCATGAGGATTTCATTAGAATTGCTAACTCTATCTTGTAGTCTTGTTTGCAGTCAACAAATTCACTCGAAAAAGCAGCAATAAAAACACATCATCATCAACAAGCGGAACGACATCAAAATTATGAAAGAAAGTTGAATACAATCAAGGTTTGCAAGCAACAAAAAGATGATCAAAATTCTATATAAAAAGTGAAGACAAGACTAAGAACAAGAGCAAAGAAAAGTAAAAGAAGTGAATTTTTATGAAGTTTATGTTACTGAGACAATACAAGTTGTGAAGAATCAAGTGGTAAAGTCCTCTTACCACGGCCATATTAGTTTCATTTGTTATTATGCATTTCAATTTAACAAATATAAAAAAAAGAAAAAAAAAGAAAAAAAAAATTGTTTTGTTTTAGCGTACAATCTTTTGTATTCATTTTAATAAGGTCATGGGAAATAAGAAATATAAGAAAAAGTTTTAAGAAACAAGGAATTGAGGAAAAGAGTTACAATCGTCAATGTTCTATGAAGTTCAAAAGTTTATCATCAACAGTTGAAGACTGAACACCGAAGACATTTCTATTTGCTGTGAGAGTGGTGTTGATTGTAGACCAGGTGAGAAGGTAAGTAAGTATTTCCATCCTCACATAGTGGTTGATTTTCTTTCTTAGAGATCATTAGAAAAAAAGGTTCTTTTCGTCCCACGTTTCTGTAAAATAACAAAATATAATTCGGAAGTTTTTTTTTTCCCATCATTCAGCATGCACAGGATTTCTATCTTCACTTCTCCCTGCACTCATGAGAACCATAAAGTGCATCTTTTGAGTGCAATTTCATAAAACCCTATTGGTGAGGCAGAAGTTGAGGCGAAATGCTTATTCGATCGCTCTCGATGCTGGATTCTTTCGTGTGGTTGGTTTTCTATTAACTCAAGATTTAAGCATGAGAATAATGTTCTTTGGCATTTCTAACTTCTTATTATTAGTGTGCAGAAACTTTATGTCCTCATAGCTCTTTGGATGCTTGTGACTTTGAAGTTGGAGTAGGTTTTATGGGTATACCTCTTGTAAACACTCACGTGACTATAACTCGTCCACTAGGGACACCTAGGGGTTTAAAGGCTTGTTGTACATGATAAGTGCAACTGTGTCCTCGACAAAAGGGAGTTGTTGTATTCTAGTTTGGAGTAGTTTATTTTAGCTGGTAGTTTGCTCGAGGATTAGAAAAAGCTAAGTGTGGGGGGATTTGATAAGTGCTTAATTCACATGTTTCTAGTGCCGAATCCGTACTTTTTTTATTTATAATTCTTGCATATTACTTGTTATTACTCTTTTTTCTATCTTATGTGCTTTAATAGGTGAATCATCCAAAAAGGAGTTATAAAGTGTTAAAATTAACCAGGAATTGAAGTTTACCAATGAAGAACGGTCAAAAACCAAATTCAACTTATTCAAATCCAGGAGTTCTTAATATCATCTTGAAGATAATGGAAATACGAAGACAACACAGAAATAAGGACGAAGAAGTTATGGACAAAACAACCGAAGCAAGAAAAAGTCATCTACATCATAACAGTCGGCATGATTCCCAACTATATCGACCAGAACACTTTTTAGGACAGAAAACTTGGAATTTTAAGCCATAAAGTCGGCATTGTTCATTGGGGATCGACCATGCCGACTGTAACAAGTTTTGGGACAGAGAATTGGAGTTATTTTGGTATTAGAGTCGGCATGGTTCATGTGAATCGACCATGCGGACTGTGGCTAACCTATGGGGTCAGTTTTGACGTGTTTTTAACTTCCAAATCAAGGAAACTTAGTTCCAATGGGATTCTAAACCCTAGAAGGAGAGGATACTTGAGGGCCAAGCATTGAAGACTACAAAAGAAGACATCCAAAGCTCAAACAAGATATCTCTTAATTAATATATATTAAGTAAATCTCTATAATACTCTACATCTCATATTATAATTTATACATCAAAAACCTAGGGTTTACCCCTTTAGGGGGAAACCATTCTTCTTTGTAATATGAGTAGCTAATTATTTTATTGATTAAAGATGAATTCAATGTTATAAGCGTGAAGCTTTATTAGTTATATAAGTTTATTTGGAGTTTTAATCATTATTGTTTGTTTTCACTACATCTAGGGTTTGTGATTAATTTCTGATGTGATTGTAAAAGTGGTAAAAAGATTCGTTCACTCGGACTTATTAAGATTGATTTTTAGATCTACTTCTAATTTTAACTTAGAAAATATTTAAAAGATGATGACAAAATTGAGAGAAACTGGGACTCATGATTCCACCAGTTTACATATTCATGTGATACATACATTAATTCTAGACAAATATAACTCATATAATAAAAGTAATGACTCTGATTCGTTGCCAAAAGTAGATTTTTAAAATATGAAATGTAAATTATAAGCATGGAGCATCAAAAGTATTTTAAGACTAAGCATACACCATTAAACAAAATCACAATTAATTAAGAAAAATTAATAAATCAATTTAAATTAATGCAAAAAGTCATAAAAGAATTAATTATAATTACCACGATCATGAAATATGGCTTCCTCTATTGTCCCAGTGTTGGGGTTTAGCTCCTCATGTGTAAAAGACTCTCAAAAGATAAAATCATGGCTCAAAAGTGCTTACAACGAAGAAAAGGAGAAAAAATAATAAAAGCAGCGAGTTCGCAAAATCACGACTGTTTTCTGCAGCTTTATGTTCATTATGTTTTTCTTCTCCACCTGCTGCTGAAAAATCACTCTGTAACCTCCCCCCATCTCTCCTCCAAACCTCTTTATTTATAACAAAGCCTTCCCAACTCGTCAAATCCCCTCACTCAATAAGAATTATCTCGGAAGATTGAGATATTCTCTTGGGGATATTTTCTTTCAATGAGAATTCTTGATCCTGATTTTTTATTACTCGATCAATATGTTTGTTTCCATGATGATGCTTACAAGATATTGATTTATAGAAACAAAATCAAACGAGACAGGGAAGAGAATCCCACGATTTCACGCGTGAGATTTTTCAATCTGATTTTTTTCCGAGATTATATATTCACATGAATTTGTGTTGATTTCATGTGTACACGTTTCTATAAATAGGAAAGTATATATCTTCTTGTCTTTAACTATTGAAATAATCTCGAAATCACTTTTACGAATCACGCAGATGAATAAGGAAATTTTCCCGCCAATTTTTATATTTGAATTTGTAAGAAGTGGGTTCCTTTAACCAATGCGTGGATGCCTTTAGCAATTTCTCGGGTGCCTTTATAAATTTTTGATCCAATTTTTTCAGCAATTGTTATTTCCACAAAAATACCTAAAATCACATAAACTAATAGTATTAGTACAAAAATTGAGCAATGACAATATAAATAAGAGATTAAATGAGACACATAAATGTGTCTATCAAATACCACCAAACTTGTATTTTGCTAGTCCTCGAGCAAACCTAATCTAGAAAATAACAATCCTATTTTACTTTTTACAGGCATTACGATTGAACTTAGTGTGATGCAACAAGCCTTTGAACCCATAGGTGTTCCTATCGAACGAGTTGGCCTACTTATTCATTGGCTACGGGAGGAATTACCCTGTTTTGAATCCAATTATTGTACATGAGTTTGCACTCAAGCGTACTAAAATTCATATATAAGAAAACAAAGCTCTACTCAGAAAGTCATACAATGGACCACAATACTCGGAATCTAACAAACCACAATCATATGAATAGATTAAGAAGATGGATATGGAGATAAAAGTGTGTGTATGTTGACTAAGGTGAACGGTGTTTTCCGGAATATCTATATGAACATCGTGCAAAGATGAACCCTAATGGATTGAGATACGCACCCATTGGTATGAATCCTAATTATAGTATCAACTCAGCTGGTATATACAAGGGACACAGTGGTCAATTTATATATATGTGTATATATATATATACATATATATATATATATAATTTTATTTTATTTTGAATGTATCAAAAACATGATTAGATCTTTTGAATCCAAGCGCATGCTCCTTTGCAGCAGATTAGATGATAGTTCCCATGAATCCTGCGTCCACTCTTACTTAGGAGATTAGGACAGGGAGAACACACAAATTGCTATCCAAGTATCAATATTCTAGGGTTTTTTTTCATCTGAATAAAATATAAAAATATGGCTTGATCTTAATCAATCTACTTCATCCAGTGGCGAAAACAAGGCAATACTAGTGCCCCACCAAATCACTTAGAGAAACACATAAAGTTGCAAAAAGAATAATAGAACGTGATATGGTGATGACTATCATGTTATTTCTAACAAGTAAGCTCTGTCTTTTTATGAATAGACATTTAGTTGGGTCCCTCAACTCCTACAACCAAGAAGGTTTGTTTACATCCACTTAGATTGGTTAATGTTATACTGAATTGACACAAGTTTCTAGACTTTGGATTTTCATAATGCAACTAAAAGTTTCTTCCCTACTCCCAAACTTAAATATAACACTGTCTTCAATGTTCTAAAGATGAAATTAAAAGCACGAACAAGGAAAAACTATTACCACTCGAAGAATAGGAAAAAAGAAAGATATTATCGTGTCGCATGAGCATGGGTTACCTCCCAGCGAGTGCTAAGTTTAAAGTCTTCAGCCAGATATCAAACACCACAAAATGGCTAGTCACCTTTCAAAATCATATACCTATAGCCGAAATAATTATTGGTCAACAATACCAAATAAAGCTGACACAAATATAAGACACCTGTACTGGATCAGACAAATAAAATAAATGAGCACAACCTTATCTAAGGTTTCTAAGGTTTCATTCAAGATAATTAGATTTATCTGGGGTGGCCATTTAGGTTCCATGTGAGTGTCTAGATAAACAGGTTCAGTCGAACAACGGTTCACTAATAACTGGATTTCCTCATGGTCATTATTAGAAGGATCGGGTTGTAGAGTCTGAAGAAACTCAAGTAACACCTTAGACACACAAAGCTCGAGTCCCAAGTTAGGGACTTCAAATAGGGATACTTGAAAATCACAAGATGTATCACTACCCCCAAACTAGGGTAATCATTACTCTCGGATAGAGCTAAAACTATTGCTTGAATTTCAGGGTCCTTAGAGTCCGAAAAATACTGGAGAGCTTCTTCTAGAGACTGGTCAACATTTGATTTAAGAGAATGCTATCATCCAATTCAGTTAAGGAATCACCAAACAAATTGTCGTGCAAATAATCCTGAACTAAAATGTTAATCATATTCACTTCTTCTAAATCATCGATCTCAGAAGGTTATCTAGCAACATTAAAGACATTTAACCCAGTAGTCATATTACCAAAAGATATGTTCATAAGTTCAGTTCTACAATTGATGACAATATTAGACGTGTCTAAAAAAAGACGAACTAAAATCACCGGTATTTGAGCATTTTGGTCCTGAACAGGTTGGGTATCTAGAACAACAAAATCCACTGGATAAATGAACCTATCAACCTCAATAATAACATCCTCTATGACACCACAACGGACTTTGACAGACCTATCTGCTAACTGCAGTATCATTTTGGTCGGTTTCAACTTACCAAGACCTAGCTGGGTGTAAACATGATACAAAAGTAAGTTAACACTAGTTCCTAAGTCAAGCAATGCCTTATCAACCACGTGATTTCCAATCACAGATATGGTGGAACATCCAGGGTCTTTATACTTAGGGTGTTTGGCTCAAAAGGATTGAACTTACTTGACCAGCTAAAAAGGCATTCTTATGGACATTAAGCTTACGCTTTCGTGTACAAAGATCTTTAAGGAACTTGGCATAAGCAGGCATTTTCCTAATTACTTATAATACCGAAATGTTATTGTTTATCTGCTTAAATATTTCCACTATTTTGTTGAAAGTCGACTCCTTCTTTGTTGGAACTAACAATTGTGGGTATCGGGCTCTAGGCACAAAGGTAGTCCTATCAGGAACAATATTGGACTCTTTAGAGATTGTTTCAATCTCTTCAACTACTGATAAGTGCATAATTTACATATTTTAAGTATCATTACCTTATACGTATTTTCTATATTTTGTGTGAATTACTGTATATTATTATTACTTTTGTAGTTTACGTGTTTTATTAGGTTACATCTTTGAAAGAAGTGAAATTGAGCTTTACAAGGAAGAATTGCTAAATACCCAGTGGAACTCAGTCTATTCCAGGATTTCTACCCGCCATCTTGTAGAGAATTGAAAGGCGAAGCCAACGCAAAAAGAATGAGGTCATTCCGAGTTCGTATAAAGAAGTTATGAGCAAAACCGTGAAACCAACTTGGATTTGTTATCTGTTGGACCTTATTGGGCCTGCGCGGGAAGATAAATAAGAGAAGCGTTTTGAGCTCGCCTTTGACATGAAAATTAGGATTTTTGTTGTTTTTGTTGGTTTTTGAGGAGGTTAGGTTTCCTAATTGGATAAGGATCAAAAGGAGGTGGAAGAGTTTAATGAGATTAGGTTTCCTAATTGGATAAGGATCAAGAGGAGGTTATCAAAGCCTATAAAAAGGGGAGCCTAGATACAATTTTCTACACAACTTCTCATAGATAGAAATTAGTATTTTCTTAATCAATTTTTAATGAATTTTAAGAAAGCCATGTCTAGCTAAACCCCACCACTGGGACAATGGAGGAATCCATATTTCATAAATGAATGGTAAATATTTTTTATTCTTAATGACTTTTGCATTGATTTTTAATTGATTTATGATTTTTCTTAATTAGTTGTGATTTTTTTTGATGGTGTATGCTGGGACTTTAGACCTTTTGATGCGCCATGCTTGTGATTTACAATTAATGTTTTAGAAATCTACTTTTGGCAAAGAAACAGAGTCAATAAAAGAGCTATAATTGTTAAAGAATCATTGTAGAAATCATTCAGAACTGATTTTGGTGGAATCCTGAGTTCCAGTTCTTCCCAATACTATTAAAATATTTTACTTATTTTCTAGTTTAAATCAAAATTAGGTCTAAAATGAATCTTCACAAGTCTCAGCAAACGAACTATTTTTACCACTTTTCTAAACGATCCGCTACTGGTTCCTTTTGGGAAGTAGAAGGTGGAACTACAATATATCCACTATCAGGCATGGTTACCTTGTTGTCAACTACCTTTCCACTCCTAAGGGTTGTAACAGAGTTCACATGATTGAACGGTTTCTCTCCAGAAGATACTTCATAAAATCCTATAAGATTGGGTTCTTTCTGACTGAGAAACTTACCGTTTTCTCTCAAAGACTCATTTATCCGACTAACCTTGATTTCTAAGCCAGAAATAACCTGAGAGTTAGCCTGAGTCATCTTATTACTAGATTGTAAAATTTATTCAACTGATTGCTGAAACTTTATAGTGTTTAGAGCTAACATGGTGAGAGACTCTTTTAAACTCACGATTTTCTAATCTAACGGGTTCTGAAACTGGCATGGACCTGAAGGATTCTTAGTATAGCCAACACCAGGAGCCTGAGAATTACTAGACTGACCTTGATTCTGGACCTTAGACCAAGAAAAATTAAGATGGTTTCTCCAACCGGGGTTATAAGTTTCTGAATATATATCAAATTTGGGCCTACCTTCATATCTAGAATTTAAACCACCATTTTTACAACTCATAACATGGTTTGACCCTTGATTCATCTCTAAGGCCCCTAGACGCCTAAGGATATCTGACTCATTATCAACTCTATCAACCCTATGGGTAGGGTTCCTAGATATTTTTGGTTTTCTCATTGAAGCCCATTGCCTAGTTTTCTCAGCTAACTCCATAAACGAGTCAAAACATGTATCTGGGTCCTGATAGGTGAATTCTCCACCACTTATTGTTTCTACCTGCATAGGGGTTTCACTATCTAGGCCCTCATATAAAATTTGGGCCATGTGGGATTTCTCAAAGCCATGATGTGAACACTGGTATAACAATTCATTAAACCTTTCTACATAATCATGTAGGTTTTCACCTAATTTTTGCTTATAAGTTGAATAGACTGACGAACAACATCAGTCTTATGGTGTGGGTAGAAGTTATTAACAAAAACCTCTACAAGACCATCCCGGGTGGTGATTGTTTTAGAGGGAATAAAATGATACCACTCTTTGGCTTTCTCATCAAGAGAGGAGGGAAACAAACGCAACCTAAGCACATCTTTGGAGACATTCAGATAACTCATTGTTCCACAAATCATTTTAAAGTCTCTTACATGGGTATACGGATTCTCATTCTCCAATACCCTAAATGTACGAAGCATGCGATCTTTAAGGGTTTTGTTTTCCCGGACCTCATCCTCATTATTACCACCCAATTCAGTAAAAACAGATGTACCACCTAAATCCATGTAACGGGTTGGACTCAAACAAAAAAGGTCGTTTTCTTCAAGTCTACCTCCTACACGTATCCAACGACACATACACAAGTAAAACTACTAGTGTTAAACAAAAATTGTGCACATGCAAATGCAAGGTTCACTAAATTAGGTAAGCTTGGGTTACCTTTAGCAAAATATACTTACATTCAAAGACTGGTCAACGGTACTAGGCTAAGTTTTGTGGAATTACGTACTTTTCCACGAGTTTTTCTAAATTCGGTAATCTGACAAAAATGCAAAATGTTATGCAAGTTTTTTTATATTTTAATAATAAATAAAATACTAAAAACAAACAAGCAAGCAAACAAGATATAAAAGTCCAAAAAGGAAATAAGGAAAATAAAAACTATCAAAAATAAAAAAAATCTAAATAAAAAAGTAAAATCTTGGATTTTTTGTACTTTTGTAGGCAAGTCCAACTTTCCACCATTAGTTTCAAGTAAAACCTGCACACCAAAAAACTAAAAAATACCCAAGGTAAAATTAAAGATAAAATAAAATACATCCTAAACTAAACTAAACAAAAATAAATCTAAAATCCTAACCTAAAAACAAGTCCGCGTCGGCGGCGCCAAAAACTGATGTGATTATAAAAGTGGTAAAAAGATTTATTCACTCGGACTTATTAAGATTGCTTTTAGATCTAATTCTAATTTTAAACTAGCAAATATTTAAAAGATGATAACAAAATTGAGAGAAATTGGGTCTCAGGATTCCACCGGTTTTTATATTCATGTGATTCATACATTAATTCTAGACAAATATAAATCTTTTTACCACTTTTAAGAATGTATATTATTTGCCAAAAGTAGATTTTTAAAATATTAAATGTATATTATAAGAATGTCGCATCAAAAGTACTTAAGACTAAGCATACACGATCAAACAAAATCATAATTAATTAAAAAAAATCAATAAATCATTTATTAATGCAAAAAGTCATAAAAGAACTAATTATAATTACCACAATCATAAAATATGGCTTCCTCCATTGTTCCAGTATTGGGGTTTAGCTCCTCATGTGTAAAACACTCTCAAAAGATAAAATCATGGCTCAAAAGTGCTTACAAAGAAGAAAACGAGATAAAATAATAAAAACAACGAGTTTGCAACGGTGTAAGGCGTTACAGACTCACTGTTACAAATCAAGTGTTGCAAACTGAAGATAAATATTGCAAAGAGACTGTCATAGAAATGTTAAAAATTTAAGACACTAATAACAATTGTTTTCTGCAGCTTTATGTTCTTGATGTTCTTTTTCTCCACTTGCTGATGTAAAATCACTCTGCAGTGATTTTTCTCACTCTGTAACCTCCCCCAACTCTTCTCAAAACCTCTTTATTTATAAAAAAGCCTTCCCAACTCAACAAATCCTTTCATTCAATAAGAATTATCTCGGCAGATTAAGATATTGTCTTGGTGATATTTTCTTTCAATGAGAATTCTTGATCCTGATTTTTATTACTCGATCAGTCTGTTTGTTTCCATTTTGATGTTTACAAGATATTGATTTATAGAAACAAAATCAAACGAGACAGGGAAGAAAATCCCATGATTTTACGCGTGAGATTTTTCAATCTGATTTATTTCCGAGACTATATTCACGTGAATTTGTGTTGATTTCATGTGTACACGTTTCTATAAATAGGAAAGTATATATCTTTTGTCTTCAACTTTTGAAATACTCTCCAAATCACTTTTACACGCAGAATGAATAAGGAAATTTCCCCACCAATTTTGATATTTGAATTTGTAAAAAGTAGGTGCCTTTAACCAATGCATGGGTGCCTTTAAAAATTTGGATGCCTTAAATAATGTCTTGGGTGCCTTTATAACTTTTCGAGCCAATTTTTCAATAATTGTTATTTCCATAAAAATACCTAAAATCACATAAAATAACAGTGTTAGTACAAAAATTTGAGCAATAACGATATAAATATGAGATCAAATAAGACACATAAATGTGTCTATCAATTTCTAGATTGCTCAAGTATACAATTGGATTATCTCGTGATCATTCTAGTGCTAGTAGAGAGCTGAGCGATCCGTAATAGTCGAGCATCTCCTATAAAAGTAGAAAATAGGAGACCTTGCAGAGGGATTCCGTGGAGCAATCGTGTGTGAAGACAACACCAGTAAGTGAACTGAGCTTACTGAGTTTAACTGCTGGGATCAAACCTAAATTCACAAACCTTAAAGCGTTCGATTGAGTTACATCTTGTAGTCGAACCTCAAGGTAGCTCAGTTGGATGAATCCGGTGACTAAGCGCACCTGTTATTCGGTGACACATGGAGTGTTGGGGATATCTAAGCGTACATGTTATTATACGGTTGGTGATGAATGATTCTGACGAAATATAGATAAGTATACGAATCAGTCAACGTTTGGTAACGGCAAAGGACTCCTAAATCATCTCTTTCTTATTATATTCATTAGTGTTATTTTTAGTTAATTAATTCACAACCCCCCATTTTTAGTATTTATTCTAGTTTTGCTAATCTAAACAACTTATCAATTACACAACTCTCTGTGGGAACGATCCTTACTACCGCTATATTACTAGTTAATTAGTGGGAAATATATTGATTAATTTGTTGCACTTACGACACGCATCAACGGCCGATACGGACCTGGAGCAAGCATGGCCGGACAAAAGCGAGCTAGTTCGGAGCTGGAGCAAGGGAGATCCGGCGCTACAGAAAACTTAATGCAAATGGGGGAATTTGGGATGGGCCTCCACTACACCATTTTTACAAATTAATAACTAAAATTAGTAACACACATGTGTCCGTTACTAAATCGCGACCAAAATTGGTTTGCTAAATTTTAGTAATAGTCAATCGATGTTAAGATTTTCGTAACGGCCCAGGACATGTTACTATTAGCAACAACTGAGAAAAATTCTGTGGAAAGGAGTGCGTGCCTGGTAACACTTTCTTATATGATTCCGTTTAAAATTTTAAAATGGTTTGAAGAGTCGAATATGTTTCCACCCATTTCTCACATGTGTGCGGTGTGTGTGTGCCATGGGCATAAGTGGGATATTTTCTAACCCTAATTATCATATTTTATGTGACTTCATTATATCCTCATTCGTTTAGAAACCCCTCCACCAATCCACCACCATTATCAACAACTTCACAGAAAATTCATATCTTCCTCCACCAGTCCACCACCATTATCTCCTATTTGGTTTAGAAATTCCTTTAACAACCACAATTATTAGATATTGTCGATGTTTTAAGAAGGTTCAAGACTAATCTAGAATTTTTTAGGGGTTTTCTTATTTGGCTAAGTTGGGGGTTTCCTGATTTTGGCTAAGTTAGATTTTCCTAATTTTGGATATGTTTGGTTTCCTAGTATAATTCATATAGTTTGTAGCCAAGTTTGTGACCTATATAAATAGGTGTAAAAGCCATGGGAACAATATACAATTAAGAGAGAGTTCTCACAATTATTTGCAAGAGAGAATCTAGGGTATATAATGTTTTCTTTTCATAGAGAGTTATCAATATTTGAGTGTGTAATTATCTATTCAGTGGTTCTATAATAAGAGTTGATCGCAGCCGTTTGTAGAGGTAGGCATATTACTGAACCACGTTAAATCTTTTGTCTTTTTTTTTCCTTTAGTGTGCATCTTGTATCTGTTTTTTCTTTTTTTCTATGTTGATCTTAAGAACTAGTGTCTAGTGGAATTATTTCTAAGGACTTATTCCTAACAAGTGGTGCAGTGAGCGTGGAGAGGATCATAGTTAGAAGTGAAGATATTTGGTTCTACATCAAGTGGATGTTCGAAGGAGCATGGATTTGATATTATCAAGTTCAATGGGAATAAGCATATGAACAATATACAATTAAGAGAGAGTTCTCACAATTATTCTCAAGAGAGAATCTGGGGTATATAACGTTTTCTTTTCATAGAGAGTTATCAATACTTGAGTGGGTAATTATTTATTCAATGGTTCTATAATAAGAGTTGATTGTAGCCGTTTGTGGACGTAGGCATATTGCCGAACCACGTTAAATCTTTTGTCTTTCTTGTTTCTTTTAGTGTGCATCTTGTATCTGTTTTTTCTTTATTTCTATGTTGATCTTAAGAACTAGTGTCTAGTGTAATTATTTTTAAGGACTTATTCCTAACAAGTGGTACAATGAGCGTGGAGGGGATCATAGTTAAAAGTGAAGATGTCTGGTTCTACATCAAATGGATGTTCGAAGGTGCATGGATTTGATATTATCAATTTCAATGGGAAGATTAATTTCATATCATGGCAAACTGATGTAAAAGATATTATTGTTAGTATGATACAAATCAAAGCTATCAGGGAGAATCCAGCGGTGTTGCGAAAGGATTGGACCGATGAGAAGTGGGCTGACATTGATATGGAGGCGTTTTCAACTATTCGTTTATATTTGTCGAGGGATATCATTCATAAATTTTCAAGAGAAATCTCAACAAAAGTGTTGTGGAATAAGTTAAAGAAGCTCTATTTGCAGAAGGATTTAACTTCAGAACTTTACTTGAAGCGTAGAATTCATGGCATTCAGATGTCTTCAGGTAAGTCTATGGCTGATCATATTAATGAGTCTAATAATATTTGTTCTGATTTGTCTAATATCAATATCAATATTTCTGATACGGATAACTCCATAATATTATTATGTTTTTACCTCCGTCGTATGATGCTTTCATTGACCATTTGCTGAGTGGGAAAACCAAAGGAGATACTAAGTTGGATCTCAATGATGTGGTATCTGCTTTACAAGCTAAAGCGTTAAGGAAATAAGAGTTTAGCGATGAAGCACAAGCCGATGGCTTGTTTACTGATAGAGGAAATAATGATAATAAGAAGTCGAAGTCGAAAAATCGTTCCAATTTCAAAAGGGACGATATTGAATGTTATTATTGTCGTAAACCTGGTCATATGAGGGATGATTGTCTCAAGCTTAAGGCAAGGGATGAGAAACGTCAGAAATCAAATTCGAAAAATGTTGTTACTTCAGTCGCGAAAGGAAGTGAAGTTTTGGAGGACCCAATGTGTGGTCTGATCAGGAGGTGTTAACCGTTATATCAAATAGTTATCTCAATGATGGTTGGATGCTTGATTCCGGTGCTTCATATTATATGTGTCCTACTAAGGATTGTTTCACCACTTACAGAGAGGTGAATGGTGGTACTGTTATG
Organism: Papaver californicum; assembly: GCA_023531435.1. Lineage (NCBI taxonomy): Eukaryota > Viridiplantae > Streptophyta > Magnoliopsida > Ranunculales > Papaveraceae > Papaver > Papaver californicum. Next base: position 4,497,987 of record JAJJMC010006585.1, read on the forward strand.
ATGGGTAGTTCTAATGCCTGCAAAACATTTAAAGGTGGTATGGTATAGGTTCGTTTGCATGATATTATTACAACACTTTCAGAGGTTAGACATGTTCCAGATTAGAGAAAGAGTTAGATTTTGTTAGGAGTACTTGAATCCCTTGGATACAAGTATGTTACAGAATATGGATTCTTGAAGGTATACTACGATGGTAGTTTGAAGATGACTAGCGTAAGACATGGTAATTTATATTTTCTACAAGGAGATATAGTTCACGGTGGAGCTATGGTTTCTCAATCAATTGATGAGAAATAGGTGGAGTCAACATATTTGTGGCATATGCATCTTGGGCATATGAGTGAGAAAGGTGTGTTCGTGTTGAATAGTAGAGGCTTGCTTGGAGGTGAGAAGACTTGCAAGCTTGATTTCTGTGAGCATTGTATCTTCGATAAGAAATGTAGGAGCAGTTTTGGTACCGTTGTACACAATACTCAGGGTACGTTAGAGTACATCTATTCGGATGTTTGGTGCCCTTCTCGTACAATTTCTAAGGGAGATGCAAGGTGGTTTATGACCTTTATCGATGACTTTTCACGGATAATTTGGCTTTAGACCATGAAGCATAAGAATGAAGTCACCGAGGTGTTTAAGAAGTGGAAGACCATGGTAGAGAAAAAACTTGGTCATATGGTTAAGAAGATACGTTCAGATAAAGGCGGTGAATACATCGACCAATTTAAGTAATTTTATGAGGAACAATGTATCGTTAGACACTTTACAGTTAACTGAGGAACAAGTTGGTCTTTATGGAGATATATCTTATGATATCATGAAATTCATTACACACACCTGGCCTGAAGTAAGTCATAGTAATCCTAGTCAATTTCATTTGTGAGGTTATCTAATCTTTCATCCTTTTTTGTCTTTTCACATATACATACCTTTCCTTGTGGTATTAAGTTTGATTTTTCGGTTTGCTTCATATACTCTGTTAGACTTCATTGCTAGAGCAAGTAGTTGATTCCTATCGAGAATGTTCCTATAATGACATCTTTGATGCATATTTATGCTATTACTTTTAAGAGACGAACGTTTAGGATATGTGTATCATGAGAAATATTCAACGTCTTTAAAATTAGTGTTTTAAGTTTCAACCTAATCTCTAGAAAATGAATGATGGAGTGGTGTATTGATGATGGTTAGAAAAACTAACTCAAATGTTTGTCATGAAATGAATACATACACTTACCAACCACTTAAGTATTTTTATTCTGTTTGATTTCCTAGTTATAAAAGAGGTTAGTCTGAACGAATCAATTTTTTTAATAATAAGAACATTATTTGTTTGATTCAGATTTACTACCACTAATATTTCTATTATAGTCGGCTCATGAGAGACTAAAAATATTTACTTCTTCTAGTACCAGAATTAACAGTTAAGAGTGTTAACTGTCGTTATTTGACAAATGATAACTTACTAGTTCATGGTATCTATTACTATATTCCTCCTTCAATTGCAAGACTAGTATTTGCAAGTTAAATCGAATGACTAGTCCCACTTATGAAGTGAACTTGTCTTCTTTTTACAGGTTCACTTAACTTGCACCAACTTCTCCAAGAAAATAAAGAACTTCTGATGTGCTCTCAACTGGCCTAATATAATTTATTCAAATTGTATGCAGGGTGATTACCTTTTCTCTTTGTCTTTCACGTTCCTTTTTTACTAAAGATTATAGTTTGTAATTTTTATGTTTACTTTCTTAGTGTAATTTCTAAGTGTATCTTACTAACTTATTTGTTATGTTGTGTTTGCACCTACTAGCTAATGAGAATGTTTATTAGCACATATCAAGCAGCTTGTGGTGCAAGTGCTGCAATGGAAGAGCTTGAACTACAGACTCATGAGGTTAATAAGTTGTCTCTCTCATTTATTGGAAGAACTTGGAACCTCGATCAAAATCTAAAAGAAATGTAGTCACAGGAACGATAAACATAGTTATTTGACTTAGTTTGCTTCCTTTCTTTTGTAGAGTGGCTTTATTTTTGGAATGTATTATTGAACATTTGAATATCAATTTTAGTGGTAAAGAATTACATTCAGTGACAGCAGTTGCAGGGGAAAAAATTTGGGGGGAAAGTGATTTTTTCTAGGTCAATGAAGACCAACCTTTTTTTTTATGTTACAAAAAAATTTAGCGACGACAAGAATCTATTACTACATTTTTACCAGAAAAACGGACGTCGGTCTTCTTTGACCTAGCCAAGATTTTGCAATAGTGGTAAGAATTTATTAGCGGCTCTAAGTCTTGTTACTAATTAAAAATTAATAACGGCCAAACAGCCGTTACAAAAAAACGTTAGGCACCAGATTAATAACGACGACATGCAGGTTGTTAAAATTTGTTACACCCCCTTTTATAATGGCTGAAAAGTGTTACAACCCAGTTTTGTAACATCCTATTCTTGTTTCTAAACGCTAAATTTGGTGTAGTGCTTGTACTTGCGGATCAAGGCTTGCTTGGCCGGCGCGGAGGAGCTAGCTTTGGCTGGCCGGGGAACAAAGAAAACTTGGCGCGTCGCTGGGGGAGTTTGCTTTGGATGGTGGTAGAGCAAAGTAAGCTTAGTGTGTCGTTAGGGAAGTTTGGCGTGAGCGTGGAGTATGGGAAGATGGACTTGGCGCAAGGCCTGTGTGGTCGTATAGAAAGGCTTGGTGTGGCAAGGGTGCAAGACTGGCAAGCCTGTGAGTATTTTATAGTTTCACATCCTTGTGCGCATGCGCTAGTGTTAATGCACTTTCACCATCATGACTTTCCATGAGTGTTGTCTCAATGCTGGTATATAGTATGATTGTACAAACGTTGCATCTCTGCTGAGTTTTATATAAATATTCTTACGAATATAATAAGTTCATACAAATGATGTGGATATAACAATGAATCAATATTACTCAGTAAAGTGTAGATATTGATATAAAGTAATTTTTAGGAATTCAACTGTGAAATATAGCGCTAGAACGAATTTAAGTTGCTTTATACTAGTGGCAAATTCATCTAGGAGTTTAAGATTTATTATGTATAATTAGAGAATATCTGGGTGTATTGCAACAAGCACCAACAATGTTCACAGAATTCAAACAGAGGCACAAATACTAAGTCATACAGTAAATATGTATACATATATATATATGGAATACTGAGTTTAGCTGGGTGAAGCACTAGTATACAACTATATATTTATAAATAGGAGATCATAGGTATAACTACCTATTATTATTATTAGTATATTTTTAATTTTCTCGCGGAACAAAAATAGATACACACACTATATATTTCTGATATAGGACCAGAGACAAAATTCACAACTTTATATTTCTGATACAGGACCAGAAACAAATTTACGATTTCCGTCGGTAGCAAAAACCCACTATCAGCAATAAGTCCCTTGCTTAGTGTGGAACAATAATGTTTCGTGGTAAGCATATAGATGTTTACAGACAAGACAAAGTAACAAAATTCGAAGAATTACCTATGCAATATGAGTTAGTCGTGGAAATGGAATCCACATCCATGATGTAGAGTTAGATTCTGATCTTTAACAAAAAAGTTTGACTCCTCCAAACTCAGATCCAAGTTCTTCGGGGTGAATCTTCGTTAAATTCCAGATATTCAAAGTTTAGGGTTTCACTTAAATTTATATATACGTATAGTCGAGCAGGCTATCTTCATCTTCTTCATCCGTATTTCGGATTTTATCTTCAGTAGTAGAACCTTTACTTATCATATCGCATAAACACCATGTCTGGTAAAAGAAGTTCTTCAACAAGTCAAGATGGATCTCCTGCTAAACGCAGGGCTTAGGTACCAATCTTGGTAATATTAAAAGGTTTTTTTTTCTTTTGACAATGGTTCAAATTCCGTTGCAAGTGAGTCGAGATGTGCAGTCTCCATATAATCTAAGATCTAAAGATGGTAGAGCTGGCTATACTCCTTCAAGTAGCACATGAGCCACTCAACTAATTACCATGAATGGATCATCTGTATGTTCTCACCTACTCTTAATCATAAGGATTATTTCTGATTAATATGTTTTATATCTTGATACAAGCTTATGATTTATTGATAACACATCGTAATGGTGTTGGCATGGACATATTCATGAGAAAGAGAAAAGTTGGAGAATTCATGGTAGTTGGTGACGTTGATAATGACGTTAGCTTCAGGATTGACAGTGCCAACGATATTCTTCCTCTTAGTGCTGGTATTGATCCGTTATCTCCTCGGTGGATCTTGCAAATGCTGATCTCGGAGTTACCATCTCTGAATACCCTAATACCGTCCTCCCCTTTGAAACCCATATGCAATCCTTAGCTTGTAAACACCAAACTTTAGGGGGGGGGGGGCGGTCGTTCTCAAGTTGCACGTTGTTATTTATACCAAGATATGGAAAAAAATATGGCCATATCGCCACTACTAGGTTAGTGAAGGGTTTCTCCCCTACTTTGGTGACTATTATAGCTGGCCTTCGACCTATGATAGAAGATATGAACGTAGCATCCTTGCACAACATCATCAATCTGGGGGTGCAAAAGTGGGATGAGATGTTATCCAACTGTGAGGCTCTTAGGTTCAACGTGGGTGGCTCCTCCAACGAATGGACGTCATCAAGGTGGATCGTGAAGTTATGCCAACCTAATTCTATCTTCAAAGGCCATCATGGAGGAAGAAAAAGCAATAACAGAGGAATCAACCAGGGTAGAGAAGATGATTCGGGATCTAAGGACCAGGATTGAAAAATTCCAGAAGAGGATAAAAATGATCTACAAAAGATATTTTCCGTTGTTGGAAGGCTTGCTCTATAATATGAATATCAAATTATCATTTAATTATTTATGTTATTTTTTTGAATAAGTAAATAGCTTGGTGAATGAAGTGGACAATTATGGTTTTGGTATTAATGGAATTTTTTATTAATAAAATTGGTCTCAAGATTTGAGTATCAAATAAAAAAATAATTTTTTGCATTTGATTTCCTTTTAAGGAGTTGAAATTAATCGAATTAATTAAAATAAGAGAATATTGACGTGCCTAAGCATAGTATACCATGGGGAACTTTCCATTGATCATCGTCCCTACTGCACTTCCATCCATAAAAAATATTTTATCATACCCACTAACTACTGCCTTAGAAATCACATAAGGACATTCCCACTTAGGAGAGAACTTTGGAGCGGACATGTCTTATTGAACGTGTTTAGCCGTTTTCAACACTAGGTCTCCTACTTGAAAATTTATGGGCTTTACAGTCTTGTCATATGCTCTAAAAAATTTGGAGCGGACATGTCTTTTGGTACTCTCAGCTTGTCCATTCCCTTGATGGTAGTAACAAGTGAATAAAACTTGTCTAACACCATATCCTTTGACCAAATACCTTATGTGCTTGTTATCAAAGGGAGTACCATTGTCTGTGACGATGTGTTTAGAAACACCAAATTTGCAGATTATATGTTCTTTGATGAAGTTGACGATTGCCTCAATCCACTTGGTGAAATACTCTATGACCATTAACAATGTATTCATGCTGCTTCAACGATGATGAGTTAATCTTTCCAATTAGATCTAATCCCCAACTATAGAAAGGACAATGACTGAGTATAGAGGTACACATGGAGTATGAATGTGATTTCCGTGAATCTGGCATTGGTGACACTAATGGACAAACGCAGCTAGCTGCGTTATCTTCCATAATAATACAATAATACTTCTCGTGAACTTAGATGAATATTTTTTTATTTCCTTAGTGTTCACCCGCATATGCTTCTTTTAACACCATGTGAATTTCAGACCCCGTCAGGCATTAAAGTAAGTCTCCTCCAAAACATTTATGATGTAAGATTCTTTTGTGGAAAAACAAATCTCCTATCTTTTTGAGTTAGCTTAACTGCTTCTCGTTGCTCTGGCGGTAAAATATTATCTCAAAGATATTTGATGTTGAGATCTTGCCAGTCCTTTGTTTGGTGGACTGTTATAGCTTCTAAATGATGTGGTGGCACCGGGTAATTGAAGCATAGTCCTTATAGTGCTCGAGATCGAGTCTCCATGGTAGGTCAGTAATACCTACGACGTTGAAGACGTCTATAAAGGGTTACTACTAGTGTTTCTTCAGACACTTCACTATGAATGCGATGGAGTTGTTGGTGTACCTCGTCATTGCTAGACACCTTGACAAAATCCGCCGAAGTTTCTATAGTACATCCTCAGACTGCGTCATCCAAGTTGACGACATAGTACGTCTCTGTACAGTAAGAGTCTTCTCTAGGACCTCGAACTGTAGCTTAGAAGCTAGTGTTTCTAGGCAATCGACATGCCCGTTGTAGGTATGCCTGATGTGTATTATCATTTCTTCAGCGAAATGAGCCAAAATATTTGTGCCCCAGCTTTGTGCGGAGCTAATGTTACCTCCTTAAGGGAGTATACTGCATTCATATGATTTGCCAACGTTTTCGAGTTGCATCTCCATGACAATCCTAACAAGAAGGCCTCATACTCTGCTGAGTTATCAGTACACTTGAAGTCTAACTTAAACGAATGTGAGAAGACTTCACCAGGGCCGGTTTCAGAGAGACACATGTTATGTCGAACTTTGACATTTGGAACAACCACTTTGCAGGTTTGCCTACCAGGGCCGGTTTCGACAACAAAATTTTTATAGGACCGGCTTTAGCAATTATCATCATTCTATTTGATAATAGATAATGTATGAACTTTTGAATAGTATGAACCAACGATAAACGCGCTTTCTCGGCTTTGGGATATCTAAGTTCAAAATATCTCAATGTACGAGTGAGGTACTAAATTGGACATTCGACTCCCGCAGCGTCTTCCTGATAAAGGAGGGCTCTAATAGCAACATCACAGGAGGCAATATAGATGAGTAGTGGTCGTCTTTGCATATAGGATTTCAATAAGTTGATTGAGTATTATTATTCAATATTGTTGAATCTTTATAAGGAGTGGACATATGGCTTGATTCTTAAGCAGTTCCATACTCATTCTTTTTTTTTCCCTTGAAGCATAGAACTCATTCAAAAATTAATAAATAAAACATAGAGTTATATAAACCTATATTTTATCTTTTCTTCATCAAATTAGTCATTATAATGTTGGTAAGGTATCTTTGAATATATGATAAACACATTTTAGTGTCTAAATTGCACCTTAGTTTCTATTAAGTTAGTATTCGATTTTGCACTTATTACGTGTTTTTATGCTTTTGTAGGTACATTAGAAGAATAAAGATTTGTGGAAAAATTGGCTCAAAAAGTGATAAAGGCACCCGGGACAAGTGTTATTGGCACCCCAGAAATGGATAAGGGGCACCCTATAATCGGCCGAGACAACCCAGCGAGTCAACTCAGCCGAGCCGGATCGGGACTCATCGGAAGTTCCTGGACAGTCCTGTACACTCAAAATCCACGAGATTTTCGAGTTGTTTTGCGATTCCAAGTACCCCACAAGCTAGAAGAGATTGATACAAGACTAAACACGTGAAACAATAGAGGATTACGCCGGAGAATTTGCCCCAAAATCCGAGTTTTGGCCAGAAAAATAGATGGGTTCCTGTTTTGATTGGGGATCGAAAATCTTGGGATTTCACCGAGTTCTAATAGGTTTGGGCCCCTCCCAAGGGTTCCCAAAGTCTATATATATATGAAGAGAAGAGCTTAGAAGCAGTGAGGCAGCCCTAGAAATCAAAAACAGAAACTCCGGCACTCTCCGTCACCGTCCGATCATCGCCGTTCAACTGCTGCTGCACCGGCTGGCGTGTTCTTCATTCAGTCATCACCGGGGAAGACGACTCAGCAACATCTACATCTGTTGCTGATTCAAACTGTTTTGTTGCCTATTATTTCCTTACCTTTGTTGCTTATAACTTTCTGTGACAGCTGAACCATCTCTGGTTACACTTATAAGCGTTTCTGTTCAGCTGTTGCACCATTATTCAACCTTGTAATCGACTTTTTGAGCAATGAAAAGATCTTTTGAGCAAGTTTTCTTCACCATGAGCTAAGTTTATTTTCTGGGATGATGGAGGAGGTTTTTCTCTCAATTTTATGTGGTAAGTCTATTTTTAATTAATTATTTATAATTCTTTACTTGTTAAAATTGCATAGTTTCGAAATAGAAAAACGGTTTTCATTCAGTAGTGGTGTTTTTGTTTGATGGGTCATGCTGGGTTGACAACCTCTGATGTCCCATGCTTGTGATTTACCTCTGCTTGTTTGCATAAAAACCTATTTTGGCAATATTTGAGCTTAATTTATTTAAAAGAATTGCATGATTAATCACATAAATTGTTGGAAATAACTGATTCCTGATTCCTGGTTTTCTCCATATTTTCTAAAAATCATCTTTAGTTTATTTTCCTGTATTTTATTTAATTAGATTAAGTCAATTATTTTCTAAAATCATTACCTTCACAAGTTCGAGAAACGAACACTTTTTACCACTATTCTAAAACACATCAATATACAACATGCTGAGTTTATTTGATATCTATTAATTTCTAATTAATACAAGTTTTGTGGTTATAATAATCTTTGTAAACTTATCTGATACAATTTTAATTATCTAGCTAAAGAACTGAATTAAGTTAACTTTTTTCGAGTCGACTCTCATCCATAAACTTATAATTTATCTTATGATTTAGGAATACATGTATTTTCGCATATACACTTATACATATACTATAATTCAGTTAAAAGATATCAAAATGGGAGTCTATCGGTCCAATAGAAAAACCCAGCTCTCCCACTACTACGTAATGTTTATTTTCTAATCTTTTAATATATTTTTTTTAATATTATAATTGAAACCAAATACTTTCATCATATTTATTCTGGCCCCACAATTTATTGATGTGGATTGTTGTGGTGAGAGTGTTGGGAATTAGAGCTCTCTTATTCATTCTGGCCTCACACTGATAAAAAAAGGAAAAACATTTCTTTATACTCTACTTACACCTCTCACTTTAACCAATTCTTACTCGACCATATCTCCACTTATGTTCATTCACAAACTAACTGAACCAAGTGATAAAAAAAAAAAAAAAAAAAAAAAAAAAAAAAAAAAAAAAAAAAAAAAAGATTCACACGTACTGCTACAAATTACGCTGTTTAGTTTAGTGAAGATTCATAGCTGCTGCTTGAGAAACAATGGACATAGGGTAATTTTTGGAAATGGATTTGTGATTCATTTTCAATTTTAAGGTACATGCAATAGAATAAGTAAGACAAGTTATGCTAAAGCTTTTCCATTATAAAAGCTTATTTTTCCTTCTAAAAGAAAAACAAAAAAATAGGTTATAGGTTCTAAAATTCTGGGATTGTTCTTAGTCTTGAAAACTGTCATCTGAAAATCCATAATTAAACTGTCATCTTAATTGGTTTGATTAGGAATTTTTTTATGTCTTGCACTTATAATATCACAAAATCCATAATTTTATTCAATTATTCATGTTCTATAGAGTCGCTGCTAAGAACCTAATTGGCAGGTGGAGATGAAAGCTCAATAATATACCAGGTTGAAGAGGTATTCACGGTTACACTGTAAAAATTCATCAATGCAGTTCACAATATTTACAATATTCATTATGCAACTACTCTTTATTTTTATGTATCTAATTTGGTATGCGACTACACTTAAGTAAAGATGGAAGAGATGGTATTGCCGTTGATATGAGAACTGAATGTGAAGGTTTGTGAATGTTGAATGGTTTCTTAAGTATGGGTTTGAGTTAAATTTGTGGCTATTGATGCATGGAAGAAGATATGACATTGGTTTGAAGAACACAACTACAATTGCAAGTTACGCCCAAGAGCCGTTCGATAAAAAGTTTGAACCAAGAAATCAGTTGACAACTTAGCTGATGCCACTGATTTGTGGCTGAATGGTGGTGATTGTGTGAGTACTTCGATAAATCCAACTATCCTAATTCCTAACAACCGTAAGTAATGTTTTATTTATCGATTCAAACAACAACAAAAAAACCACACATCTCTAGGATTCGTTGGCCTATAAATATATCATTTGTCTTACAATACATATGACATGACCTGTGTGATAATATATTCTTATTATGTACATAATTAATTGTGATATGGGTACGAAGGATAATTTTTGGAAAAAATCAACTGTGCATAAAAAATTATTCTCGCATTTACTATGCACAGTTTAAGTTATAAAAAAGACTAAAGGGAAGTAAAACAATATAATTAATGAGTGTGAAAAGAAGAACTTGAAAATGTTGAATAGTTTGGAGGCTTACCATATTGACATATTGAATTTTAATGTATTGATGAGTCTTCATTTCTAGATATCACAGGGATCACGTGCATAATATGTCACTGGCAAGACTTACTTTGGAGGCTTTTGATAGGTTGTTTTCCGACAGATGGTAAAGCTTTGTGTAGGTTGTTTATTTTGTTAATTAGATTGAGAAATGTTGATGAAGAAATGTCGATATGATCTGTTCTGAATTTGAATAGTTTGCGAAAGGAGATACAGTGCCAGCTAGCATAAAAGACTACAGAACCCATGCCTGTACAGTTAGTTTCCCAGTCTTCATTTTTTTCTCAAACTGTAAGTTAGATCAAACTCCATTTGTCATGACTAACTCTTTGGTTAGTGATGATAAATATGAATCTTAACAACGTTCTTAACATATTTCGGCCGGTTAAATTTTCCCTCTGTGAGGCATATATGATATAAGAGGGGAAATTGGAGAAATTTCCTATTTGACACTTTTTTAGCTAGTATTGTTAGATGATACTATCTTTGATATATTGACTTCTCTTAGAGCAATTACAGTCATTGGAGTAAAAGACGGACCAAATCTAAATATGATCTTTAGTCCGTCCAAAACTAAGCATAGTGGGACGAGCATAAATGAGTTACGGTCTAGTTTTTTTATTATTGAGGATCAAATATGATCCGAGTACTGGACCAAACGAGATTATAGTCGAGCGTGCAGCTAGGTCTCCGTCTTGTGCCAGGCGTTGTGCTACGTCTCCGTCTATCATCAGGCGTAACGCTAGACTTACGTTTCATTTATCAGGCGTAAACCAGAATTACGTCTGATGAAGTGTTCACCTAACGTTGCGTTCAGCGGACCGTTGCGGTAGGAGCACGCTCAATAAAAAACGTTAACCAAATCAACGCTCAAATCAAACGTAAAGTTAGAAATCCGTCTAAGTGTTGCATAATGCTATGGCCCAGCTCACTTCAAACGTGCGTCTATGGCACCCATCCATGCACGTTATTTTCACCCACCCATGCTCTTGAATCTTGATCAAACAATATAGGCTTTATCCATTTTGAAATCGTGCAAGTAAATTCATAATGTTTCCCGGTCGTGAGAATGCATGAAGTATATAGTGACTTGGTTTCTTCTGTTCGCAACACGTGCAGGTTACTCTTGTAATGCATGAAGCCGGTAAAAGTTACTATAATAGAGATGTTGCGCGGTAAAGTTTGAACCCTTGGAATGCATGAAGCCGGATCATAATCCCCCCTAAAATTCGCATTTTATGCAGGTTACTCTTAAACTTCAGCGTTATAATAGAGATGAGATTTCAAATGGTGGAGACGGACGTAAGTCCAACATACCGCCTGATAGAGCAGCTGTAGAGTTAGAAACGTATTTTTATTTTTTACACGAATCACCTATACATGTTGAATGTTAACCCGATGTATAGCTAGTGAAATGTTCCATCAGGCGTTGGCCTACATACACGCCTGTCATCTGGGCACACACATAGATATACGTCTATCATCATACGTTAGTTTGGGTAGCGTCTGAGACCAAACGTTTATTTTGCTTCCGCCCCAACCAAGCGTTATCTTACGTTAATGCCTGTATAACATAATTTTATCGGACACATATCTATGTGTGTGCCCAACGACAGACGTTATATTAGTGTAACGCGCGATCAAATTACCACCGCGTTTCAGGCGGATCAAAAAATAAAAAATTTACTCTTTGGTAGTTTGGTATAATCGTATGACGGTGATTGCTCTTACAGATCCCATATATGACTTTGTGGTTATAATAGAATACACATACAGTAGTGGTTAGCAAGGAGCGGAAACCCTGAATTCTTCTCTGGACAATTCTTAAGGTGCTGGTCTTCTGTTCAGACATTTTTTGGCCGATCCTAATTAGTGTTTACAGAAAACTTTTACAGACTCTCTCTCTATATATAAACGTAGAGTTCCTTGATTTTAACTCAATTCCTTTTAGTTGGTGGGCCAATAATGTTTAAAGAGTTAGTGGAATTTTTTTATGGGAATTTTTTTGTCAAAAATACAGTCACTATCACATGGTATAACAAAAAAAATCAGCCTCGCATTTGCAAATAAAACAGGACAGTTCTGCTGCTTGAGTATGTTTAGAGAGTATTGGTTCGATTGTATTTATCCACTAGGTTAGTTATGTTTGAGCATACAAGAAATACACTGTTTTATGTGTTTAAAAATGATGTACGAGTCGACTTGATCGTATATGCTGGAGTTTTAATTTTTGAATATACGTTCAACTTAACGCTCTCTTACGTATTTAGCTATAATAATTTAGAGCCGCTTGAAGCCTTGAATACAAGACTACTTACTATGGGATGAATTATTTTTATTTCATGTGCATATTTTACTGAAATTGTCAGCGATTCAACTGTTAAGTTCCAGTCGAAGGTTATCTAGAACTTAGTTATGACAAAGACTAAACAGTATCTGGTAGTAAAACACTATTATAACGATAAACTTGAATAGTTTGCGAACGAAGATCGGGTAGTATAGAGGCATGCGCCCTTTTGTATTATCAGTTGTATTTAAATTGCAAACAGATTCCATCGAGTTATTCAAATAGAGGCATGCGCCCTTTTGTATTATCAGTTCTATTATCAGTTGTATTATCAGTTCTATTATCAGTTGTATTTAAATTGCAAAAGAATAATGGAGAAAGAGATATTTTGTTATAATGTTTGCCAATCAGAGTATGAAAAAGTAAAAGAAAATTAGATGGTGACCTTGTTCTTATCAAGGTTTAGAGTTTCTTTGATGTGGCTAAGAGTTTATTTGATGTAATTTATGTGGAGCTTTCTAATAGGTTTATCCAAATTTTGGTATTAAATTTTGTGGTTATGTTGTTCTAACCTGGGTATGCTTCCTCATTGCCTCTGTCCATTGTTTCTTGATAACTTCTTCCATTTAACCTTATATCCATTTTTCGATTTTCATTAAAATGCTCCCATCTAATAGTGAATGTCAATATACACACAATATGGTCTAATACTCTTTGTGATTCAGGTGTAAAATCGAGATATAGTGGGTTAACCTTAAATCCATGGAAAGATAGACAATTAAGGAAAATGATTGATGAAACAAACGTGAAATTAGAAAAGGCCAAGAAAGCCAGGCAGTTAAGAAAAAATATCTTGGCTGTTGAAAGACATCAAATAGTTCGTACTCCTGAAAAAAAAATAGTCAGTTAAGAAAGGATACCTTGGTTTAAAAAATTTTACTCTCTCAAACTGTGTCTACTACTGCTGCTACAACAAAACCTTTTCGCAAAAGACCCATCAATGATGCGTGTGTTAGTGTTTACATTCATGTTCTGCACATGTTCACAGAAATTATCTTCCGGCTGTGCATCTCTGGAGCCTACCTAGGATTAGGGGCGTCTGGTAGTAGACTTGGTAGCAAACTTTTAAAGGATAAGGCATCTCAAAGCTCAAAAGTGAGGAAAGAGAGTTTAGGGTTTCACTCCCTTCTCTTCTTTCTGGAAGAAGCTTAAGTTTAGACGAGGAAACGGGCAAAGTGCAAACAATTCTCTCTCTTTATTCTATCTATCGCAAAGTTCAACTGCAGGTAAGTAGGACAATAAGATCTGACCGAGTCAAAGGCTCATTAAAAGAGGTTCGATCCAGAGGGTTTCCGGTCGCGTGCTGGTTGATGTGAAAGATGGGCGAAGACTTTGAGTTCGTCACCGTCAGCAGGAAGAGTTTAAATACGTTGAAAGTGCAACACAATTATACCTACATTTATATTAATTAGGCCTTTTTATTTAGCTAATATATTTGTTTTAAGTTTTTTATAGAAAATATAATAAATCCCATCACAAGAAGATGAACGGCTAATTTACGAGCTTAATTGATGTTTGTGACAAAAATGTCCAAAACTACTCACGGCATAGTCGCCACTTAATTCTCTAAGGGCAACTCCAACAACGCGAGTATACCAAAGAGTAAAAACTAAAAAAAATTGGTCTTTTTTCTTTTTTTCTACAACGGTTTCTGGAATAAATATGATCGCACGTCCAACTAAAATAACGTCTGTTGTAAAACGCTGTTATAGAAGAACGTGAGTTGACACGGACGTTCCTCTATGAAGACGTATCTTGTCGGACGCCCCTTCATGTGAGCGTTTCATATTCTGGAAGCAGACGCAACTATACATGAGCGTTTGCATGTTGTTACGCTACTGTGGCTGGACGTATGTTTAACGTCGACACTGATAAGCGTCTATTGTACCAGCGTTGTATTGGATGAACGTCTACAAATTGTGCGTTGTACTGCGTGGATGTTTAGTGATAAACGATGTTCTTAGTAAATGCCTCAATGCCAGAAGTCCATCTAGAATAACGTCCACTCACAGAACGTCCACACATAGAAGCGTTTCACGGACGCCCACAAGAAAGAGCGCCCAGTGGACGTCCAACTGGGAGAGCGTTTTGGTATAGACGTCCAACTGGGAGAGCGTTTTGGTATAGACGTCCTTGTAGAGGAGTGTCCGTGTTTCCTAGGTGAGCGTCCAGTGCATTCAAGGTGAGCGTCCGTCCGTGCAGGGTTAGGGTTTCTTCTGTATATAAATGCTCTCCCATTTGCTTTGCCTCTACAATTTCAAAGACGCTCCTCTACTCAACAGACGGCGGCTAGAGGAAAATCAACTGTGAAGAAGATTTTTGTTCTAAACACGGTAATAATTTCTTTATCTCATTCTTTTTATTCCTTGTTTTAGCTTTTATTCGTTGTTTGGCCATTGTGTCGCGGTGCAATGATGTTTCGCCATTATCATTGAGCCACGACAAGTTAAACAATCTTTCTCTTATCAGGGAAGTTAAGATATTATGTATGACAACCTCTTTATTATTGCACCGAATTTATACCTATCTATGGCAAAAGGAGATCATTCGAGGGTTTATGATTTTTACAAATTGCTTAAAACAGTCATCTTTTTGCACTATATCCAGTTTTGATTAAAATTTTCATCATTATTGTCTGCTTGAGTAATTCCTGATTCGAACACATACAATGTTTCACACATTGAGCTGAACAGTACACTATATAGAGCAACCTGATTATTGCCCGAACAACTAATTTTCTAGATACATTTCAAACATTGAGTCGTCTCGAAATTCTTTGATATTCTGAAATTGGTAAACTTATCCATCCGAATGCGAAATTTGTGTGTTTTATGCCAATTGCTAAGTATGTCTCTGTAATATGTATTGTGTCTCTATAGCTTTGTTTGAACTGTAATATGTATTGTTGTTGATTTATGGATAAATGTGGAGTTATATTTTTGGTCAATTGTGTTTGAAAAAAATTGCTTTTGTATACATGTTGAGAAATGCCGCTTCTGATTCGTTGGTCGGAAAAAAAAGAACAAGAAAGCCCAAACAACGCCGGATGTACCAGATGGCAGCACTGCGGAAGGAGTAAATGATGATATTTGTTTAGCAAATTACAGTATGGTGGAAGATGATGAAGGTCACGCTTCCAGCAATATGAGTTCGAGAGCAGACCCAAAAACCAAATATATGCATCGTGGGTCTCTGAAATCGGTCCTACAAGCCTATAAAGCTATAACCAAAAGCTGCGAAAGAGCAAAATTTATTATTGAAAGGGCAGGAAGGGACCGGTTTTTGTCAATGGATGTTGGTGACTCGTCACATGCGTTGATTGATTATATCGTCGAGCGTTTCTGGGACACGACGAACACCTTTCACTTCTCATTTGGTGAAATGGGTTTTACACCTGTAGACTGGGTGATGTTGACCGGAATCAGTATTGGTATTGGCGAGCGCCTCCATATGACCCGGATAAGTATACCTTTCAACATGTCCTTGACCATATTTTCCAGATTTAAAAGACTCCGAAGTTTGTCGGAGAGAAGGTATCCCGGCGCACTGGATTTCAGATGCCATTACTGTGGCCTTTTTGGGCACATACTTTACAGAGGAAAAGTTGCTTGAGGCGCAACATGATAATATACTTGCTGAGAGAGTGGTGCGAGCATTTTGGATGTATGTTCTGGGACAGTTCTTCTTTTCCAATGCTAAGAACTACATCGATGCTGGATGGTTAGCTGCTTTTGAGGATACAAATAAAGTTGAAACTTTTGACTGGGGTAGTGCTGGTATGTCAAGACTTTATTCCGCACTTGGTGCAGCGGGGAGGGGTCAAAAGTCACTAACCAGGTCTTGTCAAATATTGGAGGTAATTTTATTTCCTTGAAATTTCATATAACTAGGTATTTCGGGGTAAATTATTAACTTTGTTTTAATCAAATTCAAGTTTTGGGGGTACGAATATCTGGGCATACTTCGACCTCACAACATCCTGATGAGAACGAATGTCATTGGCCAACATGTTCGCGGTGGAAGAGTACGCGAAGGAAGAGTAATGATATTAAGGGTGCAAGGAAACTTTTGAATGAATTGACAATGGATGTTGTGACATGGAGACCGTGGGTTGAAATTGCGGCACGCCATATTAATGAGACTATCCCCATAGCTATGGCGGTATCAAATACCCGCACCGTATTTACTTGGGTTGGCACTGTGAGTTGACACTTTCTAGTTCAAATAGTCATATTTATTAATATACTTTTTAATTTTTCTGGTACATGGCTGATAATAATTAAATTTTACAGCATAACGTGTACCTTGGAGACCGGTTATGGCACCAAATCTATGGTGGATGGAGAATTCCGCGCAACCCCCCAAGCTGTGTGAGCAACATCACTGATGCCGAGGCTACCAAGATAAGGGAATCGAGTGGCATACCAATAAATGACAACCTCCAAGATCGGGTTACTTATGATTGCTATTTGGAGTACTGGCGATATGTTACAAACTCCAACAAATTTTGCACCCAAGTCAACTGGGAGGTGGAAACATACGACTGTTTGGGGGGGGGGGGGGGGGGGCTGGTTAAAGAAACCCTCGACCAACCCCTGAACATGTGGCCATTCCGCCTCAAGATAATTGGACATATGTAAGTATATTTAAAATTTAAACAAAAATATATTTTTAAAGAAAATTTTTGAGAAACTGACCTTTTTTTTTCATATAAAGGCCGAAGCTTATAATTTTGCGCCGATTTTACCGAAGAATTCTGTAAGTTTCATTTGGCCCAATCGAGGGAAAGGATGGAGGAATTGCGCAATTATAAGAATGAAAACACTAATTTGCACCTACAACTTGCCCGTGCTCATTCTCAATCTCCACACTTAGGGGTTGGTAATTTTCCGGCAACTCTCCCAACGCAAATGCGGAACACGGGGGATCAAGGAACTTCGTCAAGTATGCCTCCGTTTATGCCACCTCGCTCTTCTCGTGGGGACTAAAACACTACTGAATAGTGTTATTCCATTATTGTGTAGTCATTCCAATTTACACTATATTTTGGACTTTATTGTTTTACAAATTCAAAATACATTTGACTTTATCTGTTTTTCGTTTTCAATTATGTGTTTTCTTTGTGGCCGTATAGACTCTTTGATTTGGTTTTAAAAAAAAGATCCAACCTATATGTTACTGTTATGGAATGTTACCGTTGAACAACGGCCAAATACCCTTACATAAAAACCTATAAATACATTAGCTTATATGTATCATTCTCATTCCAAATCCATCTCAGTAACATTTAAGATCAAATTTGTAATTCTGGGTTTTCATTTAATGGCGGGTTACGAAAATTTTCGGTTAAATGCAGATAATTTTATACTAGAGGAAGATTTATCCATATGTCGAAACATAGTATTGCATTATCCATCAAGGGGGCATGAAAGTCGGATGAATGGTTGTATGAGCATGCAATGTTTGGAACATACACATGCAAACTTTTGTAATTAAACCGGTAATCCCAACAACAGGAACAGAGCAGGCCTTTTTTGTCGATATGTGCAAATAACATAGGAAGTCCTAGAATTTTCTTCTTTAACTGCTAAGGTCAATGAATTTCGTCTTAGGAATGAAACAAATGATGGAGTTGTTGACAGATCACTGGAGGAATGGACTAGATGGAAACGACATGATTTCCGGTACAAACCTCATTTCGAGATATTAAGGGTAATGGAAGAATTCAATCCTTTTGTATTGATTTTTCTACCCAGTAGTGAAGAACGACGTGCACGTCGTCCGACAAGCCAAGCCTTCAGATGAATGAAATGTTGACATGGTTGGAGTTAAATTCATGAAGTGAAGAACAAATACAAAAAAATAATAAATAGAGAAAAACAAAATTAGGTTTTAGCTATGTCATGCATATGTCACCGTTTTGTTTTTACTAAATTTGTCGTTTTCTTATCTTTAGTATTTTTGGCTTTGCTTTAATTTGGATTTTACTGCATGTATTTTCTCCTCCACCGACACTTCTTAGCTCTGTATTTTTTGCTTTATAGGTAATTTTCATTTTCTTGTTTTTAGCCCTTGTGTATGAGTTGTATCGTAGAAAGCAACTGAAAC
This sequence comes from Papaver californicum, assembly GCA_023531435.1. NCBI lineage: Eukaryota > Viridiplantae > Streptophyta > Magnoliopsida > Ranunculales > Papaveraceae > Papaver > Papaver californicum. Next base: position 4,516,770 of record JAJJMC010006585.1, read on the forward strand.
TTCTTATCTCTTGATTTTCTCAATCGAAATTATTTGTCTGTTTTTTCTTTACAGCTCTTGTCAAATTGCTCTAATTTGACCATTATCTCTGTGTTGTATTGTCTAATCAACTGAAACTTCTTATCTCTTGATTTTCTCATGCGAAATTATTTGTATGTTTCTTCTTTATAGATCTTGTTTATGTTTGCTTTAATTTGACCCTTAGCTCTGCGTTGTATTGTCTAATCAGCTGAAACTTCTTATCTCTTGATTTTCTCATTCGAAATTATTTGTCTGTTTCTTCTTTATAGCTCTTGTTTATGTTTGCTTTAATTTGACCCTTAACTCTGCGTTGTATTGTCTAATCAGCTGAAACTTCTTATCTCTTGATTTTCTCATTTGAAATTATTTGTATGTTTCTTCTTTATAGCTCTTGTCTAAGTTTGTTGGGCTTGTATTTGCTTTATTTTTTCGTTGTTATCTTAAACATAACTATAAAAAGAACACATCATTCTCCATTGAAACCACATCAACAACTACAAACCAACCCAGAACATCTAAAAGCCACAAAACTAGCAACCTCCCAAAAACATACTTCCTTCCCCTTTCAATGACAGGTTATCAAAACTGCAACATGTTTTATGCCGCTTCTAATTCCTCTTCTTATATTCCTCCTAATCATTTAACCCTATCTTCGACATCTAATGATGATAGTAATAACACCACTTCCTCATCAGACGAAGAAGCATTTCCGATTAACCAAAATGACCAAGCACTAAATTTAGGATTGGTCGCTTCATACATTGACTGGCCACGTACTCGGATCGAAATACAAAGAAAGCGTGAGGATGGAGCTAGACAACTATAGACAGATTACTTTTCAAGAAACCCGACTTTTCCTCCCAATGTTTTTCGTAGAAGATTTCGAATGAGAAGACAATTGTTCAACCGTATCTTGCGGATATAGTAGTAGTTAATCCTTATTTCCTTCAAAAACGGGATGCGTCCGGGCGCCTAGGATTAACCCCACACGTGAATACTACAGCTGTAATCGAATGCTGGCTTATGGATCTGTGGCGGATGCAATAGATGAGTACTTACGCATCGAAGAAACCACGGTTCTTGAGGCAACACGACAGTTTTGTTTGACGATACTGCATTTATATGAGGAACGGTATTTGCGCAACCCAACTACTGCGGATGTAGAACTGTAGCTTAACCAGAACAAAGCTAGGGGATTTCCTGGGATGCTAGGCAGTGTGGATTGTATGCATTGGAAATGGGATAGATGTCCATCAGCCGAATCTGGTGCCTATACTGCCTACAAAGGCGATGAAAGTATTGTATTGGAGGCAGTGGTTTCACAAGATCTTTGGTTTTGGCATGTTTTTTTTGGTATGCCTGGTTTCAACAACGATATAAATGTAATGAACCGTTCTTATATTTTTAAGAACCTAATCAGAGGTAAAACACCACCTGTGAACTTCGAGGTTAATGGGAACCAATATGATATGGGGTATTATCTCGGTGATGGGATATACCCAGAGATAGCAACCATTATTATGTCGATCAAGCATCCAGATTCGGCAAAGAAACACAAATTCTCAACTATGCAAGAAGGCTGTCGAAAAGTTGTTGAGCGAGGATTTGGGGTACTGCAAAACCAATTTGCAATCGTTAAACAACCAGCTAGAATGTGGAATATGGACGCACTAGCATATATAATGAAAACAGTTATTATTCTCCATAATATGATTGTGGAGGATGAACGTCAACCCGGTGATTGGACACATGAATATGATCAAGGGCGCTACCACGCACCGGTTAATATATCCCGTCAACAAACTGCAGAACTGTCGAGGATGTCAACTCACCAACGCCGAGTTGCAGTACATAGCAAAGAAACGCATATTCGATTACGAAATGACTTGATCGAACATTTATGGTCGTATTTCGGTGAAGTATGAAAAATTAGTAAGCCATGCAGCTAGGTTTTGTGGGTATATCTCTTGTAAACCCTCCCGAGACACCACTCGGCCACTAGGGGCACTTAGTGGTTTAAAGGCATGTTGCACATGCTAAGTGTTGAACCTTTGTATTACTTTTAATCTTAATATGAATGTTTAGTTTAATTCCTGTCATTGCCTTGTCAACTTACTTTTTTATAATATCTCTGACAATGTTGAAAACTGATTTTTACATTGAAATGTGGTCTGGGTATTGTCAATTCCTTGCATTGACTTGTCAACTTACAACAACCATCTTGCACGTGCTAAGTGCAACCGCTACTCATGTGAAAATGAGATATGTTAATGTCGTGTTGTGTTCTGTTCTAGTTGCTCTAAGTGACAATCAATTTCAGGACTCAAAAGTTAGAATTTTCATTAATAGTCGGAAAAATTACGCTCGAAGTTTTATACGGTGTAACCAAGACGAGATTCTCTTCTTTTCTGTAAAATTTCTTGCTTCATAATTTCAATCCACTCTTTGGTTGCAGCATCCAAATGGGAGACGTCCGTCATCATAATACGATACTCCTCTTTTGCTGCAAACTCGGCTTCTCTCTGATCATTCTTCCTTTTAGCATTTTCCATATAACTGTTGTTGAAGTTTTTTTGGTTGTTAATAATTGTTCCCAAGGCATCGTCTTGGGCACTGGATTTTGCTTTCCCTGTTAGCTTCAAATGTTTAACCTCTTTTTTCTCCATTGGACGGGGATACGTGTTAGGTATATATCCTATTTCTTCGTATACACTCCATTGGCCTTGGCTTGGCGAAGGTCTATTTCGAGTATCGTCATCGTTATCTGAATCTTCTTCGGCTTGTGATGAATCGAAAACTTGTGTTGATCGTCTTGAATATTTGATGTTTTCTAACATAATTGCGTAGCACTCTTCGTGATTAAATGGTTTCCCACCATTAGCTTCCTTGAATAGCCTCCTTACTTCTACACTCTGTTTATTGTTGTTCAGAAAAATAGTTAGTGCATCATATACAATTCAAAACTTTAAAAAGGCAGTGCATAAAATTTAAGTCCTCACAGACCTTTGTTTCTGGGCCCCATCCAGTATGGTGTTCACGTTCCACTTATGTCTCCTTTGCAGAGTAAAGAGCCACCTCTTTACTTATTCCCTGAAAGCGTTTCTGAATAGAGGTCCAACTCCGATCAGCCATTGAAGGTATAACTTCTTTCATTCCAGCTTTGATGCGAGACCATAATTTGTCTTCTGATTGATCGGTACCAACACTACAATCTTGAGATATTGATAAATGAATCCTACACATGGTTATATCTTCATTAACAGTAAAATTTGGACCTCTTGGTTTTGGACCCATTAATGAAAGTGATTACAAACAAATTGGAACGAACAAAAATTTGAAAACCTTAGAAATTTCTTTATTTGTTGTAACTGAATGAAATATTGTTGTGGAGATGAAACATACTACGGAAACTCGTTTATATACATTAAGGATTTAATAGCCGTTCAACGGTTACATTTTACAAAGTTATACAATACAACGGTAACAAAACGCTCGTATAGGGGGACGTTTTGTTGCAACGCCTAGCTGGAGGAGCGTCCAATTGGGAGTCTATCTGGATCAGCGTTTGGAAACTGGACGTCTATCTGGAGGAGCGTTGCGTGACTAGGCATCGTCTTGGCTGAGCGCCGGGACTAGGCGTCTTCCTAATTGAACGTTGGAATTGAAACGTCTTCCTAAGTGGACCTTCGGTGAGATGCTCCTCTAGCTTGCGTTTGGGCACACCAGTGTTCTCTTAAGTAAGCGTTAAATCATACGCTTCTCTGCCCAAACGTCTCATCAAACGCTTCTCTAACCAAACATCTGTGTTTTGAAACGCTTTCTTAACGAAGCGTTTTGTGTTAACGTCCTTGTACGAGAGCGTGCGAGTATATATGATTTTGAGACAAAAAATCCTTGGGTATTATATGTTTAATCACCCTAAAACTATAAACACTCGTCCGTTATGGTTGAATTTAGACGAGGAAAGAGTAAATTTAATCTTTACTCTTTACTCCCCTCGTCCACTGCAGTTGCCCTAAGTGAACACACGGCCAAAGAATGATATAGCAAAACAAAGAATAGTTTTTGTGTGCCTAGAACGTGACTGGTGCAAGGTGAATTGGCAGTGGGACATGGCCTCTCTCTCACCAGAGTTTGTTAGTGGTATACATAGAGGGCTAGAGCATATTTTATTCTCTGTCAAACAAAGAGAAAATCTCATTTCTAAGCAAGCAGCTGCCGTTATCACCATTATGGTTTGAGTTCACAGAGAGACACAAGGATGGAAGAATTGAGTAGTTGGTGTAATTGTGGATGAAATCAGAGCAAATTCAGGGGTTCTGTTGAATCGAGTTTAAGAAAAAATCAGTGAAGTGAAGATGGTGATGTTGTGTGTTGCTGGTGGTTGTTGGTAGCGAGAAAATGGATTTGAGTTTGATGTTAAGCTCAGTTGAAATGAATCTTGGGTTTGATTTAGGTTAGAAGAAGGTAATTCAGAGATTGAGCTGACTGCTTCCATTGATTTCAGCGAGAGAACTCAGGGGAGGAAGGTATTGGCGCTGCCTGAAACAAGAAGAAAACGAGTATGTGTTATGAGCTCGTGATGGATTTGAATCAAGAGAAATTAGGCAATCCTTGGATGGAGAAGAAATAAAAACTGGGTTCAAGTAAAAGTGATTGCTGAGATGGTTTTGTATTAGGCTCGAGTGAAATGATTGTGTTGCTGCTGCCATCAATTGCAGAGAATTGTGAAGCAAAGTTGTTGATTAACAAAGAAGAAAGAGGGGTTTGCAATGAATTAATGGTTGAATGGTGTGAATGCTTAATATGTGATGGAAGGAGAAGGTTGGTGATTCTAATTACCAACAAGTTCATTTCTATCTCCTTTGCTGAGTGCGCACAAGGTGCTTGACATAAGTCCTCTATGAATCTGTTGCCTTGAATGAATGGTGATTTAGTCAGCTTGATTTTTGTGGTAAAACTGAACAGTGAAACTCTTTGGCATATCGATTAATAAGTGAGTCTTATTGAGCTATTGCAGCCGGTGGGTATCGAGAAAGGAAGGTCAGAAACAGGTGTGTTGTGGCCGGAGCTTGCTTAATTGGTGGTGACGAGATGCATAAATTTAGGGAATAGAAATCGGTGTTGTGGTTGAATTAGGAAATAGTTCGGACTTTGGAAGCTGGTGTCATACTGGATTGAGCCTTGGTTCACTCGGTCCAAATTTGAGTTTTCTATCACCTATAAATACAGAGACATACTTTGGACACCGGAGGAGCCCGACCTAGAACAGATTAAAACTAGGGTTTTATTTTGTTTTTCAAAAATAATTTATGATTTTTTTTATTATTTTTATGGCTTTTGAGAAAGTTATGTCGCTAAATCTTTTGTTAGGGTGAATGATGAATTTGTAGTATTATTTTTCTAGTGTTTCAAAATTAGAGTTTTCAACTTCTAAATCTTAATGTTAATGTTTTGTCTCTCTTTCACTGTTTTACTTTCTCTGTGATTTTCATATTCTATACCACGTATAGTTCATTGTTTGATTAGTAGAAGAATTGTTTGAAACCTTTTCTTAAATGGATTTATGAATATTCTTTGACTATTTATGCCACGTATACTTAGTGCTTCGAAATTCTATCTTTAAGTTGAGACCAAATTATTCTTTTGATAATTCTTGTATGCGATTCTTAAAACGAAATATCTTCCGTGTATACGTAGCTAGGTTTGCTACTTTCCATGAGTTAAATCGATACCCTTTGTGATGAACGCAAGTAAACCCTGATCTATAACGGATTCCCGAAACCTTAAAACTTTTCTATTTTTGATTTCAATCTTCATTAAATTGCTTTAATTCATTCTTAGTCTAATTTCTTAGTTTAAAAATCAGAAAAATACCATTTGAAACATTCTTAGACTTGAAAGTTATTTATATTAGTTAGTAGAAGTGATTCACACTCCTCGTGGGAACGAACCATATTTGCTATTGTTTACATCTTTTGACATTGTGCGTTTGCGGTAAAACAAAGTCGGTTTTCCGACGCATCACCAGGACAACCCAGCAACAATGATAAGTTACAGCTACGACGTCGTGCTCGAAAACGAAGAAGAATGAAACTTGATCGCATGCGGCAGAGAAAGAGTTAACTTGATCGCATATGGAAAACACAAAGTGAAAGTGTCGACGATTCCCGTGTTGGTCCCGGTAAGTAAAATTTCGCAGAATGTCCTTCTTTACATTAATTTGTATCAAAGCAATGAGCTTACTATTTTCTAAAAATGCATACACCGCTGCAGTTGATGATTGTGTAGCCATGAGGTTTTTGATACTATGGTTGTTTATAATGGGAATTATACTAAGCCAAATGTTGCTGAAATTCCAGGTATATACATTTTATCATGTTCTTGAGTTTGTTTGTAATTTAGTTTTTTGATTAAAAAACTTGAATCAATACAGTAAGATCCTCGTGATCCGGCATTCGTATATAATATTTGTTTTCATATAGTTGTTCAAGTAAAACTGGTATACGATTATACCCAATGTGATCAGTTCCTACTAGCGCTGATTCATCTTGCATGTTTATGAAAGGTTAGGACTTTTAGATCAACACATTCCTGAAAGGAAAAATACAATTGTGTTTTCACATTTCAGGCCTACATGATTTCTCTAGGTTTTACTGCCTAGAGTATTACCAACAATGTAATGCTTAAATGCAGCATACCTGAAATCCTGCCATATATGTCAAACGGTTACTCTGTAAGCTAATCTTCTTGATGCACGTAGGTTTACAGTTTGGATACGGTTCCGCCGAAGCCATAGTTCTTTCAAATTGGTTAGCGTCTCCAAGTTCTCTATTACCTGATACAAACAATTCATTGCAGACTCTGTAAGATGGTCAAAAGAATCTTAAGTGTAAATGACTGGCTTAATGTAAGTATTTCTTCATTCACCACAAGTGAGCTATAATAATTTAATTGTTAGGTCCGAGTAGTTTCAAAGGTAAGAAGACAAACCCGTAATCTATTAGAGCCAAGTTCAAGAATTAGTAAATCATGTAGGTGGCTTAGCTCCTCCATCTTGGTCACTTCATTCTTGGAAACATAAAGTTCCTTGGGTGTGCTTGAGACCTTTGATGTACCAGTTAAGAAGAGTATTTCATTGAAGGATACATCAAATCCCACAGACACATACTTTCAAGTTATATTTGCAGGACTTATACAACTTCAGAAACGAACTTCAAATCAGAATACATACAATGTTCGTGTACTTTTCTTACAAAAAATATTGTCGGAATAATACAATTTTAGTGAACTTACATGACTTATAGTAATATTGTTTATTATTGCAGCTCGGAATGGACTTATCAAAGTATGATTTAGAGAGCTCATTCAAGCATACAATTTTATGTTTGCGTTTTCGTCTACTGGTGGTAGAATGAACAAACAGCTAAATGATAGTACATTTTTGTGTATAGAATAAATGGCCAAAATCATCACAAGATTGGTTCCTTATTGCCGCGTGATGGTAATGACCCGGCACTTGCTCAGTTGTATATCTATGATGTTGTATAATTATTTTTCTATCAGTGATAATGTGATACTCTTTAAACCCCTGGCGACAATGATTAAAAGGGAGAAGTTTCATGAAATTACTTGCATTTCTATTTATCTATGCTAATAACTTTTTGTTAGTTTAGTTGGGAAATAATCACTTTAGTCAACCCTAACCTTCCGATATTAGAGAGGTTTGTGCAGCCATCATATTTTCATTTGAAGAGTGATAAAAGTATAAAATTGGAACCACAATAGAGATTCAGATTATTAGTTCATAATTAATATTAGATGAAAGTCCAAATAATGAATCGCAATGCAATCAAAAAGACAGTTATATTTTAAGCGAAAGGATGAGCATGAAGCAGTCTGCAAGTCTTAATTATTTATCCACTGTAGGTTTGATGGTTGGGGAACTGGCTTCCTAGGTAGAAAGTGTTTGCCACTGTGTAGTGGCCAATCCAAAAAGGGAGCTGTCAATTGGCAATTACAAAAGATTGATACTGTGTTCTTTTCATTGTGCGATTAAAATATTAATTGGATCTAGACCACGGTTATTTTATTGCATTCGGCCACAACGTATAAATTAGAGACTTTAGAGTGCTTCAATGGTAGGAATAAGCCATACCTTACAGTTTCTCTAAAACATTAAATTTGACAAATTCTACAAGTGCATGTACACAACACTATATGTTCTACGAATGCAAGTTATTCTTTGTAAAGACATTAAGAGTAACATGTTTTCTTTTTTGAAGCATCGACTAACATATTAGAAGGCTCACCAACACAACACGATAACCGCATAGTGCCCTAAACAAATTTTAATGTTTAAAAACGTGGTCCCCATTATTTAATACAAGTTTCAGTTCAATAACATGCAAAAACATCAAACATTCATAGTTCCACAAAACACCTCATAAAACACCAACCCATATCTGAAAATTCCGTTTTTCTTTTAACTGTTTCAATTTTCACACACACAAAAAAGAAAAAAAAAGAATGTCGTTCTTCTTTCCCGAGATCGATTTCTCATTCCCTCTGTAAAATTCTCAGGAGAAGAAATATTCCTAGGTAAATTTTCTCTCTAGAAATCACACTAGGGGATTTGAATGGAGACTTTATTTAGGGTTCGTAGAAACTCAAATAATGAATCTGTTGGAGGAAAAATGTCACGAGGTAGAAGAATGGTGAATTATTCTCCATACGCTCGACCTTCTGCTGCTGCTGTTGCTTCTTCATTATGTCCGTCTACTGAACATACTAAGACTAGTTGGTTCTCTGGATTTGTTGTTCCGACATCTCGTATGATAGGTAATGGTGCTGGGAAGATAATTTCAACTGTTTTTGGTTCTCAAGATTCTCATTCTTCTTCTGATAATGATAGTGATGATGATAAGGACGAGGATAATGATTCAATTAATGGTAATTTTGTTTTCTTGTGATAATTTTTGAATTTTAGTTTAGTTTTTTTTTTTTGGTTTTGAATTTCTAGGGTTTGTGTTTGACTTATGCTAGGATTGTGTTAATATTTTGGGGTTTTGGTGGCTTTGATAAGTTATAAAAAACTTTTACTGTAATAGAACGCTAAACAAAACCCCATTTACTTGAATGATGTTTCAAATTGTTACTACTGTTTCAAATTTGGTTTAAGGGAGGCCTTGCTTCACTATGATATTTTCATATTAGAATTTTTATTATCGGTTAAATCTAGCTGAGGTTTGGAACTTTCTTTCAAAAAAATTGTGGGAGATATGATGTGTTTCTGTTTTAGGAGAAAATCCCCTTTAGTCCGTTTTTTTAATTTTTTTTTACAGTATTAACTTTAGCTATTTTGTATTATTCAAACCCCTATTTTGAATTTTTGTTTTAAATTGTTACTTGTATTTTGTTGGATAATTTGTAGGGTATGGTTTTGGTATCTGTTGAGATACCAACTCTTACTGCGTATTTGGTGAATATAACAAGGCTGAGAATTATTTTTCAGAAATTTTGTAGAGAGATGATGTGGATTCTGTTTTAGTAAATAATCTCCAGTTTTTGGTTCACGTCCTCTCTATTACATATATCCCCTAATGCTTTTAGAATTTGTTCTCTCTGGGTCATTCTTTATAACCAAAAATATTGTATGTCGTATGAATATGTTTAGTTTGCACCTTTATAACCAAGGACTGGAAAAGTAAAACTATATCTTATAGATACTATGTATACTCTTGTTACATTTTCTGTTTTCTAAAATAATTGTAGTTGCTGTTATTTAGTCTAGGTGGGTTTGAAGTCAAATTTGTGTTGATAAATAGTTAGTCTAGGCATGATATAGTATGTTACAGTCAGTTTTGTTTGGACTATTTGTGTAGAAAAAGTGAATCTGTTTTAAATTTGAAATCCTGGCATCTTTAGCTAAAGTTCTTGTTTTTTTTAAGCAGAGGGCTATGGTGGTGACAACAATGACCATAATTCACAAGGATCAGATGGTATAAATCAGGTAGTCACTAACTACAAATTTCTCTAATTGTGAATTTTCTTTTTGGTACTAGCTGTGAGCTTATAGTCATGGATCCCTTTGTTTTTTATATACAGAATACCATAGAATCACATGGTACAAAGTTCCTTGGGAGGCAGCCACTAGCAGTTGTGCAAAGGAGTGAAGCCAAGCTTCAAATTGAACGGTTACTTATGCAAGAAACATTTTCAAGGTAACGCGAGTGATCATAGGTTTGAGGTAAATCATGTGGAAATAACTATTCTAGATAAAAATGTAAACGTCAAATTGATGGACAGTATAGACCAACAAACTAGTAGGTGAAGCTGAAAATAACTAACCTCTGCAGGACACTCTTTTTCCTGAGTGTCCTTTTTTTGCAAACAACATCATGGAGGCTTCACGAGTTTGTAATATGTTTTTCGTTCTTGCCCAGCTCATACCGAATCTACTATGAATATAGTTTCTCTTGTTTTTTCCTCAAATGTAGAATGGATTGTTCTTAGCTATTCTTTCTTTTTTGCTAGTTGAGATTATTTTGGTTTCTTTTGTACATGTTTTTGTTACTGTGTGTAACTTGTAGGGAAGTTATTTCAACCAGGTTCTGTGAGTTGTGTTCTGGACATCATAAGAAAGCTTGACATAGTTAGAAAACCATTCAGTATCCTTTTGCAGTTTGCTCTAACTCTCATATGTTGTTCTCCTTTTACTTCACCAGGGATGAATGCAACAGATTAACAAAAATTATTCAATCACGAGTTGTCGAGTGTCATGCCTCTAGAGAGGGTGGAAATGCCAGTCAAGGTGCTGCACAATTTGGTGAAGAGGCACGAAAGTCAAATTCTTATTTGGGCAATGGTGTAGATTCTCTTTCTTCCGGGCCTCTTGCTCATCACCATGCGGCTATAATGGAGGCTAAGAAATGGTTAGAGGAGAAGAAGTCTGAGTCATCTCTAAAGTTGGAAAATAGCCCTCTTGCCCTCACTGCTAGCCCTTCTAAGTACTCAATTGTAAGTGATCTTGCTTATCTCGTGCTTTTAGTGATTTTTGTGTTCTTTATATTAGGTACAACTTCAGTTTTTTCAGGGCATCTTTTATACAAGTTATGATTGTCTTAGTGTTAAGCATATTATGCAGGTCACTGAAGGGGAAGTGGGTTCTCCTGTGCTGATGGCGAAGACATATATGAGATCCAGGCCTCCTTGGGCTTCTCCATCATCAAGCCTTGTTGGATTCAGAACACCATCACCAATTCGGATGCATCTAGTTAAGGAGGAGACCCCTATTGGTGCTCGTCCTATATCCTCATCAAAGGTTGCATTCCAAATACCTTTTTTATAATTACCCTTTCGTCAGTGGTGGAACCAAGGGTGGGCTAGACCTGGCTCTAGCCCCCGCTAAAATCCCTAATTAGCCCTAAAATTTGTTAATATTTTATGTATAATCCTTCATATTTTAGAATTTAGTCCCCCCATTTTTTAAAGTTCCAGAGTTTAGTCCACCCAATTCATCAAAATTTTTTTTAGCCCCCCCTAACCTTAATACCTGGCTCCGCCACTGCCTTTCTTGCATCTAGTTAAGGAGGAGACCCCTATTGGTGCTCGTTCTATATCGTCATCAAAGGCTGCATTCCAAATACCTTTTTTTAGTTTTTTATAATTACCCTTTCTTGCATATTATGCATGCTACTTCAATTTTTCTTTAGCTGAATAGACTTGTAGTTTTGGTATGATATTTCTTATCTAACAATTGCAAATACAGCTTGCAATGCATATTGGTTTAGACTTGAGTTTGAATTTTTGTGAATCGAAGAACCTAAATCATGTCAAGTGCAATTTTACTTGGCAATATGAAATTCGTGTGTCTGACTTACTTTGAGGACATTATCTTGGAAGTCTCTTTTTGCAACTGCTTTGTTAAAGTTTATTGTTTTACAAATAGTTTTTAATGTTTGTAACTAGTATACTGTTATATGGTAATTTCATGGGGGCATAGATTACTCTTTAGTGAAAACGGTTTATATTTGACATATAATTATAATGAGAAACAATAAGATTAGTATTATTTATTTAGTATGGGTATGGGTGCATGTGATTGTACGACTTGTTGCCATAATCTGCTAGTTAGTTAACTGGCATCAGTTACTTGTCAGATATGGGATCCTTTCCTTTTTCCTGATTGCTTATTTTCCTTTGATTCAACATACTTAAGAAACGATCTCGTGTTTCTTTTAAGATTTATTCTGATTATTCCTAATATTCATGCTGCGAATACTGAGTTAGGTAACTTAGGAAGCATCCCGTGTATGGTTTGCGATTGCATTTAGTTCATTATTATTTCACTATGTAGTGTCATCATCAGCTCTATTGTTTCATAATTGTTTCTTAAACTCATGGACAGTTCATCACAAGAAGCCCTCTTGCCAACGATTCGCAGGAGATCCTTGCTGAATTAAGAAGAGTGCGTTTGAAGTCAGAAGAAGCTATGCTTCTATCAGATTCATCTATTCATATTCAACCATCTGCATCAGAGTCTGGCCATAAAGATGGTCATACTGCCTCAAGGGATGGGGAGCAATATGCAGAACTTGGGGCCACTCTTGGTTCAAATATTGAACTAACTACAAAATCATTTGATTCAGCTGCAATGATAATGGAAAATGATGGGCAAATAATTGAAACTACTTCCTCTGTCCCATCTGTGATTCTGTCAAATGAAAATCAGGTCTCATTCATTTATGTTTTGAAATATAAAGGAGATTTTATGTGTTTTAGGTTTGAAAGTTTATTATCGTTACTTAATGATCATGTATATGAAGGATTTGGAGGATCCCCGCTTTAAGGAATCAGTGGATGAAACAGCTCAAGTTAACAACACATCCGAAGTGATGGAAACGGAATACACCGACGGTATGTTGGTAGTCCTTAATTTTGTTTACTAAATTTCTATGATTTATTTTTATTCATTTCAGGTATCTTGTTTTGTGTTCCAATTGTTACTCTTAGGTTCTATTAGACATATAAAGAAAATTGGTAGTCCTCGAAACAGCCGTAATTCTTCTGCAATTCTTTGTCAAATTATTACAGAGAACGTCTAGGTTTTCTTCTTTACTCGACTTCCATTCACAGCAAGGGTTCAGTGAGAAACGCGTAACCGAGGTTCTCACTGAGAACCAAGGTGGATGTCATCAGTTCTGGCTAGATTTAAACTTGGCTTGTTTCATGCTTTCCCTGATTCCTAACTCTAAAACTGCTCTTACTGATGACCATTGGCATCATATTGATGTTCAACACAATATACTGTTATTGTTATGAGTTTTACACAAGAAACACCATTCAAAGTACAAATCCCTCGGGGAGCAATGCTGAAATTAGAGAATTGTGGTTCATCCATGTTAATTTTGAGCTGATGTGTGTTAGTATTAGGGGTCGTTTGCATTCCTCGTCTTCTTAATTCTGCAAACTCTGCTACTGTATTGCAGATTCGAAACGGCCAGGAGTATTAAATCCATCCAAGCAAATCAATGGAACAACTGATAGAGTTACTGCTAATGGTGCTCCTCCATCGGCATCAAGGTGAGTCTCTAATGGAATTGCATTTTTATTGCTTATTCAGTTTGTCTGCAGGATTGGATGTAAACTTAAATGACACTGTCCTTCTATTCAGTTTGTCTGCAGGATTGAATGTAGGACCAGAGAATGAGGGGTCAAGTGAGAGCAGGTTGGGAATAGGCCTTATGCCATTGGAAGAGGAGACATGTGAGCCTTTTAGTGATGCTTCGGTTGAGATTCCAAGAGACGGTGATGAAGAAATAGATAGTGGTGCCACTGGCCTCGATACCAATTCAAGCAGGCACTTGATTGAAAATAAACCAACTTCGAGGAAGTCGAATCGTATTTTGGTGGGGAAACAACAGCAAGAGGAAAAAACAATTGGAAAATATAGCAGAAGAGGCAGGGGGAGAGGAAAACCACAAGCATAACAGAAACTCATGTATTGTTTGATCAGCCTGATTTGTAATATTATTATTTAATGTACACTAGTAGAAGCGTAGAACTAATGGGTAGGAAGAAATGGCGTGTTGTATTTTAGCTGGGGTTTCACTAGGCTTGTTGTAACTGACATCATGTATTCATGTTCTTTGAAGGGGTGAAAATACTACGGTGGAGTTCAAATTCGTTTGTAGAATTCCACGTATTGGTTGTCTGTAAAAGTCAATTCTGTGATGTAATGAGAGATTAGCAGATGCTGATAGAACTTCTTCCACATGTTCATGTTAACTTAAAGACAGTTGATTTCACATTTAACCTTTGCCTTCACTTACAATTTTTGCTGTTGACAAGTCATAGTTCAAGAGGGTTTAGTGATTAATATCCTATATCTGTATGATCAATCAGTAAAACCTCCAGAGAAAATAAAAGGGGATCAGCTGTTGGTGGTGTCTTTCGGTGAAGAGAGCATCACCTGTGCTTTGAGTCTCTAGCTGGTAAGATTCTCCGTAACATTTGACGTTAGGTTAGGCAAAAATTCGCAGGACAAGTGCTTTTCGGCAAAAATCACATTGGCTTCGCCCGGTTTATCAAACACTTATGCTGCTTTTGGAATTTGGAGCCCTTTAAGAAAATGTCTTCCGCTGCAGGCTCGGATCGAATGTCTAACCTAGTGTACTGGCAATCGAAGGCATCATCTTAACTTACAACCATCAACCAATGGTGATCTTTCTTATCTTATTACAATCGAAGTATTAGTCTTCTCTTTATTCTAAACATTTCAATGATTTCATATAACAACAACGTGTTTGGTTCGGGTAATTAGAAGCACAGGAATTGGATTCCAAGGGAATATTCCAATTACCCCGAATCAACCAGACCAAAAAAATCCAGAATCAAATTTCAGAGGAATCCGATTTCCCCAAAACTTGTCATTTCATTTCCACTGACCGAGTGATGCAATCAAATTCAATTCCGAAGAAAACATCGAAAATGATTCAAATACCCCTTCTTATAAAACGTAGATTAAAATGTTTGTCTTTCTTCTTTCTCAATTCGATTTTTGAACTATTTGATAGTGAAAAGAAGAAAAACCAGAAATGGAAATCTTCCATGGTTGATCTTGTTGAACTTTCTAACCCTAATTGCATCAAACCTTAATTATTCGTATCCATCACCTACTACGAGAGAAAATTTGGGTATTAATTCTTTGACCATTATCGGTAGTACTCCTGCTGCTCCAAAGGGTATTTTTAAGGATGTTGTCAAGAAGATTTGAGTATTTGTAAGACGAACAATCTTCAGGTATCGCTGTATTTTCTCTTCTTTAGAATTTTTTAATTTTTAATTTATTCTCGTTTTATTTCTATTAGGGTTTACCGAGATGTTCTTCTGTATCATTTTTTAGGTATGAGTGATGATCATGTTCCTTTCAATTTGATCTGTTAGGTTATTCTGAAACCACTAATCATCAGATTTTACTTTAAATTACTAGGATATACTCCAATTGAGGTGTTCTTATTAAAATGTAAATTGTTAAAGTCAAGGCTTTCTTATTTCGGTAATGTTAGTGTGTGATTTTATCTATAGAGCAAGTGTGCTTGTATACGTGTTATCTGTAGTTGATGACCTAATCTACAAAATGCCGAGAGTATGTAAACTGGTATTGTTAGCCGGCACCTTTGGTTGTTGCTTTTTGCCCTTTTATGTGTAGCACGTTTCTGCAACTACTATTTTGGTTCTAAAACTTGATTCTAGTGTAGGTTTGGGTGTAGTTCCTGCCAAACATCAGATTTTTCGAAAGTCCATTTTTTTATGTAGGAGCTACTTGCCAGTAAAAGCTAAGATTCCCAATCACAACACCCTCTCATGGTGGTTTGTACAAAGAATCCCATCTAGCAACAGTTCTTGTATAATGGTTTTTGGGTTTCAGTTTACAAATAATATGACTGGGTCTTTCATATTTTACAAACTTTCTACTGTATTTGAACTTGTTAGCAAATACAAGCTCAAGTCCATATAATTGTAAATTTTACATGCGTAAAAATACTACCACCTAAAGCATATTCATCCATCGTTAATATTTAAATCACAACATGCTTATGTATTTATTATTTACATGTGCTTTATTTAAAACTTGCAGAAACGCTTTACAACAGGCGCAAAAGCAAGAGAAACAGTTCCTTACAACCATCGTGGAGGTTCTAAGTCACATGTGGTCCATGGGGAGGTAGTATGTTCATTTATCTTTAAGAATATGATTTTTCTTTCCACTTTTCTGATTATTGCGGAGTGATGTTTGTTCACATATATAAATCATTTAAATCCATAAGAAGTCTAGGATTGAATTTGTGATTGTCTAATGTTTAGGGAATCATAAAATAAAATTTCTGATTATATGATACTTTATTTCTCTTACAACATCAACCTAGTTAATCAGCTTCTAACTTGTTGTTAATTTCCTTTGTAAAACAGAAACAAAAATCTGGAGCGGTGCAAAATGAGATTCAAACCTTTTATGACACCCATACATATATCACTGAGGGAACATGCGAAGTTGTTTGGATTTCTGATGAAGCTCGTATCGGATGGGTGAGTAGACAATATTGATGTCTTATTTGTGTTGTCTATGTCTAAACCAATAGGATTCAGAAACCCATCCAATCAATGTTTGTTATCCTTTCTTAGTTATTTTATTATATCATTAAAATTACCTATCTGTTTGACATTATGGTGCAAATCATAACGTGCTAATTATTCTCTCTACTGTATATCTCTATATATGACAAGATTAATGAGCTACTGCAACAAGGAAACGAAGAGGGAACTACACCACCCACTGAAGCAGCAGTACATGCCGAAGTTTTGAAGAGAAAGCGAAGTCAACGACGTGCTATAACCACTGCTGATTCAAATAGTGAAGGACTTCATGCAATGATACAAGCGCAGGATGAAAGAATTCAAGCTCAAGATGACCAAATATGCACACAAAATGAGACTACGAAAAAGTTGAAAGAAGACAATGAAAAGATCAAACTAAACATACAGAACATGCAGAATCTGTTCAAAACACTAGTAGGCAACATTAACGTTGGTGGACAACTGAAAGTTGAATATTATACCAAGAGTCGATTTTCAAATTAATGTTTTAGTCTTATTATTATATTTTTACCAGTAGTAGTATTTATTTATTTAATGGTAGAGTTTATTTATCAGGTGTTTTTAATTTGGATATTGTTTCAATAATTTATTTTAACAGAAAATTATTTTTATTCAACTAATATTTTTTATTTAAATGTTTATTTATTAATATTTATTTTTTATGTAATAAATCTTTTTGAAAATGATCGGTGAATATAGGCTAGTCACTAAAGAAATTTTGGTGACGAATTTGGCATGTTGAGAAATTTATTTTAGAGACCACTTTATTCGCCGGTAATTTTTTTCTTTGGAGACGATGATATTCGTTATTAAAATGACCATACAGGGACAATTCTAATTGGTCATTGTACGTAATTTTAGAGACAACTTAATTTTGTTATTGATTTTATATTCTGAGACAAAAAGTATTTCGCTGCTAAACTAAAATTTTGTTGAGACGAACAAGTTTCGCTGCTAAAACTATTTATGTGACGAATTTGTTTCTTCACTATAAGTACATTTTAAGACGAACAAATTTCACTGCTAAAACTATTTTATGTGACGGGTTTGTTTCTTCACTATAGATGTATTCTGAGGCGAACAAATTTCGCTACCAAAACTATTTTATGTGACGAATTTGTTTCCTCATTATAAATATATTCAAAGGCAAATAAATTTTGTTGCTAAAATTATTTTAAGTGATAAAATAAGTCCTCACCAAAAATACCTAGCGTGATAAAAATTTTGATCACAAAATTAGTGAAAAGTGTCAATTTTATTTCCTTGAGAAAAAGATAGTTTTGTTGGCAAATAAACTGAAGTCGCTAATTAAAAAATTCAGTGATAATTTCTTAAGGTCGTCATAAAATACTTTCTACGACTCACGATAGGTGACGGAATTTTTTGTACCGCTGAATCTTTCCGTGAAGAAGAAATTGATTTTTATAATATAATTATTTGCCACTAAAAGCAACTTGTAGTGAATCATAATTTGATATCATTTATTTGTTTTCTGTTTTTTTCGCTACTTCGTTCTGTTACCTGTGAAAAATCTTTTGTATAATGAGAGTGTAACAAAAAATATACACCTAACTGTCAGCTGACTTATCACCTTAGTTAGGTTGTTTTATACCCAGTTGATAAATCATGGAACAAATAGGGTGGGATACTGGCACATTCACTTGTAATCGTAGTGTTGCTTGTTTTCAATAACTTTTAAGTTTAAAGATAAACCATTGCATGTTTGTACTGCAGAATCTATCATCATGACTATCCAATTAGTTGTCTTAACCTTTCTTGTAAAATATTTGACTTTCAGGTTCTGGTTCGTGGAGAGAAAATTGGGATTCTTGTTGATAAAACTGAAAAACCTACAGTTTCAGGTAATATGAGTATTAATTTGATTTGGCCTTTTATAATTTTTAGTGATTTTTAGATGGACGTATTTGGTATAGTTTGGGTTCTTTACTATGAGTTCTAGTAGAATTGCTGAATTGATGAGTTTCTTCCCAAAACTAAACCCGGTGACTGGTGAGAGATAGAGATAGGCAGCATAAGTAGCATAGACAACATGGTAGTAAAGGCAAAGTTTCGTGTTAGTTATGTTCGAAAATTTCTTTATAAAGGGTTTGAAATGTGCATTTCATCTTTAGTTCTGTATTATTTCCCCTTGAACGTGAATCTCTTTTATCAAGTTCTAATTTATAGGGTCATGACTCATGATGTATTTATGTTGGTCCAACCTAATCTACATTGTGAAACTCAGTGATTAGGTTCATAATTCCTCTTACTTTCAGAATATTACATGAACAGTTCGATCAAACAGTGTTGATCATATACTTTCAGAATATTTCTGCATTTGGCCTGATTACGTCTTTAGAATTTTTGTCTGTAGCTCACAAAAGTATGCTAGGTTCGTCTCAATCATCAACAAACTTCTTGTTTGTGTTGTTCACCTAAATTCAGCTAAACCTCTTCTCCTTTTTCTGGATAACCTGTGATCCTAATAATAGCTACTAACGTGGACTTATGCCTCCTCATAGGAATTAATATTGTTATCATATTGTTTGTTAATGCGTGTTATACCCTTTATTGTGACTTGGTATTCAAATATGCCGGACATTTCTGATATAATGAACTTTCTGCTGTCATGTAGGTTTGATATGCCTCCTCATAGGAATTGGGTTCAATCTGAAGATGATATTTTAGTAGACATATTGACGCAATTAGCATTAGACGGTAAGTGGAAGAGTGACACGGGTTTCAAGTCGAGATACTTGAAAGTCATAGACCAAAAACTTATGGAAATGCTACCTACTACTGGGTCAACAACCAGTAACATTTATTCTAGGATCAAAACATTGAATAAGCATGCAATGGAAATCAACGAAATGGTTACTATTGACAGCGGTTTTGAATGGGATTATAGCAACAACAAGATTACCCCATAATCTCTTGAATACTGTCTAATTTTGAATTTTAAAGTTTTGAACTAGTTAAGTATAAGTATTAGAATTTCAAAGAGCAAGGGTATTTGAGTAATATTATAGATTTGGATTACCATGTAATTTAATTTCCTCCAACCAAACACTATTTTTTTGATTAAGGAATCCATTTCTTGGAATCCAATTCTAGGAATTGTCCAATTCTTTGGCTTTGAAAATCTTAAACCAAATGGCCTGTAAGTATATGATGGAGGAAACATTTCATGCAGTCTCTCGTTGATGACATGAGAATTACAGTCCAATTGAGTGGTTGTTGTTTTTTTTACAAATATTTAGATATTTGTGAAAATCTGTTAGAAATCTTGTTAATTCACCAAATACGACACAAATCGTATTATCACTTTACCAAACCACTGATTCCAAATTAGGATTAGTAAACTATAATTCTTTTGTAAACTTGTAAAGATGATCTTTAAAACAAAATTAAAGAAAAAGAGAAAAAGACGAATAATTGAAACAAACAATTAAACAAAACAACGGTGTGCATTGAGGTGAGTAATCTCTTTACTTAAGACATTAATGTCTTGCCATAGATGTTGATACAAGTTATGCCATATGCCTCCAGTATTAAAATACTTTTGGTGCTCTTCAACAACACTTCGATGAACGCCAAAAAAAAAGAGCAAATTAATGTAGTACAAACTCTCTTTTACATACCCTCAAAATCTCAATGGAAAATACCAAAATTTCTAGGCTTCTCTTAAATGCAGCCCATGCATTTATTATTTATACCCCATATAAAGTGAGTGATTAAACTGAGTAAACATACTTTTATAATTATTTTACATAACCTATAAAACTATACACAATTCTTATATACATATATCCCAAATAATTGCATAAATTATCAAATTCCTAAATAAAAAAAAAAGAATATAGTTAATCACCTAATTTTCATAGTTAAGTTTATGTAAGATTTTTTGCATCATTGATGATTTTGAAGAATTACATATACCCTCAATCAGTTTAAATGTAATCATGATTGAGAAAAAAGAATATCATCTTAGTGAATAATTTTTTATAGCTTATGTTTATGGAGTTTTAAAAAAATGATTCTGAGAAAAGTATAAAGACATTAGTTAGTTCCACTTGGATTGGTGTTGTTGTGAAGATTTTTAATGGAATACTTAAATTAATTAAAATTATAATTTAATCTGGATTAAAGAAAAAGTTAGGTTTAGTTTGTTTTTTGGGAAAAGTAGGAATTGGGGTTTATAATTGATAAATTTGTAAGAATACTATGAGAAAAATTACAATTATTGGGTTTAATTTGATTTAGGAGAAAAGTAGAAACTAAGGTTTATAATTGGTAAATTTGTAAGAATATCAAGAAAAGAATTACAATGAACTATAATTTAGTTTTGATTTAAATAAGAGTCAGGATTTATTTTGATTTTGGGGAAGAAATATAATTTAAGTTAATTATTAATAAAGAATTAAGACTTGTTTAGTTTTTTGCTATAACTTAAAATTTTGGGCTATAATTAATAAATGCATGGCTATATATAAGAGAAAACTCAACATGAAGAAGAGTTTATATAGTTGTTGTAACAACACCTTTGGTGGCGGTTATAGTTGCTATTCTCGAGTTTAATAAATGTTTCTAGAACATCAATGTTCATTCGAAGCAAGTTCAAGGAATTCAACCATGGAATTTATGCGACTTGA
This sequence comes from Papaver californicum, assembly GCA_023531435.1. Classification (NCBI taxonomy): domain Eukaryota; kingdom Viridiplantae; phylum Streptophyta; class Magnoliopsida; order Ranunculales; family Papaveraceae; genus Papaver; species Papaver californicum. Next base: position 4,538,102 of record JAJJMC010006585.1, read on the forward strand.
GACTAGTTCGATATAGCATGGATATTACGAGTATTGAAGAGACTACAAGGCCAATTTAGAATATTTAGGTGGAATCTGTGTTCTCAATTCGCTTGTGGAATATAAATAGAAGCATATTATTTTATATTAAACATGTGCGTATAAATATGCACACATACGTTCTTATTGCTTAGTAGAGGGAAATTTTACAATTCTATCCCTTGTCAAAAACTCACCATCTACAGTGATGAATGGTTCTAACGAAAGATAGATAAGTATACTAATTCATTCAACGTTTGGTAACGGCGAAGGATTCCTAAATCATCTCTCTCTTCTTATTATTTTTGTCTTTTTAGTTAACAAAATCTCAACCCCCCCCCCCCCCCTCTTATTTTAATTTTTCTAATCTAAATAACATCTCAATTACACAGCTCTCTGTGGGAATGATCCTTACTACTGCTATATTACTAGTTATTTTGTGAGAAATATCTTGAATAATTTGTTGCACTTACGACACACATCAACGGCACATATGCTAGCCACCGAAGTGACCGACGTGGCCGTAAATCAAGTTAGTCTACGTATATTCAAGGTACGTGCACAGAAGATGATCAGAAGAGACCAGGTCAACAACAAGATTTGTGTAAGCTAGATAGATAAGCTCAAGCTAGTCAAGATAATTAGTCTATTATTATCTTTAGGGTTTTACTGATTATCCTATCATTACTAAAAATAGGAATCATAATTTAAATGTAAATCTATCTCAGTATGTGCTGAAGATAGTAATACAATTATCTCTACGGGGTTTTATCTGTGGACGTATGCCATTAATGTCGAACCACGTTAATCTGTTGTCTTCTCCATTTATCTTTGTTTCCACTTTTATCATAATTATTTTTTGAAGCATAAGCATAAGGTGGATTAAAGGAACTAAAAGTGTATTACACATGGGTAAGTCGTACCCTTATAGTCATTAAAAACATTAGTGCTTAAGAAAGAAGGGACCATTTGATCAACCAGTAAAACTTCGCTCATAGCATAGCATCCCTAACAATGTGTCTAAAAATATCAAATGCGAAGGCCTAAACTATACTTTTGTTTGTTTAAGGTTTTGATACCTATTACAATTACAATTTTTTTAACGCAAGAATTATCTTCAATTAATATTTGAGGTCGTATTTTGAACTTTAAAACAACAATATTGAAAATTGTTGACATAGATATCATATTTCATATGTTCTCCAAGTCCAAATGGCTAACATGTAGTAGACGTTAAACCAAAGTCTAGGAATACTCTAGAATGTATATAGCTTAAGTAGTCTACTCCCATGAGGAGCACCAGATCATTTAGGAGGTGCCTCCTTATGCCTATAAATATGTAACCTTGGCCTCAAAGTCAAGAATCCCGATATGGTCCTCAACTCCGATCCCACTAGTTATTTTTCTTATTCAATGAGGTACAAATTGTCTTTTATGTTTTCTACTTGTGTTTTAGCTTAATAGTAAGTTCTTCTGTATTTGGATGTTGTTGTTAGATTTTTAGCAACTACTGAGAATACTATATTCCATATGTCCTCATAAGCCCAAAGAGATAGTATTAAGTGTATATGTCAAACTTAAGTCAAAGTCTATGAATACTCTAGATTGTATATAACTTAACTAATGTACTCCCTTGAGAAGTACCAGATCATAGTCAAAGCTTTCTAGATAAGCTAGTTAACATTTCCAACAAAACACTACCAACTATTTTGTTAATGTTCGGTTCATGCAAGAAAAACGTGTTTTCTGAAATACCTATGTATTATATCTGAAAATAACATTCCAAAAGCGCGTAGGTACGCCAATAAAGCGTATCATGGATATTAACTAAGATTAAAATTGAAAGCTAAGATCAAACACATGCAGTACGCATACCAGAGGAAGTCAATACTAGTTTTTACAATTTCTATTCGTATTACTCATTTTCAGTAAAGTTATCTTTAGCTACGATGTGCGGACCGACTAGCTAATAGATACATCAACACCCGAAAAAGTTTTGATTCCCTTAAAGAAAAGTAACTATAGTGCCCAGACCTGCTCAATAATATCTACGACCGAACTCTATAATTTTTTGACGAAGTCATCATGATCCTCCTTTCAAAGCCCCTCGAAGCATCCGAAAATAAACCATCGTAACCATGAAGACGGAACTACGCGATCAAAGGAAGAATAATCCGAAGCACACTAGTAAAAGAAGAATGAAAGAACGCAGAGACGTATCTAGTAGAGACAATGAAAATTTACATATCAAAATGAAGCACAACGGGACGAGAGTATGGAAACAGATGACAACCAAATCTGGGTACCGTCAGATGTCATAATCGAACAACAAATAAACGACTCGTTCGCGAAGCAACTATCGGTATCAAGCTCGACGCCGTATTAAGCAGACTTTTATACTTAACGAATTCTTCTATAGAACAATCCACAACCATAAGGACATTAATCGAAGCAATCGCAAAAGGAAACGACACAACAAGACAAATGAACGAGAAAAGAATGATACGTATAATAGACGGAACATCAACTGAGCTAATACGACAAAAACTTCACAACTGAAAAGCGAAAAATATAATTACAACCGAAACCCAGAAACTTGTTCTCAGTACGGTAGGAACAATTAATCTACATTATGTTTCATGATTGAAAATGTATTCTTTTATAATTTATTTTCTTACCGTGCTTCCTACACGGCGAAGTACTATTTCCGGGTACGATTTATTTTCTTAACATGCGTTTTCCGTTACGAAGTGTCCTATGAAACGATTTATTTTTTTAACATGCTTCCTCTGCGATGAGGTGCTGCGTCTATAGACGATTTATTTTCTTAACAAGCTTCCTGTGCGATAAAGTATCGTTTTCAGAGATGATTTATTTTCTTAACATGCTTTCTTCGCAACAAAGTACCGTATTTGGAGACGATTTATTTTTTTAACATTGCTTTCTTAACATGATTTGTTTATAATCATACCCAACCTCCGCTATACAAACTCCACGACCGAAGAAGACCCAGTTTTAACCTATAAGGAAGAGTACACAATAAATAATAAGCAAAGGAATAAAGCAGTAACAATAGTACATCTCAAAGGCATAACACATTTTACATGTTATGATTGCCGAAATTTCAGGTACACAACCAAGCAAACAAGCCTAGCCATGTTAAATAACGCGATTATGAATAAGGAAAATTTTGGTACGAAACTCCCCTTTTACCGGTACAAATGCCCCCTGGTCCAGAAATATAAGGGACGTAACATGAAGCGCACATTCTGGAAAAATGAATAACTCTGTCTGTCCTTGAATGTCGTCACGCTTAGATGAGGATATACCACATGTTGGACGAACAGGGGAAAGATAAATAAAACCACTATGTGGAAAAAAAAAAGAAACCTTATTCTTGAGTGATACGAATGCCTTATGAGGATTTTTTCCGATCTAAATTTGGACGTAGCGGGATAAAAAATGAGTCGGGATATTAAGTGATGTTGAAGGTCTGCCCGACCTCGGATGGAATTTGAAGTGAAGAACTCTGCCCAATAATTATGCGGAAATCAAAAGAGGAAGACACACTAAATGAAGCGACAAAAGCATTCAGACGGAGCGTCAAACAAAAAAAAAGTAAAAAAAAAATGATATCCACTAACAAGATTTAAAATTACATCTAACTGTTTGTTATAGAAAATACAAAACAAAGAGAAACAACAGAGAATCAATAAAGCAGAGCTAGGCCAGTACACGAGGAAGACTACGAAAAAAGAGAGTGGTAAATGTCGTAAAGCTCGAGCATCCGGACCCATCGCAGATGGTATATTCCTCAGAATCCCGATAAAAGCGTCATCAGCATCATCCAACTTACGATCACCCTTAGCACGATCAGACCTAGAAAACGACGCATCAACACAACATTTCACATAGGAACGCTCTGCAGATCCATATCGAGACTTAGTGAGACCTTTCTTCATCATTGCAGTACTATGGTCTACTTCGAGAGGTTCTATCAACTGGAAAATAAAGGAATACATCTTATGAACGAGAGGCGTAGGCGGGGATACAAGAAAAAAAAAGGAAATTAGAAAAATAAATACCAAATAAAAAATAAAGTAACATAAAGAAAGAAAGAAAACATATAGACCCTTCTTGCTTAGGCCAATGAATACTCTTCCAGGGAAGATGAAAGTAAGGCTAATTTGGAGTGTCCCTAGGTGATCGAAACTTCCCAATACCATTACAATTTCCATTACCACACCTTTATATTCCTATATAAGTCAATAGTAGTCTTAGAGAAAAAAAATACAAATACTTATAGTATTATTAGATATACTAATATTTATGTAACATATCCAAACCATGGATATAAACAACGATACTTTCTAGACTCACTCCCCCAAGTCCTAAAGTTATTATAACCTTGCTCTGATACCGACTGTAATAACCCTATTTTCATATGACCATGACCGATGATTATATAAAAATATGTCATTAAAATCTATAGAAACATATCCCATAAACGCTTGTATACAGTACAAAAATATTCAAAATTTATCAAAGAGGATGAAAATATTATTACAAGGTTCTTGAAGACGCAGGAGTCCAAAATAATAAAATACCAATTTTTTTTTAAATCCTCACTGCCTCACAAATATAGTTCGTAAAAAGATACAAGGAGTATAGATGTCCACCATGAGTTAAATATATTCACAATATCTACCCGAAATTGGAATCACTCAAACTCTTTCTCTTTCTCTAATGGTAGTTGAAAAAGATAATCAACGGGAGTTAAAATCCAAACAAGTTCACTAAGTCTTTAGGCCACGACAAACCTAATATTCAAACCAAGCTATCATAATTAATTGAAAACAATTTATCATAAATTATTTTTTACAAGAGATGCATTACCATATCGCTCATTTATTTAGCAACTACATTAGGATTTATAAATATGAAAAACTCGACTCACGAGTGAAATTTTGTAGCGCCCTAAAATCCACTTACTTAGAAATCTAAGAGACCATACTACGTTATGAGGCCTTAAGAATCTAAAACATCTATTTAAGCATTAAATTAGAAGTTTTAAATAACAGCTAATACAAATCTAAACCCTCTCTGAGAATATATAGAAGAACACCTCTCAGATGATACATATACAATAGAGTTGATTTGTAAATCAAATATATATACAAAATTAACATAGCGGAAGAATGTAGAATTATGGGTTTCGGTCACGGTTGTGCTTGTCACGGTTAAACCAATAGACGAAACTACAACTGGGTTTGTCACGCATAACTGTGCATACAGGACCATTGCTCATCTCCCTATACACGGTTATATATTGACGAGTGTCTGATAAAAGGGTATATTTGTTTTTTCTTTCCACGATCGCACTACTCCACTTCCTTATTCTCTTCCTTGTTTCCAGTAAGATAACAGTTTTGAAGATAGTACAACTACATCTTCTTCTTCTCTCTCTCAGTTTAATTAAGAGAAAACATTTAGTAAAGTTCCATTCCTTTCTCTCTTTTTTCTACCGTCAGACAATAATTTAAAACATTCGATCAAAAGGAAGGCTTAAACACCTTTTTACAATGTATTCTCCCATTTGATTACTGTTAGGATCCGACACCGAACTAGAGGATCCTAATACTAAATATAGATAAATTTATCGTTTGATTGGCGATCAGCCGCGTTAATCCTTTGAATTGGGGATTACCTACCAAACTAAGCAAAGCCTAATATTAATATTGATTGTATTGAATGCATTAAACCCTAAAACAAACTACGAATATATAGAGAATATAACTTGAATCCTAAATAAATAACAAATAAGGAAACATAGACTAATTCCTAAAATAACTAAGGTTCCTAATCGTTGTTGGTATCCTAACATCCCCAACCCCCTGAAACGCAACTTGTCCTCAAGTTGAATCATATAACTATAAAATAAAACATAGATTATAAAACAAATAGATAAATAAAACCTAAAATATATCTAACATAAAAATAGGATTTGAGTCCTAACATTCCCAGCCCCTTGAAACGCAACTTGTCCTCAAGTTGGATCGTTAGAATAATCCATTATCAAAACAGTATCAGTTCCATTAGCTTCCAACAATAAGACTTGACCCTCCCCTTGGCATAGATGACCTGGTTTATAAAATTCATCATAATGAAAGCATAAACCCTTTTTCCGCCTTTCTTCCGGTTCGAACCTAGAAATTCGACGAGTTGGAACTACTGTAGATGTATTTGTCGTAGTGGGTGTTGATGCAGCTTGTATGGATTTTGTAGCTTTAAACCTTGATGTTGCATTGATGGCTTCTTCTTGACAAAGTGTTAAGTCAAAGGCTTCAAATAAGTTTGCAGGACGAAGCATACGAACACCTGCTCTTATATCTTCACGAAGTCCCGAAAGAAAAATACTATGATGTGACTCTGGCATATCAGGCACAAAGTTAAGCAATTTTTCAAATTCAGTAATAAAATCACGAGTTGTACCTGTTTGTCCTAACTTTGATAGGTTGCTACATGGATCAAGATATTTGTGCGAACTAAAACAAGCCCGAATTGTACAAGAAAATCCATGTAATTCCTATAAGGAGATAGAAATCCAACGATACCAAGATATAGAATCTCCCTTGAAATGGACATCAACCATGGTTATCTTTTTAGCTTCTTGTACACCAACCAACGAAAAATACTGCTCAGCCTTAAAAATCCATCATTCTGGATCAGTTCCATTGAACACCGAAAATTTCAAGTTAATTTGACTTCCACGAATAACAGGACCAGTCCCAACATCACAATTGCAATTATTATTTTCCTTCGAATGTTGTGTATCATCCTTTTCGGCAGTCTTCTCAGAAGTACTTTGTTTCTTTTCGAAGTATGATACAATAGATTCCAAAGCTTTAGTGGCTCTTTGTCGATCTTCAATAGCTCTTTGTCGATCTTCATTTATCTTGACAAGTACATAATCCAAGTTCTTTGTTAACGTAGCAATATGGTCTTCCAAACTTTTTACCGTCATTGTTACTATCCAAGAAAAAATAAATAAATCTTGGGAAGAAAGATAGCCGACCTAACCTTGTACTAAACAAGCTAAAGGGTTTATATGAAGTGTGTGCAGGATTGGTGGGTGGGTATTTTAATGACTTAAAGGCTAAGCTGTTACACGGACAAAACCTAGAATTCGAAGTAGGCTAGTGGTACACAGGGACAAACTTAGAGGTCAACAACTAGACCCAATAAAGATGACGTCCTTGTTTTGCTGTTGTGACAGCTGGTGATCAACGGTGATATTTCAGTATAACCTGTTTTCTCTCTTTTGTTTTTTAGGATGAATACGATGAATCTAGTAACGGAAGATGGTATGGAGAGGAAAAAAATTGGGCAGAAGAAGTGGACTCAGATCAAATGCTCTGATCCAGATGTTAGGATTCGACACCGAACTAGAGGATCCTAATACAAAAGATAGATAAATTGATCGTTTGATTGACGATCAGCCACCTTAGTCCTTTGAATTGAGGATTAGCCACCAAATTAAGAAAAGTTTAATATTAATATTGGGTGTATTGAATGCATTAAACCCTAGAACAAACTATGAATATATAGAGAATATAACGTAAATAACAAATAAGTAAACATAGTCTAATTCCTAAAATAACTAAGGTTCCTAATCGGTGTTGGTATCCCAACAATTACATGGTTTCTTCTGCTAAAATCATTCTTCCCCGCTTTTTTTGTCTTGATTAATCTGTTTTATCTTTTTTTTTTTTGTTACAAGGTATTTTGGGATTTCAGTTTAAAAGGAAGTATTGTAAAATCTCTATTGTTCTCCTTAACTTTTTTCAAGATGGTAAGTCTCGAATCTTTTATCTAACTCATAAATTTCTGCTAGATCTAACTTATTTCTTGCTCTTTCATATATTTACATTTCTAGGATTTGATATTCCAGTTTGATTCAATTTTTACTCTACCTAAAAAACATTAATTTATAATAATTGCAAGAGGTGAGCTTTTATTTGATATTTGGGATTTCAACTTTGTTTCAGTTGTTGATATTTCTTTGGAAGAACCCAAAATTAGATTATGTTAGTTAAACACTTGTTTGTAGAGAGATGTGATAAAAAATATAGCACTTAACATTGTACTGATTTTTTATGTTTACTGCTCTAAAATAGAATCGGAATTGTGGGATAGAACGTTGATTAGAGACTGTTGGTACAACCACTTACTAAGCTTGAGATTATTGCTTGAATCTCATGCCACATCAGCTCAAAGGTTCACACAGGCATATAGGAAGGTTCACAAGGTTTGTTATCATTTTGTTGATTGTATTTTAAAGAGAAATGGTCAATCTGTATGTTCATTACATCAGAACCCATTATATATAGAGAGAATGTGAAGTAAGCTTTCTGCATTTCAAGATATACACAGAACTTGCATTTTGTAAGAAGTTAAGAGGAATACTTAAAGTGTGAAACTCATTGATAACGGCTGACTAGCTTATCTTTCAACTTTCGGGTTCCTTCCTCATTCACTTTTTGAGTTGGTTAATGCTTTATAACGCATTGCAAGATTTATATGTTGGGTCAAATTTTGTGTAGTGCGACTGAATGCATGTTTGTAGATCCTTCCCTTAGATAATGTTGTATTCGTTGTTTATTTTACTTGTGGGGTTTGTTGGTCTGAAGTGTCTTAATTGTCATATATTCGTATCGGTTTTTTACTTTTTCACAGAAATACGCTCAGACTCAGCATTCTTTAACTATGGAACCGCTGAACAATGCACAAAACATGAGGATCTCTTAGTTCTTAATATCTGGGTCTAGTGCAGCAGCAAGAGAAGGTGTAAATTTTCTTTTTGCATCTGATTACATGGGGATTCAAGCATTAGCAATCTGCATGCATTCACATCCAGTAGCTTTCTTGAATGATAATTTTTTTCTCTTGATGAAGTTAAAAATAAAACCTGATCAGATTACTTATAATTCAATGATAGATGGTCTGTTTGGCAGGTCGGCTGCAAGAAGCGGTTAAGCTGTTTGAATCGATGACAGATAAAGGCCTTCAACCGAATGTTATCAGTTGCAACATATTAATTGATGTGTATTGTAAAAATCATAAGTTGGATGAAGCTTTGCAGCCATTCAAGAAATGAAACGAAATGGATTAAAACGTACAACAGTTACTTACAACATACTATTAGCAAGTTTGATGATGCAAGAAAATTGTTTATTGAAATTCAAAAAAAAAAAGAATTGGTACCTAATTTAGTGACATATAACATAAATTTGTAGCTTAATTGTTTGTTCAATGTTTATAATTCTACGGCTCTTAAAGATTCAATACACATTGGAGTAAAAACTACTCAGTTTGGTGTGAGAGATACAACAATTGAAAATTAGTCTATTCAAATAGAATACTATCTGCTGAAACGGTTTAATATATTGGTAAAAGGTTTCTTTTTTGTTTTCTTTTTCATATATACATTAGCAATATTTATGAGTTGTTTGTTCGTAGCTTTTCGTTTTGTGTGTTACAGGGTTAATGAAACTGGAACTAGTTAGAGATTGTGCTGCCTAGTAGAAAGTGGTCAGGTTCGTCATGTTTTATCTCTGAAATTCCAAGCCAACTTTGTAATTGCTCAATTTATGATATCAAATACTTGTAACTTGTTTTAATTTGATGTCGAAACAGCTGCAGGTCTGTAAACCATCTCGAATTCTAAGACTGAAGAATTTTGGAGTAACATTCGCAATGTGACGATCAAAGGTTACCCAAGAAAGGAAATATGACACCAGTATAAGATATGATCGCTGCATTTTTTGTAGGTGGTCCTTGGAGATGTGTGGTTGTAGAGCTAGAAATATGAAACCGAATTTGTATATGGAGTCTTACAGAGGTTGGAGAATGTTTGGTTAATGGTGAGTTATCTCTGATGGATTAAGAAGAAAAAGCAAGTAATGGCCCAGTCCATATGATGCTCATCCTGAGGTAATAAGTCCAAATCCTTGACTAGACACCATCCATCAGCAAGTATAAAAAGGTACTCACAAATTTATAGTACATAGTTTGTCTCTTCGCGTCAGCCAGGTCACAACTTTTTGTTCTGGGTTTGATACATTTTTTTCTCATGCATTGGAAAATTCCAAAGTAGTGACAAATGCTGGTAATTGAATCTTCCAAGTTGGTAGTATCTACTGTCCAGATAACCTTATTGTCTAGTGATGGAGTTTTGCAGTGGGATAATCTCCATTGTCTTTCGACAGAAATAGCCAACAGGTACTTTTAAACGGTACCAACAACAACCAAGCCTTTAGTCCCAAGGTACTTTTAAAAGGTAAATATTGTTATTTTCATTTGATGGTGCTTATGATGTTTTTCTTCTTTTGTACATTTTTAAGTCGGGTAGGACGACATTAGGCATAAAAAATCTTATCTTCTCACATCAAATGGTTATCACTGTTATCATTGTGTTTTGGAGCATGCGTTATAGATTTATTGAACTGGCATAAGTTCATAACTCATAAGAGTATATCCTACTTTTCCATAATTGTCCTTTGGGTTTACTGCATTTTGGTTACAACAGTCTTGAGTTTGGGAATTGTGTATGAGTTTCTTGTGAATAGCCTCATTTGAGAATATTATTTTTAATGATCTGAGATGACTTATCTAGTGATTCAAGAATAATTATGCACTCAGGTGGTAAAATGTATTATTCAGTGGAAGTGGGGGGTTGAGATAAAAAATCTAATGTCTGTCATTGCAGAGTTTTACCTTGCAAGCACCTAACTAAGAGAGCAGGACTGCCATTTTTGGTCCCTCACTTTACTAGGTATGTTTTGTTTACCCCTCTTCTCGTAAAAATTATAGTAGTTTCTTCTTTATATTATCACAACTATTATTGTACAGAAATCTAACTTGATTATCAATTTATTGCACAGACTGGACAAGGGTGAAGTACGGACTAAAGTTATTGAATCTCCTTCGACGAGGATTCTGACACTTCTTATTTTTGTGATGATGGCCAGGGGATATATGTTGATCCCATCTTTGAATAATAAGATGGTAGTGTCAGCTGGTAAGAGACCCACCAGTATCAGTATGTTAACTGGATTTTTTCAGCTTATCATTTCAAAAGCCGGTAATGTATCCACAAATCTGATTATCTTTCATCCATGCCTTATTATTGCAGGTTACTTCTGCTGCTTGTTATTCCCGAGGAAGGGAGGGTGGATTTTGTCTATAGTTGTTGTGCTACGGCAAATTCGAAATCGTTTACTTCCAATTCTGCATTTTATTTGCACATATAATTAAGTTCATATCTTGTTTTACTTGTTTAGCAACCGTTGCCAATTAGACATCCTTAGTTCTTTGAAAGTCTTGTTCAGTTGGCGTTTATATTTTATTTCATTTATCTATTCCTATGATCTTAGTGAGTTTCTCTTTGGATAAAGAAAACTCCGCCCATGAAGTTGTGATCACTACGGTGCATGCTTTCAATAACACTGACATGGAAGTGCCAGGCCCTAGGTTGGGAGTGAATGCGTACACAATTGTCACCATTTCCATGATTAGGTATTTGGTAGTATATGTTGGACATTACAAGTAGTACCAGCATTGTAAATAGGGATTTCATTATTTCTTTCTTGTTCATTCTTGTCAACAATAAGCTATATATGTTTATGGAATTTCATGTCATGGATATAATGTTTGATTTTTATTAAAAATTCAATTTATTGTTAGTTAATTTCTTTTAAGAATTTTCTGGGCATAATATTAATCTTAAAAACTGTCTCTAACATCTTAGTATTCCTAAATGTAGATATTGGGTTTGGACATGGTGAGTATAACAAATCCGTGACCATTACATAGATTGGTGACGGTGTGAAATATAAATCTGTCACCAATCATAAAATTTGGACACGGTGGATCTTAATTTTATGTGTTTAAAACACAAACTTGTCACGGTATAAAATGAAATTCGTTTCTAATGCATGATAAATTCGTGGTAATACAGTCAAATTTTGTATATTGGTCACGGGTCGAATAAAATTACGTGACTAAAGAAATTGTGGCCACTGTGAAATATAGTGTAGTCACGAAGTTTACCATGACCGAATGGCATACTTTTGGCCTCGCAACGTTTGGACACGGTTTCTCAAAAATGAAACACCGTGACCATAGATCTTTGGTCACGGTAAAATACCGTGATGAAAAGCCATTTTTGTACTAGCGAACGGACTCAGCTCCTCGAGCTTCCAAATCTTAAACGGTCACTGCCACTGCACTACTTAATATGTCTCTGAAACTAAAAGTGGGAATTGAGTGAGCACATCATCCCTAAAGGGTTGCTCAGCAGAAATAATAACTAACTTTCAAGTAATAACCAAAATGATTTGAAGACAGTGTATTTTTTTATAGAAAACCGATAAAACACGGAAAAAAAAAATAACATATTGAGATAATAATTTGTACAAAAATATAAAGTTTTACCAACCAAGAATTCAGCATACAATCACATCAATAGTATAGTTGAGTGACATAATCCTCAGGAGTAATAAGGTTGACTCTTGCGGATTCTTCAATGATCATTAAAGCGTCATTCTCTCAGTCATATTTAAATTTTGTATCCTTGCCAGTACCTCACTCATACACGCACTCTACATAGCAAGCATTCAAAGAAACCAATAATGGTAATATTATATCCGACAGAAGAATCTATCATGGAGTACCCATCTAAACCATGTGTAATCCATCAATCATATATAAGATTCTCATCATCCTCCTCTTTAAATACCAAAATATAATATAATAACTTCTCAAAGTAATTTTAAAGAACAATAAACATCCATGTATGGGATATGAACTATCCCGACAGATATAATAATATATTGGCGATGCAATTCCACGTCTCTATATACAATATTGGATGCAACTTCCGCCCATGTAGGTACATAAATCTAGTGTATACCTTTGGGACTCACATTTTATACCAATCAACAGGAAGCCACCTTCCTTCCATTCAAGCAATAAGTAAAGTGACAACCACTTTCCATTCAATGGAAAGAAGAATGTTTTGAACATAAGTAATTACTCCCAAAACACAAATATTAATTGTTTTTAAAGATAAAATCTCATCCCAAAATGTAAAAGAAGATAGTTTGTATTCAAACATATAATTTTCATCAAAAATACTATAACCTTTATCATCATAAACACCACCAACCTTCTTACCTTTATTTCTTTGACTAAAATGTCTCTGATAGGCTAGCTAATTCTTGAGTTTGCTTCTCACTTCTTATTCCCAACTTCACCATTAATAACTTCACTTCTCAATTCTCTAGCCATTTCTAACTCTCCATTCTTGAGTTTGCTTCTCACTTCTTATTCCCAATTTCACCATTAATAACTTCACTTATTAATTCTCCAGCCATTTCTAACTCTCTATTTAGTTACCATCCAAAAGAAAAAAAGAAACCAAGCAAAATAAAATATACTAACATAAGTTTCTTACGAAACCTATCTATCCTATGACTCACCCCACCCTTCTTCATATCAAAACACCACCAGATCTTAAATTTGAAGAAGATAACTTTCAAAAATCCATTTAGTTTTATTTTGTATTTGTCTTTTAATTACTTACACCCCATTTATACCCTAATTGATTAGTTCTTTATAATCATGATTAACCTAGGTTTAATAGAAAACTATCTTAATAAAGTCAATTCCAGTCAAAGATGTTTGACTTTCGGTCAAAGATCAGATCTAGTCAACTAAGTTTGACTTTAAAAACTTCTGACACTTAAATTTTCGATTGTCATATATTTCTCGTCCAGTATCTAATTGACGCATTCGAGTAATCCATTTCGTGTAAATTTTTGAGATCTATCTAATGGTATTATTTGTTTTTCCAAATTATTATTATATTAATTACTATAATTAACTGTTCAAATTTAATTAATTAAGTCATTACGCGACGTAATCGTCATTTGATAGTCAAATGGGATTGACTAGCTTACGGGTCTTTACAAATGTCAACCAAATAGATTTAGTATTCCTATACCGTTACTAATGATGTAATAACACCAATCTCATACACCATTATCAAATGGACTAACGTAATTAAACACCCATTCTCGGCAAACGATGTAACAGGAAAAACCTCATACATACAAGTGGAACAAATTACACATCGAATCTAACTACCTTTTGTGGGGTATTATAACTTAAATTGCATAACAACACTAATCCCATGCATCATTTAAAGATCCAAAACAAGAGAACTAATCTCTGACTCATTTCCAATACACTTAAAATCTTATCCTTAAGCTTAGTCCACAATAAAATTCTGAACCCAAAACATGTTACTGTTATGCATCATCTCAACTACGAGCATACAAATGACTACAGGTTACACAAATAATCAAATTTCTGGTATAGTCTCCTCTAGTATACCTACGATGATATCCCTTGTGTATTCCGGGTTTGACATTTAGCCTACCTACTTTCTAAGATATTCAAACAATGCATATAATAACTTATATTGTTTAAGCCAAAAATTCCTTTTGCTAAACAACCAATCAAACTCTTGGATACAAGTTAAATAAATGTAAACGAATAACAAAGAAACATCCTTTTAAGTAATAAAGAATCATCCTTTTCATAAATTGTTTAAGCTCAATACAGTAGATCATCTAGGTTTTGCAATTTCTGGGTTTATAATCTTTACACTT
>JAJJMC010006585.1:4562854-4638091 GCA_023531435.1 Papaver californicum
GATATTTGATATCTTTAATATTGTTTGTGTGATTCTCGCTCTTTTTTCTTTGGTTGCTTCCTATCTCGATCTTCTTCCACGTGTCATGCTTCTTTTATTTACTAACAATTTGCCCCCTTCTTCTCTTTTTTACAAAATCATCTAGCGATTGATCCAAGATTTTGAAAAATGGAGAAGAACTTATTTTAACTTTTTTCAGTTTCTTTTTTGCACGTTATCCGAGTTTTCCGCTGGCATTAATTGTATTAGCACGTTACTGATTTTTCCGGCTCTGCATTTATTGTTTCTATGCATATGTTTTTGTGTCAGTTACACTTTTTTCGATAGAATCAAATCTTTACCGATTATTTCCTTTTCCCATTTTGTGGCGGTTTCAATTCTCTCCTTTAAATACCCTGCAACTTTTTACTGTCTTCTCATAGTTATTGCGCTTTGTCTTCCTTAAACTTTTCAAATTTCTCCACTTCTCAGGAGTTCTTTCCTCATCAATTGATTTCTTCTTTACTGTGATCTGACTATTGTTCACTTCTTTTCTTTATGTAAGTAGTTTTTTCTTGACTTATGCTTTCTTTTCATGATTGAAATGATGGTTATCTTTTACACTGTAATTATTTCTAAGTAATTTCTTCTTATGCTAACTTTCTCTTTCTTATGCTTTTTTTCCTTCAGATTTTACATCATGCCTCATAGAAAGTCTGATGCTTCTGGTAATCAAGGTGAGAGCAGAAGATCGAGTAGGTCTACTACTTCGAGATACGCCGTCTCTCGTCATGATCCATCCTCTGGTATTCCCACCCCTGCTGCACTTCGCACTGTACGTAATTCGACTCCTGATATTTCTAATCCTGCCCCCAAGAGTAAACGGGCATTATCTATTTATAGCTATCGGTCCATGGATATTGAAGAATTCAAGAGAAAACATAATCTTCAAGGATTTAAAGTTTCCTTCTTAGATAATAATTCTGATATGTTGACATATGATTCAATGAGAAATTTTCAATATAATCATCACAGATTGTTAATTTCTGCTGGTGCTTTAGAGGCTGGCCTTCGTCTCCCTTTGTATGAAAAGAATAATCCCTTCCAATTCATAGTTCTTGCTACTCGTAATAGAGCTCCTCATACTCAACCTCGATCCATCACTCAATATAATGGTAATTGGTGGCGAATTCTCGATGAATGTATTCTTCGCAGTGAGGGTCGCACCCGTCTTACATGCTACACTCCCGATCCTTATGAACGTGCTCACTATACACCTGAAAATTTTCAGAATACTTATGGTGATGGTATTACTATAAAAAACTTTGTAAAATGGAGTGTTAGTCCTGTTCGCAAATGCTCCAAAGGATTTCCCTTACTTCGAGAGGTCGACGACCCTAGAATTAAGATAGCTCCATATACCAAAGTTGATTTTCCTTCAAATGAAAGAATCCGTCGGGAACACGATTACAGATGGTATCGTACCCCTATTTTGATTGAAGGTCCTTGGGTATATGGTGACATCCCCCATAATGAAATTCAACATATTCGAAACTGTTTCCCGAATTATTGTCCATGGAGATTAAACTTTGATGACTATAGATTTGAATACAAGTTTCGAATTTTTCATTTCATATTTCATTCTTTTAGATATATTGTATCGATCTTTAATATCTTCTTAAAATGTTTGGACTTTTTTGGTTTCAGGTCGATCCTTCTTTTGATATTGAAGTTCCTCTTCCTTCATCTGAGCGCAGAATTCAGATTGTCGAGGGTAGACAAAGGGTCGAGCCCACAGTTGAAGGTAAGGGAAAACGGAAATTAGTCCTTGCAGCAGAGAAAAAGCAGAAAAAGTCCAGAACTCTTGTGCTTTCCACTGAGGTTATAGGAGGGATAACTTCAAATTTAAACAGTGGAGAAGGAAGTTCTGTTGTTGCTTTACCATTGGATCAGTCCGATCCTATTGATGTTATTCCCGTTTCTTCGATCCCAGCCGAAATTGGGGTATCAGAACAGTCCGATCCCATTGTTGCACCTCCTTCTGGTACTTCAATCGATTTTTATAATATTATTTCTCCATTGCCTTTTGATTTTGTGCTTGATACTCCCGTACCTGATAATGGTACATTAGGAGTTTTTTCTGGTTTTCCTCAAGAAGAGGGAGATGATGTTGTTATTGATGAAGATATTGTTGATGTAGTGAATGAAGTAACTCATGTTGACGAAGAAAATTCGTTGGAAAAGAATAATGCTGATGTAAATCCGACCTGTGATGTAGAAAATGTGAATGTTAAAACCAATGCCACTCTTGTTGAAGAATCGAATGATATTGATCGTTCTGAAAAAGAAACTTCTTCTCCTTCTGGTACGACCGCTCCTAATGTTTCGATCCCTACTGAAGTCGAGGGTACTACTGGAGTTTCTTCGGAACCGATCGTACCTACCGAGACTTTGGTTAGATCTTCTCCTGTTGCTGTTGTGGTCGATACTGAAATACCAAGTGCCGATCCTTCCATTCTGCAGTCTCTCTCTAATCAAATTGCCAGTGTCAGAAATGATGAAGGTCTTAATTTAATCGGTGATGAAGAAGAGGCTTACAAGTGGTTTCTTTCTCGGGGGCTTTTAAATATTTCATCAAATCCTGATATTGTTAAGTCTGATTCTTGTTTCATGTCTCGATTTCGTGATTCACTTAGTGCGATCCCTTTAGATGAAGCTCAGGATGCGTGGTCTAAGAACGATATTCTTGAGCAAACATTTCCTGTGAATCCTCCTTCTTCCTTTACTGAAGTTTTAGATGTTGCTGAAAGTTCATCATATTCACTTCTACAGCAAGCTTTGGCTCAACTCCAGTATGGTAATGATTGTTTATTTAGCGGTTATAAATTTTATAAGGCTCGAGCCACCATGTTGGGGTTATTGTTTAAGAACGAGTCAGTAAAAATGAAGGGAAGAAATGATACACTACAACAAGCAAATGATGAGTTGAAGCAGTAAAATAATCTTCTTCAACAACAACTTCAACAATTCCAACAGCTTCAACAGCAACATCAGCAACAACAAGAACAACTCCAGACTATCGAAGTTCTTCAGAGTCAAAATCAAGGTTTATTTTTCATTCCTCTTCATTTATTATTTTATTTTATTAATCTATATGGAAAATTTAAATTTTATCCTGGGTCTAGTGGAAAACTTGGAAACCTTATTTAGGTACGATCGTAGAATGGTACAATTGAATAATCATGTAAAGGAAATCTACACAGAGATGAATGTGGTTAGAGAAAAACTAACTCAATTGAACGATAGTTTTGATTTAGCCACTTGGAGGCGTAATAAAGCTGAGTCAAAATACAAAGAAGTTGTAAAATTGCTTACTCTGAAAGAAATAGAGTTTAAATCTGTTGTTAGAGGTACTTTTTTGGTATACCTGATCTTTTGGTTTATTATATCATAAAATTTATCTAATATTTTCTTGTATTTTCAGAACTGGAGAGAAAACTTAATGAAGTTAAAGATCGAGCAACTCAAGCAGAAACTGATCTTAAGACAATGAATGATACAGTGAAAAACATTACTGAAGAGTTAAAGACTTCTGAAAACAATGTGTCTCTTGGTGCAACAAAAGTTCGGAGTTTACAGGCTCAATTATCTGTTGAGCTTTCCAAGATTGCAGCTCGTGAACAAGAAATTGTATCATTAACCACAGAATTGAATGAAGAAAAAGATCAAAGATCACATTTTGTTGCTCAAATAGAAAAAGATCAGCAAAAGATTGAAGAGCTTCAAAAAGAAATCAACTTTGGGCGCGACTTTGTTCATTGGGTTCGACAGGATGCTGAAGCAAAAATTACGAAATCTTTCAATACTGCTTTAGATCGTGCACAATCCGATCCTTCAGTGCTAAGTAAACGCGCTTCTGTGCCTGTAGTTCCCCCTCCACCATCGCGACCCAATCTTCCCGATGCTTGATTATGTTCTTTATAATTTCATCTATTGTTTGCTTCACCATCTTGTACTTTGTCTGTCTTTCAAGAATTTTCTTTTGTAACCTTTTGATACGTTTTTTCAATGTTGTTCCCTGCACAATGAGAATTTGATTAAGTAATCTTTTTGGCTATCATATGACTTTCCGAGTACCATGAATTGAAGTACCTTTTACCTCAAATCATGTTGTCGAGATCCCACACATACGAAACAAACCCGAGCCAGGGGTAAGATACAGGGTTGGTCCCGAACTGTACTTTGAAAATTGATAAACCAATAATAAGGAACTCCTTCTTTATAAGAATCTCGTTGTTAGTGAAATTCTTTAAGGATGTTTACCTTTTGTGTATGATTGTGTCGTCAATCGCAACGCAATCCAGAATATGATGTTCCTGGAATAATTTTGAGCGCTCAAAGTATTATGAAATTCCGGGATTAATGGAATTTTGATCAATGATCATAGTATTTTCCAAGATATGATGTTCCTGGATTCAAAGTATATGATATTCCAGGATTAATGGAATTCTGATTAATAACTACAGTATTTTCCAAGATACGATGTTCCTGGAGTGATTAAATTATAAAAGAAATTACTGAATTAGTTGGCTATGTACCTGCCTTTTGTGTTAACATTGCATTGTTATTCACGGATAGTAAAGCTTTAAGTATTGTGCATTCCATGGATGCTGTAAAACTTCTCCTTGCATATTCTGGAGATAGTACGATCCTTGTCCTGCTGATGCTTGAATTATGTATGGACCATCCCATGTTGGTACAAATTTTCCTGCATTTTTATCTCTTTGGTATTCCGTTATTTGTCGTAGGACATATTGGCCTTGGACAAAGTTTCGTGATTTTACACGTTTATGGTATTCTCGAGCTAAACCCCTTTGATAATTTTCCATCTTCTGGAGTGCTACCTCTCTTTTTTCTTCCAAGTCATCCAATTTTTGTAACATAAGATCTGAATTAAGATTTTTCTCCCATGCTTCTGTTCTGGTTGTAGGTAAAATAACCTCTGTTGGTATTACTGCTTCCGTTCCATAAGTGAGAAGATAAGGTGATTCTCCAGTTGAAGTTTTTCTTGTGGTTCTATATGCCCATAATGTATTATGTAACTGTTCGCACCACTTTTTATAATACCCATCCAATGTTTTCTTCAGATTTGTTGCGATCGTTTTATTTGTGGATTCTGCTTGCCCATTGCTTTGTGGGTAGAAAGATGTAGATTTATGCTTTTGAATATTATATGTTTCAAATAACATATCGATATTCTTTCCTTGGAATTGTCTTCCATTATCAGAAACTATTGCTGCGGGAATCCCAAACCTACAAATGATATTCTCGAATAGAAATGTAAAAACAGCAGTGTCTCTGATTCGTGCTAATGCTTTCGCTTCTACCCACTTGGTGAAATAATCGGTAGCCACAATTAAATACTTTCTTTTCTTTGTTCCTTCAACTAATGGTCCAACTATATCAACTCCCCATTTTGCAAATGGCCATGGACTAAGTATTGAATTTAATTCTGTAGCTGGTGCCTTAATTTTCTTACCAAATCGCTGGCACTCTTCACACCTTCGAACCATTTTTTCCGGATCTTTTAGCATAGAAATCCAGTAATAACCCTGTATTTTGGCTTTTAATGCTAACGATCGTCTTCCGATGTGATTTCCTGCATCCCCATAATGTATTTCTTTAAGAATTCGCAATCCTTCTTTTTGGGATAAACATCGAAATAACGGTCCAAGGAAAGAATTTCAATAAAGAATTCCATCCCGAAGTTGGTAGCTGTTTGACTTGAGTTGAATTTTCCTTGCTTCTTTAGAATCTGTTGGTAACACTTTATTTTGCAAATATTGATGTATTGGGACTTTCCAATCTGGTTCGTTTGGTCGGTCATCTTCTTGTTGCGATGCAAGTGGGGTATTCCGTATTGCTGGGTCATTAATTTCTTCCATCGCACTATCCTCTTCAATATTATTTAATGTCTGTGCTCTTATGGATGGCTCATATATTCTCCAAATTTTTACTGCTTTAGCGGTTGGATCATTTATCATAGATGAAACATACGCAAGTACGTCAGCATGTCGATTCTTTTCTCGGGACAAATGTCGAAAAACAATGTTTGGAATACGATTTGTTAAATTCTGCACAAGGTTTTTATACCTTTCCAAATCTTCATCAATCGTTTGATATTTTAGCTCGATCTGTCTAATTACCAGCTGCGAGTCACTTGTGAGTCTAACATCACTTATTCCTAATTCAATAATGAGTTTGAGAGCATGGACCACTGCTTCATATTCTACTATGTTATTCGTATGCTCTTCGAACTCAAGACGAAATGAATGCACCATACGTTCTCCCCTTGGTGCTGTAATCACGATACCTATTCCTGCTCCTTCTTTATTTCGCGATCCATCAACAAAAACTTCTCATCGTCGTGAACTATTTGAATCCAAAATATCTAATGGCTCTTCTTCTTCATACCCTGGCAGTCCTTGAATTTCGTATTCTTCCTCAATTGGAAAATCTGCCAAAAAATCAGCTAGAATTTGATATTTCTGCGCAGTTTGTATTTCATAAACAATGTTGTATTGTTCCAGCTGAGCATTCCATTTCGCTATTCTTCCTACTTTTCCTGTATTCTTTAAAACTGACTCCAATGGTGCTTTTGTTAATATTCGAACATAATGAGTAAGAAAATAAGTGCGTAACTTCTGAGTAGCAAATACTACTGATAAAATTAGTTGTTCAATCTTGGTATAATTTCTTTATGCTGAATTCAGAGTCTTGCTGATGTAATATATTGGTTTTTCAATCTTCTCATTCGTTCGCACCATTACCCCACTGATTGCATTTTCTGTTGCCGCTATATATAAAGTTAATATTTCTTCTGGCTCTGGTTTTTGCAATGTTGGCAACGTGGCGAGATGTAGTTTTATACTTTGAAATGCTTGTTCACAACGATCGTTCCATTCAAATTTATTTTTCTTCTTAAGTACATCAAAAAAGGGCTTGCATCGTTCTGATGACCTCGCAATGAATCTACTCAATGCAGCCAAACACCCATTTAACTTCTGTACACTTTTTATACTATTTGGTGATGGCATATCTGTTATTGCTTGTATTTTTGCTGGATCAACTTGTATTCCATCTTTCGTAACCAAATATCCCAAAAATCGTCCTGAAGTAACACCAAAAATACATTTCTCTTGATTTATTTTCATTTTATATTTTCGTAATGCACCAAAAATTTCATCCAAGTTCTGTAAATGATCATCAGATAATTTACTTTTTACTAGCATGTCATCCACATAAACTTCCAAAGTTTTACCGATCCATGGTTTGAATATCGCGTCCACTAAACGTTGATATGTTGCTCCTGCATTTCGTAACCCAAATGGCATTCTGGTGTAACAATACAATCCCCGTGGAGTAAAGAACGATGTGTGTTCCTGATCTGCTTCTGCTAATTCTATCTGATTGTATCCAGATTGTCCATCCATAAATGATAACATCTCATGTCCTTCAACGGCATCTACTAATTGGTCGATGTTTGGGAGCGGATAACTATCTTTTGGACATGCTTTGTTTAAATTAGTAAAATCTATACAAATTCTTACTTCACCGTTCTTTTTCAGGACAATCACCATATTAGAAATCCATGTGGGGTATCGTACTTCCCGAATGAATCTTGCACTTAAAAGTTTAGTTAATTCTTTTTCCACTGGTTCATGGTATTCTGGTGCGACCTTTCGTATTCGTTGGCGAAAGGGAATTGCATCAGGACGTATTTTTAATTCGTGTTGTACGAAATTAGGATCAATCCCCGGCATATCTTCCATTTTCCAAGCGAATACATCTATAAATTCACAAAGCAACTTAACTAACTGTTGTTCCAAATCTGCTTTTATTAAAATCCCAATTCGCACTTGTTTGGGCAATTCTGTAGTGCCAATATTTATGACTTTTGTTTCCTCTACTGGAGCGAAGACTGGTTTTTGAATCCCAATTGGAGTTGGGGTTCCCTTTAATTGCTACATCGTCCCTTTATGATGTTGGTCTACCAGATTTTCTTGACTCTGACTGCTCTCTCCTTTTTCATTTATCGTTTTATTTTTTGCATGCTTTTCTAGATATTGACTTATTTCTTCCTCCTTTGCTTTAACTCTTCGTTCTTTTTTCTTTTTATGTTGTAGATGCTCCCGTTCCTCATTCATTCTTGTTTCTGCCATTATACAAAACTTAGCATCTTCTTGATCACCCTTTATCTCCATCTCTCCTTGCGGTGTTGGAAATCGCAAATATTGATGATATGTTGATACCACTCCTTTCAATTGGTGAACCCATCGTCTTCCAATTATAGCATTGTATGGTGATGGTGCATCCACAACACTAAATCTTGTCAAAATGTTGATCGGTCCAGCTGAAACTTCAAGATCAATGTCTCCCTTTGGCTTGGAAGATATTCCATTAAACCCATAAATGATGTATCGTGATAAGATCAACTGATCTTCTTTAAAACCCATTTTACAAAATGTACTATAGAACATCACATTTAATGAACTGCCCCCATCCAAAAGTATTTTCTTTACATTCCAGCCTGATATCAATAATGTTAACACAAGAGGGTCATTATGCATTTCAATTTCTTGGTTTACTTCTTGTGCAGAAAATGTCAATGGATATGCCATCCAATCTTCCCATAATTCTGCTTGCCTTCCTTGAACTTTAAAGACTTCATGGTTCCGAATTCTCTTGCACAATTTTTTATTGATTGCGATATTCAAATCTGTATTATTCTTTTCCGCATATGATATCATATTAATTGTTTGTTCATTATATGGAATGCGTATTGCCTTGCTTTCATCATGTTTCTTTGTTGGTTCAATTTTTTGAACAAATTCCTTTAACTCTCCAGCATCGACCATTCTTTGTACTAATACTATAAAATTTCTATAGTTGTTTGTTGTATGCCCTTTATAGCTATGATACTCACAATAGTCTTTTGAATGTTGTGTAAACTCTGGTTGATTTCCCTTTGTTATTGGCCATTGAAAATTTGGCCGATTCTTCAAAATGTTGAATAATCTGAAATATGAAACATTAAGCTTGGTGAACAATCTTTCTCGAAATTGCTGAGCAAAATTTTTACCATACCCTTGTCGAGGATGTTTTAATTCTCTTGATTCGAATTTCGGAAGAAATTTCCTTTTCTGATCAGGCGATTCCTCAACTGAATTTGTTCTCCTTGTGTTTCCTTGGCTTCTTGGATTAATTCTCGATCCTTGCTCTTGTATGTCTTGGAGCCTTGCACATGTTTCTATTATTTCTCTTAACTGGCCTTCAGTTTTTGGATTATTTCGGTGAATTTCAACAAAAAGCTGGCTTTTCCGATCAACAATCCCCCATTTGTAATGGTTTATAGCTGTTATTGGGTCTAATTCACCTATTGCTTGACATATCGCGTGCCATCTGACTGTATATGATCAGATCGATTCTTCTGGCCAAGATGTTAATGAATAAAGTTTGTCCTCCCCTGAATCAACTGGTTTATTATACATGTATGCTTCAAGAAACTTCCTCACCAACTGTGCGTAATTATGGATGGAATTTTCCGGTAATCTATCGTACCACAACAATGCCGTCCCTGTTAAACTGGATGGAAAACATCTGCACATGATTGCTTCATGATCGTCCCACCGGGTCATCACTCGATTATAATACTTTAAATGTGATGTTGGATCCTTGGTTCCATCGTAACACTCGAATACTGGAATATTATATTCTCTTGGTAATGATACACATGTCAAATGTTGTGCTAACGGAGTTCGCTTTGCTTCTTTCAATACCTCTTCTATTCTTCCCCCCTCTTTATTTTTTAATCCTTTAATTTCTTCTTTCATTTGTTCCATCGTTTCCAAACATGTTTCCCATTGGGTTCGTTGAATCTCTTTTTCTTGTTGCCTTCTTACTCGAGATGTCGATCCTACTAACACCATTCTTTGATCTGGATTCCGTTGTTCACTTCTTGATATTTGTCTACTTGACATTACCTCATGATTCCGTATTTTTGTCACAGCTGGTCTTTGCTCTCTCTGAATTACATCTTTTAAAACTTGATTTTCGGTTGCTAGTAATTCAATTCGACGGTTGCTTGCTATTTGCTCCTTTCTCATTTTATTTATTTCTTCTAATAAATCCTGTATTTGCTGTATTTTTCTTTGAGAACTCTCATGTTCTGAAGAGAAATTCTGAACCACTGTATTTGGTGTTAATTCTTGATTTGGGGTATGATTTCCCTCGTTACTTTGTTGTTGTCCTGATTCTCTTCCTTCCTCTTGTCTATTCTCCCAGTCTTCATTATCATTTTGGTTCCCAGAATTAGCGTCTTGAGACATATTTTTCAGATCCTGTTGTTTCTTAACTATTTTTCGCCTTGCTGATTGCTTTCCTTGCTTGATATCTAGAAATTTCTCAGAAAGTCAATCAAATGAACTCTTACACATCAAAATCATAAGAGATCCTATTTATTACTTTAACTGTAAATTCTTCCTATCACAAATCTGATTTTTTCCCAATTCATAAAATTCTTTGTTTCATATTCTTATCTATCTTTTCAAACATTTTTCATGTCAATAAAACATGCTTATGTAAATAAACTTTTCACTTTCTGTATCTTGCAAAATTGAATTTTTCCAATCTTTTTTTTTAAATTTTTTCAACCATTTCCGTTCTTTTCTTAATAAAAATATTTCTTTCTTGGACGATTTAGTTTTGAAATTAAAACCTTTTTTCCTTTATCAGGTAGGATAAATCCTTTAATCGTCCCTGTTTCTAGCGCCAAATTGTTTATGCCAAAAAATCTTTTCGACTAAACAACCAATCAAATTCTCACATATCAATTAAAAGTTGAAATTGAGTAACAGCCAAACATCTTTATATTGATTTTATAAAATCATTTCTGTACGATACATAAAATCTTTTCTGTACGATGCATATGATCACCCAAATTTAACATTTTTGATCTATGATCTTTACATATTGTTTAATTAAATACAAAAATCCTTCCTTAATATAATTACTTCTCCTAGATTCATACCTAGAAATTTCTTCTCTTTCTTTTTAAGGTTTTTCTTCCTATTTTTTCCCGACCCCCCACTTTGTTGTCTGACTTCTTCTATTTATAGATTTATTTACTGGGTCCCTCTTTGTGCAGCGTGTCATTTTCTCCAGTCTGGTCATCGTTCCTTGATCGATTCTTCTTCGGGTCGATGCCCTCGTGTCATTTTATCCAGTCTTGTCGTCATTATTGGATTGCCTCTTCTTTGGTTCGATGCATTTTATCTCGATGTACCCATTGTCCTTGTATTTCCTCTTTTATCTGGTGCGATCACTAGTTGACAGATCACTCTTAACTGCTTCTTGGTTCGATGATTTATATATTTAACACGTGTCTTCCTATCTTTATAGACTTCTGTTATCTCGATCATTAAAATAATTCGAGTAATTATTACTTTTACTTTCTCGATTATCAAGATAAATAGAGTAATCATTATTTTTACTTTCTCGACTTGTCATCATTTAATGTTGTTTGTTTTATTCGATGTAATCCAGCTTTCCCGATCATATGTGTCCTTCATGCAATTTATTGTTCAGAGGCTTCGTGTCTTTTCGATATTTGATATCTTTAATATTGTTTGTGTGATTCTCGCTCTTTTTTATTTGGTTGCTTCCTATCTCGATCTTCTTCCACGTGTCATGCTTCTTTTATTTACTAACAAGTGGTATGAGTTTGTGATGTTTCAGGTTATGATATCTATACGGAATTGGTGGCTCGAGTTTGTGGTGATTTGGGGTCAAGAAATTCAGCCAAGAAAAGAGATCTGATGATATCGAATGATGATGGTTGAAGAAGATAGTAAATTTTTTACAACTTTCATGGGTTTATAGGACTGGGTTCTGCCCGAGTTTGAATTTCATCAAGAGAGAAAATGAAACAAGTGAGATATAACTTTGTTTCTTCTTCTCCATTTCATGTTCGCATAGAAAAAAAATTGTTGTTGCTTCCAGTGAAATGTGTGGTCGTATGAGAAGTCTAAGCAAAGAATTTGTATTCTGATGAGTTTGTAGGTTTGCTATGGAGGATTGGAAGATGGGTTTGTACAGAATCAGTGAGATAAGAATTGGTGTTGTGGTTTGCATCCATAGGTTCTAATCATAAAATATGATGAGTTTGCGCTGATGATTGACGGGTAGGAGATAAATTTTCACTGGTGGTGGTGGTCAGCAATTAAAGCCTGAGACTGTGTAGTTTTGGAGAAAGAGAGAAGACGTGTAGTTTTGGAGAAAGAGAGAAGACGGTGTTGTTGGAATCTTACAATAATAAATATCAACGTTAAATGTATCAAATAATATGTAAAATATTGAATGAAAATAACTCTATCATAAATAACTGGACGAGGGAATAATCACAAGTTCTACTAATTGTCATTAACATATTAGTTAACGGGTATACTCAAGAATGAGCAATGATAAACCCCAACCGTAAAGATGTGTCCAGGATAAGACTGCCCGTTATAGATTGCATCAGCACAACACAAGTTATCCACTCTCTAAACTTAGCAACATGGATTGGAAGAGAAATAAATAAATCTAGTGCGCAAAAAAACACGAGAAGATGGTGAAAAGAAGACGGTATAGTAGTCACTTCTGGGATGAGTTGAAAAGAGAATTTTTGACTAGTATTTATAGGTGAAAAGAATAATTAGGGTTTCAGTTTTTCCTCGTAAAACTAGGAATTTTTGTTTTTTGTCAAACAATTCAAGACAAAACCGGAAAAGGAGTTCTCCCATAGATAAAACTCTAAGAAAATATATTTGATTAATTTCCTTAAGAAAAACGTGCAAAAATATTTTTAGTACGCAGATCTTGGTTGACGTCTCACGAGCCTGTTAGCATAAGCCCACAAGCCCATGATTCAAGGCATGTGTCATTTTTCCGCCCATGCCCACTCACCGATATAGCTAGCTTAGGAATATAGTTATATAGCGAACTCCATATTTAGTTTTACCCAATGTGGTACTGAAGATTTGTCTTTCCTTCACTCTTAGGAAATGAGTAAAAGTATCATTAGACTCTTACGTCATTAGATCAAATCACACCAAGACCAAAAAAACAATTTATTAAAACTTATTTTCTCCAACAATCCCCCACATGAATAAAATCTCGATAGAAAGTGGAAAATGACATATAGGCAAAGGTATCCATAAGGTCTTGAACCTTTACTTATTGAGAAGTTATCAATACTACTTGCTAGAGATAGTGAACGTGATGTCTTAAACTGCTAGTGTTTGGTACAATTCACGACAGCAACCACACATGATATCCTCCTAGCGTTGCTAAGTTCGTGATGTTGTGTCTATTCTTGCCCTGGACGTATCCCGTGTCTCAAAATGCTCTAAAGAATCATCTCATATTCTCAAAGGAAACGACCCACTTCCTCATTCAGATAGGTGAGTTCTATCAAGGGTGTTACTGCTACACCCTACTTCAATCTTAAATTGAAACTATATAACTTATTAAGACTTATTAAAAGTCATCCTTCACATGCATTTACACTATCACATCAATACACCATAGGGAGGGACAGAGAATGTAATTCTCTTGATAGTGCATACCTTTAATCACCACAAGTTAGTTATCTCATTGAACCTTCGTATTGGGATCTTCAGTCAGTGAAGTTGAGTATCTTTAATGACAATTTTATTTCATGAGCTTAAGTCCGATCCCCCCTCGACGCAAGACTAATTATCTCTTTAGATAATCCTTTCGTCAAATGATTTGTGATATTCTCTTTAGGCCTCACATGGTCAATGGAAATAACACCAGTAGAGATAAGTTGTTTCTAAGAATTGTGTCTTCTACGAATGTGTATAGATTACCCATCATAAATATTGTTATTAGATATATCTATCGCAGTTGTACTGTCACAATGTATAGATATAGTTGGCACAGGCCTATGCCAGAGAGGAATGTCTTTTAAATTGTATCTTAGCCATTCGACTTACTCTTTTGCTTTATTTATCGCAATAAACTTTGATTCCATAGTGGAACAAGCTATACATGTCTTTATGGAGGATTTCTAAGAAACAGATGCTCATGCTAAAGTGAATACATATCCACTCGTAAACTTAGATTCCTCTGAGTCTGCTCTCCAGTTTGCATCACAAAATCATTCAAGGATGGCATGGTATCCTTCATAATTCAAACATAAGGACATTGTGTACTTCAAGTACCTCAACACTCTAATAAGTGCATCCCAATGCATCTTCCATAGATTACAAGTATACCTTCTTAACCTACTCACTGCATAAGCATTTTCTGATCTCGTACAGTTCATCAAATACATCAGACTTCCTATGACTCTTGATTATTCAAGTTGGTTAAATCCCTCACCCTTATTCTCTTTGAGATTACAGGAAGAATCGTACGGAGTACAAGCAGGTTTATAGTTAAACTGATTATATTTCTTAAGTATAGATTCAACATAATGAGATTGACTCAGACTATAGCCATTATAACTTCTTCTAATCTTCATCCCTTATTATATTACATTAGCGGAGCCTAAGTCTTTCATGTCAAAGTTCTCATTCATCAATTTATTAGTGGAATTAATAACATCCATATTTGTACCTAGTATAAGCATATCATCAACATACAAGCATATAATTACACAGGCATCCTTCACAAGTTTAGTGTAAACAAACTTGTCAGATTCATTAATCCTAAAACCATAAGAAATCATCACATGATCAAATTTTTCATACCATTGTTTTGGTGCTTGTTCCAAACCATAGAAAGATTTAATCGGTTTACACACTTTCTTTTCATAATTTTTTACTATAAAGCCCTCAGGTTGTTCCATGTAAATTTCCTCATAAAATTCACCATTTAGAAACGGTCTTTTTACATCCATTTGATGTATCTCTAGGTTATGGACAGATGTTAGAGCAATTAACATCTTAATGGAGGTAATTTTATTCATAGGTGAATAAGTATCAAAGAAATCTATAACTTCTTTCTTCTTGTAGCCTTTAGATACCAACCTATCATCTATCTTACGTTTGCTTTTGAAGATCTGTTTAAAACCTATGGGCTTACAACCTGGAGGTAAATATACAATCTCCCATGTACGATTTTTTTGGATGGAATCCATTCCACTAATAGAGGCTTCTTTCCACCATAAAGATTCAAAAGAAGTCATGGCTTCTCTATTAGTTTATGACTCAGACTCGGCTAGGTATGTAATGCAACCAGGATAGGTTTTCTCAGTTGTAACCCTTTTACCTCTTCTAGGTTCAAATTCTGGTTCATCTTCCGCTAAAGGTAATGATTGATTCTACGGGATCATCTAAACATCTCTTTCGAGAAACAAGTTTCATAGGAAAAATATTCTCAAAGAACTCTACATCCCTAGACTCCATAATAGTATGCAACCCAATGTCAGAAATTTCAGAACTTAAAACCATAAACCTATAAGCACTAGAATGCTCAGTATACCCTATGAAAACATAATTAACAGTTTTGGGTCCTATCTTAGTTTTCTTAGGAGGAGGGGTGGACACTTTCCAAACACCGTCACATTTTGAAGTAAGCATAAGATGGTTGTCTACCTTTCCATAACTCATATGAAGTTTTATCTGATCCTTTAAAGGGTGCTCTATTCCGGATATATCAAGATGAGAGGATGGCCTCCCCCTACAAGTTTGCAGGTAATCCTGAACTAATCAACATGGAATTCATCATATCTTTAAGGGTACGGTTCTTATGTTCAGCTACACCATTGGATTGAGGTGAATAAGAGGATATCGTATCATGTATTATACCATGTTCTAAGCAAAAATTCTCATACAAGAATTTTACATGAATATAAAGGTTTCTTTATTTATGTTTGTATTCTCATACACAACACATCAAAACTCATCACATTTAGTTAGTTTATGTCGAACTCGGCAAATGCGTTAAACAATTTACTAATATCCCGTATGTATATTTCATTAATGAAGCTACGAATTCTATTTATGTGAATTCTCAAGTTTCTAATGAACCATGCTTGACTTGTGTAGTTTGCTCATATGTGTGAGTTTGTCTGAAATATTGGGTGAAAATACCAAAAATGCTTGAATAAGCACAAAGATTTATGGTAACAAAACAAATATGACATTTATGATAAGGGATGACCTCGCCCATCAGATTAACATGTAACTGTAAATCATTTTCAAAATTAAAAATAAGTATGAATAAGATGCCAAGTTGGAAGGTGAATTGTATTAAATCCGTCACAAAAAAATAATTTGGGATGCAAGGTTACAATTTCTTTGTTTAGACTTGTAGGATAAAAAAAAGGTATATATTTTATGCGATGTGTTACCTGATCTAGTGACGCGACTTTCATTTGTATCAGTAGTAGTTGCAGTGGAAGAAATTGATATTGCAGTATCGGATGTAAACAACTGTAGTAGTGGTAGTATGAAAACTCAAAGAAGGTTAGGCTTTCAAACACGAAGCATGTTTCCACATCCTCAATGTTCTTAACCGATTTAACCTCGAACTGTTGAATGGATATCAAGTACCAAAGAAATCCCCTTACGAGACGTCAAACGTTTCTCAAGGGTCTCCGCATGCTAATTCTAATCTTAATGTTAATGGAAATACAGAAAAATATGATCGACCACGCAACAAAAAAGCTAAAAGGAAGAGAAAGGAGGCTTAAGAAGCCACCGAATCTTCAACTTCAGATATCAACTTTCAAGAATTTTTTGAAAAACAAGAAAAACCGATATTGTTAATATAGTAGAGCATAAGAAAATGAATGCATAAATTAGGAAAGGTCGCAAGGAACTTGAACATAATATTTTTAATGCTCATATGAGAGGAATCTTGGGAATGGACACGTCAAAGATGAGTCAGACACAACTGCTACTCTGGCAAGAAGAAATAAATCAAATTCAAGCACAGAAGGCACAACAACTTCCAAACTTAGTTGACGTTGATTCTGATGAGGAGGAGAATAAGGATAACAATAATGACATTGTTCCACTGGATTAGTTTATTAGTTTTAAATTTTGGATGTTTCAATTTAAAATGTTTCAAATTCGATGTAATCCCTCAGTTTCAATTTTAATATTTCAATTTCGATGTAATCCTTTAGCTTCAATTTAATTTCATTGTTGTTTTTTCACCAATTTGATCCTTAATTTCAATTTCAGTGTTTGATCCTTAAATTACACGAAATAAATTACATGAAAAGAAATATAATGATTGAAATAATGACTAAAAATTTTAAAAAATAAAACTAAATCATGTGAGGGTTTCTTCTTCCAAAATCAGCCCATAAATGTGCAATGAGATCCTCCTTTATCTTAACATATAATCTTTTTTGTTGAATTCTCTCTTCTACAGTCTCTTGTGGGCACACCGTAAAGGAGTTGAACATCTTTCCTCGAATCTTGATGTGGATAACTTGTCCAACTGGGATCCTGTCGGGTTTCCTCGATTACCATATTATGTAAAATGAATGGAGGTGAGCATAACCCTATTCATTTCTATTGGTTTAAACAAACGATATGGTCCACAAATTATATGAAATTCCTCTTCAAAACTCCAAATGCTCGTTCTATATCCTTTCTACCACCATCTGCTTCCCGTTAAAATGTTGTTCTGCAGCTCGCCTTGGGATACCTGATTGTAAGCTTGGACTAAAATTGACCACTGTGGATAAATTCCATCCGCCAGAAAATACCCCATGTTATAGTTATTATCGTTGACAGTGAAATTTAAAGCTGGAGCATTTCCATAATTTAGCTCTTCAAACAAAGGCGATTTACGCAAAACAATGATGTCGTTATTTGAATCCCCGTAGTCCGAAAAATGCATACCATATCCAGCAATCATAAGAGGCCTCCGCTTCCAAAATAACAATTTGTTTTCCGTACTGGCCCTTATACTGACCGTTCCATGTATAAGAACATCCATGCCACAACCAATGCATGCAATTACGTCTACCTAGCATACCGGAAAATCCTCTTTTGGTGTTTTCATCTAGTAGTCGGTCGACATCATCTTGCGTTGGTTTTCGTAAAAAAAAGGTGGACCAAAATGGTTGACTACAGTTCCGCAAAACATTTTGAGATTTTCGTATGCTGTTGTTTTTTCCATACGAAAGTACTCATCACAGGCATCCACAGGCACACCATAACCTAGAATCCTTAGAGCTGCATTGACCTTTTGTTCATGACTATGTCCTCGTATGTTTAGTGCATCATATTGATAGTTGAATTTAGGGTTTACCGGACAAAGCTCTCCAATAACCCGCATGATCAAGTGTTATGCCATGCGGAAGCGACGTTGAAAATCTTCATCAGAGTACACACTTCTATTAATAAAATAATCACGCATCATTTGTTGATGTCCTTCCTCTCGATATCTCCACGTCCATCTTCTTGTCAATATGGCTCTTAGTTCTGGATCTCGCAGTATTTGCCCTGAGTATAATTGTATCATATGGTTGGTCATCCTTCTCTCATCGTTTGAATTTTTATCCATTTGATCAATCTGTTGTATAATTTCTTGAGCTTGTTGGAGCCATAGTGCTCCTAACATTTGTGTTTTTCATTTCCCACTTCAGGATCCATAAGTTGAGATCAAGAGTTTGAGACAGAAAGATTAAGATTGGACTGAAAGTAGAAGAATTATTGAGTGAAGAAGATTTGATTTTGAAGTTGAAATTGTTTGAATTTATAGTGAAAAAAATACGAACCGTAGGATGAGAAACGTTAAGATTCAAACGTTGACGACCCAACCTGGGCCGTTCGGCCCAGGTTTAGAAGATCGATTCAGTTCGAGCCTCTTTACCAATTTTCCAATGTGCAAAACACAATTTCCCTATCCACCTGGCTTGGCTAATTGGACAATATGGCCTATACCCACTGTAATTGCTAACACTATCCGGCTATTTCGTCACAAAATTGGTCCCAGGTTAGGTCCCCTTGTAGGGCCCTCTTTCATATTCGATGTCTTTTTCACTGTGAGTGATACTAATCCACAGTGGGGTTCGTTCTCTTTAGTCTCTCTACAGTCTACAAACATGAAATCAAACTAAGAGCGTTGGAATCCTTACGTCGAAATCTCGAGGAAACTTCAACACATTTAAGACGTCGCCTATTTTTAGTTTCAATCCTCAGAAAATAAAGGAAGACAAAATCTAGTTGATAAACATCAATAACAATACTAATAAATTCTACTCTATTCACAAAATCTGCAATTCTTAGGTAATGCTTTTTTTTATTTATTTTTTTAGTTTACATATCATATATATCTCTTTCATCTTCTTCTTTACTTAATTAACATAACTAGTTTGTGTAAAGTAGTTCAATTATAGTAAGAAATGAAAACAATTGTTCAGATTTTTCAATTTTTTTGTACTTTAGTTGGTATTTAGACAGTGGAATCCAGTATATCTGAACTGCTATTCATAATTAAGAACATATCTTCTTTACACTAGCTAATTTTAGAGATAGAAACCAAATATAGTAACTGTATATAGTATATGATTATATAAATTCTATGATTCAACCTGTATATGGCTATGTCTGTGAAGGTGATGATTTGAATTATTGGAAGATGTTGAGTTTTTTTTTTTGGTATGTAGATGTTGGGTTAATAATTCAAATCATATTATTTTATGTCCTAGTCTTTAGAGAGTCAAATAAAAACATGTGATATTTTTTATTAGTGTTATATGGGTTTGTTTTAGATATTTTGATTTTAGTATAGCTTAAGGGCTTGAATTTCCTAATATGTAGGTATTTTGGTTTCGAAGTGGTTTAGGGTTTTGGATTACTAATGTGAAGTCTATAAAAAGTATTGTACTAGGAATTGCTCCATGTCTATACTTGCAATGGAGGAAGAAAAGCCAACAATAAAAATAAAAAAAAAAATAAAAAAAAAGAAGAAGAAGAAGAGAGGTTTTAAACTTGACTTGATCTATTGCAGGGAATGACAACTATTGGTTTTCTGTCTATAATGGTGATTAACTAGCAACAAGAAGAACAAAGAGGATTTAGCCTCTTTCGGTGCTGAAAGATTAACCCGTATTTAAGACTTGATTCTGCGCACAATCTAAATAAATGAATTACCGAGAAGAAAAATTTGTCAAGTGAGTTCCTCTGTTCTCTAGTTTTTCATAATTATGAACTTTGGAAATGTCCGCATTTGAATTTGTTTTTGTATTCTTCGAAATCATATTGCACTTTAGACAGTATTGGCGGTTTTGTTAGATTTCAGTTCTACTTCATTTCAAGACTCTAAGAGACAGAAGGAGAACTTTATTTTTTGGTTAAAAAGACATCAAATGCGTTATTAGATTTATTTAGCGAAGAGGTTTGTTCTTTCTATTTCTGCATATGTTCTTGACAATCCGAAAGTACTGTTGTCGAACTATGTTTTGCATAATGTTTTACCTAGGAAATACATAAAATCAATCGCGTTTGTCACTTGGAATTCATAGATTTGATATTTGTCATATAATGAACTTAGGACTTGCTGACTGTTTGATGCCTCAGGTTCCAGGACTGGCCTTCGGAGAGATCTTTAAGTTCTGAGAGGCATTTCTCCACAAGAGGTGATTCTGGGAAATTTACCAAAACAGTAAGCTCTATCACAGAAAGAATATGGAGAGGTTTGTCACGGGGTTCGGAAGGGATTAGACACATCAGGAAATTATTCAATGTTAATTCCTCAAGTGATTCTTCAATATCAGACACCGAGTCCAAGAGAAAAATTCTTGACCCACAAGGTTCATTTCTTCAAAAGTGGAACAAGATATTTGTATTGTCATGTGTGCTTGCAGTTTACTTGGACCCCTTATTCTTCTACATCCCAGTGATCGATGGTCAGAAGAAATGTCTTGATTTGGATGAGAAGTTGCAGATAACTGCTTGTGTTCTACGTTCCTTCACTGATATCTTTTATGTACTTCATATTATCTTTCAATTTCGCACTGGATTCATTGCTCCTTCTTCTCGAGTGTTTGGAAGGGGTGTTTTGGTTAAAGATCCTATATCCATAACTCAACGGTACTTGCGCTCATCCTTCCTTGTTGACATTCTGGCAGTTCTTCCACTTCCACAGGTACAGAGTTCTTTGAGCCATTTCGATCAAAAAAGAGTTCTTTGAGCGATCAATATTTCAACATTCTATCTCAAATCATCATTAGTACTGATTACTAATAACATTAATAATTATTTGATGGGTATGATCGTGTAGTAGCATGGGTCGTTAACATATCTCTGTTTTCAAACTACCGCGACTTCAAGATTTGTTTATGCAATACCATTTGTATATTAAATCATTCACTTGCTGGAGTTTTTTACCTACACACATTAGTATTTGAGGCTTAATGTTTACCTATTGATCCCATCAGGTGGTTATTCTGTTTATCGTCCCTAAATTGCATGGCTCGGCCTCATTAAATACCAAAGACTTGTTGCGGTTCATTGTATTTTTCCAGTACTTTCCTAGGCTTTACCGAATCTATCCGCTGTATAAAGAAGTCACAAGAACATCTGGTATAATTACTGAAACGGCATGGGTTGGAGCTGCTTTCAATTTATTTCTTTACATGCTCTTCAGTCACGTAAGTTAGATGGTTTTCTGTTAAGTGGATTGATGTATGTTTTGCACTGATTATACTTATCCAATTACAGTCTGTTATGGAGTTCCAACTGTTTTAGCTTATTCGCATCTCATTCTCTTCTACCTTTTAGATGTTTGGAGCCTCTTGGTATCTTCTCTCGATTGAGCGGCAAGACAGATGTTGGCGTGATGCTTGTGGCAATAATCAGACATGCACTTTATCTTTATACTGCAGGGGTACTTCCCCTGTTGTAGCAGACAAAACATTTCCAAAGGACTCCTGCCCACTTAATGAATCAGCTCCATTCAATTTTGGTATATACCTTGATGCACTTAAATCTGGGGTGGTGGAATCATCTGATTTTCCGTCGAAGCTCTTTTACTGCTTGTGGTGGGGCTTGCGAAGTCTGAGGTTTGTGCTTATACACACGAGTTATGTACATGTGATCTATCTTATAGAACTTTATATATTAGCTTATTTTAGTAAAATATATGTCACATTTGGATCTAAAGAACGACTATTTATTGCTTACAGTTCACTTGGTCAAAATCTGGAAACCAGTACGTTTGTTGGGGAGATTCTATTTGCGGTTTCTATTTCCATCTTTGGCTTGGTCTTGTTTTCTCTTCTTATCGGCAACATGCAGGTTAGCTTGAAGCCTTCCTTTTACGACTTCCACTAGTTTGTTATATGTATTAGAACTGCTGTTGGTACAAGACTCTTCAAGGAAACAAATTAGAAACACTGAATGGGAGAGGTGTACAACATCTGTATTAACTCAGGATAGAGAAACCAACGATACTATCTCTATGATTACACTTCCTCTTTCTATATTCGTATTTGATGATCCAAATGGTGTTTTTTTACAGACATATCTCCAGTCAAATACTGTTAGATTAGAAGAAATGAGAGTGAAGCGTCGAGATGCGGAGCAGTGGATGTCCCATCGTCTTCTCCCTGACCCCTTGAAGCAACGGATTAGGCGGTATGAACAGTACAAATGGCAAGAAACAAGAGGGGTAGATGAACAGAATCTCATCTGTAACCTTCCCAAGGACCTCAGGAGGGACATCAAGCGTCATCTTTGTTTAAAACTACTCATGAGGGTGAGTCCTTTTGCCTTCGTATATTGTTATTACTCTCTGCGTCTCTGTTACTGCATCTTTGCTGAAAAAACATCTTCAGTTCAAGCTATGCAGTTCCCTTCACTTGACCTACTCTTAATTTGATTGCCATACACATATATTTCAAAGGCGAAACTTGATACTGGGTTTAGGGCTGTATTGTCTCTAACAGAATTGGAACTGAGTAGTTTGCTGTACTTGGTTGTGACATGACTATATTGGGCCGTCAATATGTCAAAGTTCATATTCATGTCGATATCAGCGTATCGAAACACTTGAAACTGCAGATAAGGATGATGAAACATTGAATCCTCTATGGCCCACCTCTTCGCACAACTAAAAGTTGGTCCTAACAATGAAAAAGTATATTTTGTACAGGTTTGGGAAAAAGAACATGTGCTAAGATAATTCTTGAAACTCATCTTAATTGAAGTTACGGCTCTGGGTATATAGTTGAAAAGGGAGATAGTGATAAGATAAGATTATTTGAATTATGATGATAAATATACATGTGAATGGTTTGACTTTAGTATGTTCTTTTCTTGTACTCTCTGCCTCGCTGAGTATGTAAAGTCATCCAACTTGGGGATGACTAATTCTTGAAAGCTGACCTCATGTCTTCCTTACTCTTTTAGGTTCCGATGTTTGAAAAAATGGATGAGCAACTTCTAGATGCAATGTGTGATCACCTCAAGCCAGCTTTGTACACAGAAGATAGCTATATTGTCCGTGAAGGTGATCCTGTCGGTGAGATGCTCTTTATAATGAGGGGAAAGCTATTGAGTGTGACTACGAATGGTGGAAGGACTGGATTTTTCAACTCTGACAACCTAAAAGAAGGAGACTTTTGTGGAGAAGAACTTCTTACATGGGCTTTAGACCCTAATTCTAATAACAATCTTCCCATATCTACCAGAACTGTCCGGGCTTGGACAGAGGTTGAAGGTTTCGCTCTAATGGCTGATCATTTAAAGAGTGTTGCTTCACAATTCAGGCGACTCCACAGTAAGCAACTCCGTCACACTTTTAGATTTTACTCTCAGCAATGGAGGACTTGGGCTGCATGTTTCATACAAGCAGCTTGGCGGAGGTATAGTAAAAAGAAAGCTGGGGAGTCCTTACCTGAAGAAGAAGACAGGTTACAGGATGCACTGGCTAAGGGTGGCAGTACCTCACCAAGCCTTGGTGCAACAATATATGCTTCAAGATTTGCTGCAAATGCCTTGCGTGCAATTCGACACCATGGCTCGCAAAAGACGCGGTTGCAAGAGAGATTACCACCATTGATCCTTCAAAAACCTGCAGAGCCGGATTTTTCTGTTGAAGCTCACTAGTGTCAGCAGGTAATAATTTCCTTGGCCTAATGATTTTCATTTATGAAGAAGTTAGAAGCCATATATGATTATATGTGCTCATGGTATCTCTAATGTACTGGATCTTTCTGCATGTACCTATACAGTATATATAAAAAAAGCATTTCTACATCGGGATGTATATATGTATACATTTATCTCCTGTTAGCTACTACTTTTTGCGTTTGTGGGTGAAAATTAAAACACTAGCTATCAGCTCTTACTCATTGGATAAAATTAGCCTCGATGACTCGTGAATGCATCTGGTTGCAATTTCATGGTTTCCAAAGTTTTTCGGGTCTAGAGGCAATCAACTTGAATGAGCTTATTCTTAAAACATCTTGATGCAAAGACTGCCCGTTGTCAAGTTGAGGAATGAGGGATCAAACTGAGGATTGACCTGCGTCTGGGGAATTTCTGATGAAGGGTGGGGTACCGATTTAAAAAGCTGATCAAATCTCTCCATCTGGTTGGGACTTGGGAGAATGCCAATTAGCATGTCTTATTTTATAAATAGTCACGTGAGAAAATGATCAGTATTGGCGCCAACGCATCTTGTAAGAGAGTCTTATAATTTCCCTTGTTAGTGGATAAAGATTTTTTTTAAGTCTTTTTAATTATCTAAAACTCAATATTATTGGATTGTGATTTTTTAAGTCACTCAAACACCCTTGTTACTGGATTTATATTTACAAGTCATGGATTCGTAGATTTTAGAGACTTTGGAGGACTTTTGTAAGAAAATAGGCATGACAAAAAATTTCATAAATAGGTAAGATTTTTAGAGACTTTGAAATTTGAGTTATTTTCTCATAAACATCAACTTCACATACATATCTTCTATTTATTTATTTTACAATGGTCTAGCATCCAGACTCTATATGATTTACATTCATTGTACACTTATTCTATTTCATTTGCGTTACGTGATAGTACTCTATCATGGCCAAGAGAAGAAAATATTGATAGAAAAAAAAAGAAGAAAAAGAAGAAGAGAAAATACAGATGATGTGATACATATGCTATTTTTTTTTTGACAATTGACACATATTTTACGATTTATTTATGATACTTTTGTTAACATTGTATCTTGTATAATAAAAAGGTGGTAGACATTTTGAATTTTGTAAAGATATTATATATCCCCTCTGTTTCTATAAAAATGTTATTATTATTTTTTTATTTTAATCTAAAAATAGATTAAATCAAAAAATAATAATAATATTTTTTTAGAGACGGAGGGGGTATTTTTTTTACCTCTACTGGGAGCAGCCTCAAGGCAGTGGGATAGGAAAGAGTTCCACCATTCTGTGGTAGTTCATGATGGTATTATGAAATTCCATTGCTGCATTTTTATTCCGTGTCTCCTTGCTCAATTTTCTTTTTCTTTTTGCCTATTTCTTGTCTTATCCCATATTTCAACTGTAAAATGTTAAAACCCCAATTCTATTTTCCTTTGTTTTGCTTTTGATGAAAAAGGTCTAAACATGTGTTTCCTTTTTGTATTCAACCTTTTCATAGACCATCGTCGATGTAAGTAGATGCATCTTTAACTTTTTAAATGAAAGGTTACATAGGGGCTGTAAGCTTGATAGAGGGGCTGTAAATGGATTCAGGGTGACCAAATAATCTGTTAAGTGGTATCCTATGGGCTATGTCAAATTTTCATATTACCCTTCTATCTATGAAAGAGTCTAATTTGCCCTTCAATCAATTAAAACCTAAACAAAACAAAACCTTACAAAATTTTCGTTTCAATTCAAAACCTTTCCCTCTCCCTCCATATCTCCTCCTTCTCCATTTGAACCGAATTTCTCCATCTAATGGTGTATACAAGGTATTCAACAAAACCCATGTTATTTTTAGAACCCAAAAGTGATTGATTTTCTTGTTTGATTGATGGTTTTGTTACAAGAATTGGGTTACAGAAAAATTTACGGTTGGGTTCGATTGGAAAACCCAACCGTAAATGTATGTTCTCAAGAACTTACGGTTGGATTCCATTCGAACCCAACCGTAACTGGTTTGTTCGACATTTTACGGTTGGGTTATTAAAAAAAAAAATCGTAAATAAAAAGGTAGGAGATGAAGATGATTTTTTACGGTTGGGTTCGATAGGAAAACCCAACCGTAACTGTTTTTTTTTTAATTTTACGGTTGGGTTATTAAAATACCCAACCGTAAATCAGAAGGAAGGAGATGACGATGATATTTTACGGTTGGGTTCGATTCTGAACCCAACCGTAAACTATTTTAAACTCAAACCCA
The DNA here is from genome assembly GCA_023531435.1 of Papaver californicum. NCBI lineage: Eukaryota > Viridiplantae > Streptophyta > Magnoliopsida > Ranunculales > Papaveraceae > Papaver > Papaver californicum. The sequence continues at coordinate 4,589,263 of JAJJMC010006585.1, forward strand.
ACCGTAAAATTATATGAATAGATTTGAAGATTTTTTCATTTCTATCTTGTAGAGAATTGAAAGACGAAGCCAACCCCAAAAAAAAGTGAGGTTAATCGGACATCATATGAGGGAGTTATGATCAAAATGGTGAAATACAAAAAAAAAATCCAAGAAGAATTACGGTTGGGTCCGAGTCCAAGAAACCCAACCGTAATTCTTCCTAATTTTTTTTTTTATATTTCACCGTTTTGATCATAACTCCCTCATACGATGTCCGATTGACCTTATTTTTTTTGGGTTGGCTTCGTCTTTCAGTTCTCTACAAGATAGAAATGAAAAAAATCTTCAAATATATTCATCTAATTTTACGGTTGGGTTTGAAGATTAGTTACGGTTGGGTCCTATGCTAAAACCCAACCGTAAAACTGTTACGAGTGTTTGTTAGTTACGGTTGGGTTCTAGGATGAACACATAACCGTAATTGTTAGTTACGTTTGGGTCCGATGCTAAAACCCAACCGTAAAACTGTTACGATTTGGTGTTCATCCATGAAATTATGGTTACTGTTGGGTTGGGAAGAACACCTAACCGTAAATGACGTTTACGGTTGGGTTCGACATAAAAACCCAACCGTAAAATTCTCTGAATAAAAAGAAAATCATCTTTGTTTACGTAATTTCATTAAATTTGAGCCATTAAAAGACCAAGAGTTTAAGTTAGAGGTATACCTCACTACTCTGGTTGATTGAATCAAAATCTAGGGTTTTAAAAAAAAACCCTAAAAAATTCTCTTCTAATTTTTCTTCCCACCAAACCAAAAAGAAAAAAAAATCGATTTGATTTGATTAAGTTTAAGATTATTTTAGATTAATTATGACTAGCCTAATCTATTAGCTAATTAGTTTACTAATATTAACTAATCAAGGGTAATTTAGCCATTATGAAAATATCATGAAACAGGAGGTTTTTAAAATTCACTTCAAATGTCTCTATTTCGTCTTTACATGGGTAGCCCCTTTATGGACTTTGCTGTCCCTATGTAAGGTTTCTTTTAAATTGCTCTTACATAGACAATAGTTGATATAAGTAGATGCATCTCTAACTTTTTAAACTCCTCTGTAAGAACAAGGACTATGGAATAAATTTAAAATAAATCTATTCCTATCACATTAAACGAAAACTTATACGAAAAAATAAAAAAACCAGCGTGGAATAGAATGTAGAAGTCTGTACGGTATATAATAAACTTTTTAAATTAAATAAAAATTTCATATGACATATTTTTTGTCGTCCAAAAATTTTTAGTTAACTAAATTTAATGTACTTTTTAGGAAGAGGACATGAAAATGAAAACATATATACAACTAAACTGGAATCGTATTTACCACAAATTATCAAACCCTAACATACAAGGTAACTTCTGATTTCTGTTGATGGTAAAGCAATCCAGTGGTAGGATGATAGGATCATATAAACATAACGAACCAATTAACAAGAAAAAATCAAAATCCCTTCTAAGACCACGAATATAAAATCATACATTAAACGTATATGATACCTTATAAAGAACCCGATCAAAAACTAATAAGATCGAAAAAATAAAAAAATAAAAATCATATAAAAAACTCTTTTTCGGAGCTTATTAAATTCAATCATCACAACCAAATAATAAACCTTTGAATTCTTAGTCATGTTCCTTACCTTTTTTATTTCTTTGCCGAAGGAAAAACCGAAACAAGAATCATTTTCAGAATTTTTTTTCCAATAAAATTCTATAGAGAGATGTAAATAGGACTTTTCTTTAACTCTTTTCACACACAAAATATATATTCTCAGGAGGGAAAGAAATTTTTTGGACAAAAAACTAAAAACATACGGCAAACTAAAAGCCGTGTGGATATATATCGTGTGGATATATATGATGTTTACACAGTAAATTAAAAGCCATTAATGAGGAAAAAAAATAAACGACAAATTGTTTATCTTTTGTTTGCATTTTAATTCTATACGGTAAACAGTCTGTTGCTTTTTTTTTTTCAAACGTCAAAATATAAGCCGTATAATGAAAATTTTCACCCTTTTTATTATCCAAAAGAGATCCTGATTGAGTTTTAGGTGAAAGAGGGTTCTCCTCTACCCATAGTAAGATAAAATTTGATTAGATTTTTCAATTTAAACGAGACTCTCAAACCCCATAATCCTTGCTCTGACAAGTGATGGAATTTTTCTTTTGATTTTTATCATTTATAAAATTAACCTTTTTCATAAAAAAAAAGAAGAAAAATAAAGAAAGATGCACCATTAGTATTGTAGTTTTCAGCGGTATTGAGTAGAAATCCTAAGTATTGTAAGAGAATAGCCTAAAATCTTGGTTACTTCCTTGTTTTAAGGATCGAAGGTTAGTAATTTTCATTTCACGGTATTTATTAGTGGGGTGATACCAAAACAATCATAACCATTATATTTCTGGATGAATATCCCCTTCATCAATTATGAAAGTCAGCAAGTTGATGAACACAAAGTTGGCTTCTCGCTTTACAAAGTCTAAATGAACATCATCAAGTCATTGATCTGATTTACGATGATAACAATTTCCCATGGCGCAGAAGCATCTTCTGTTAGGGTTTTCCACATGGGCAAGCTATCAGCTCCAATGAGGGTATTTGACCCTTGCAGTCTTACAACTAGCTTGAGTGCAAACAGTACTCTATTAGCCCTAGCCACCAAAGGATCGACTTGTGACAGGTAGACGGAATTGTCTCCCATGAATTTTCCAGCCTCATTTCTAGCCACTATATTAGCGCCTAACAACACCATCCGAGTTGATCTTATGACAAGTTGGAGGGGGTTGAGGTTGATCTGATATTTCACTGGACTTTGATTCACCTATGTGTCGATTTCGATTAAATCTCTAGATATTTTGAAATGATTTTTTCAGGGATCATTCTGATTTTGAGGGGATTCTTTCTAATTTTAGCTAGGTCAACGAGAACTCTTTATCCATATGATGGTTAAAATGCCCTCTTTATATTATGTTTATTATTTAATTTTTTTATTATTATTTAATTTTTTTGTTTTTTTGTTTTTTTTATTTTTTTATTAGATTTGGTTCGGCTATTTTTTTTTTCAAATCCAACCTCAATCTGTTCTTTATATGCGACGAACAGACTAAGGTTCGCCTAGGAAAAAATCCATCTGAAACTCAATATGGTGTTCACATGTCAGCCGAACAAATTGAGATTCAGTTAAGAAAAAAAACATAGTCGAACCTTAATATGTTCTTCATATTGAAGTTTGGCCAGGAAAAAAACACGAAAAACCCCAACTGAACCTGGATTCGACAAGCAATAAACACAAAAACTAAAGTGTGATTCTTAGTTTCCGACAAATGGTACCAATAGAGCTTATTGATCTCAAATAATTGATTAACAAGCGCTTTTGTCCAGAACTAAATCATACTTTAACTAACGCTTTCGTCCAGAATTAAATCAGACTTACTCGTCATTATGTTGAATCAACTATCACATGACAGAGGTGTGAACTGGGATGAATTTGTAAGAGTACAAGCTCCACTATTTAGTGGTATGACCAAGGCTTGTTTGGAAAACAAGAAAACTAAATTCGAAAATTCTTAAGATATTCAATAACTATTATTTCCGAAATTAATATACTCTTGATATTCTTTCGATATTATTAACACACAATATTGTCATAAAATCTTAGAATATATTCCAACTAATATATGAGAAATCCTACTATTATGAAAACTCATATTAGCTAATGCAAATCCATGTACTTTGCTAAATTAGAAAACTAGTTATGTGCAATATTCTGGGAAAGGAAAACACATCAATTTTCGATTCCAATTAAGGTATGGAAAATGATTCTCAATATTATTAAGATCTAGCCTTGAGTATCAAAGGAATAAATATCAATAATAATATATTTGATTTAAATACTATTCAATATTTCCTGATATATAATTTTCCTATTCAACTTGCTTATCTTTCGAAATCTTACAGATATAAATAATAAAATGGAGGTTTCGAAATTCACAAGTTAGGATATGTTCTAGAATTTTTCTTGAATCCTATTAGACAAAATCAAGTTTAAATAAACTTTAAAACATGTCAAAGAAAAAGCTTTTCTAATATAAACTCAAATTCTGGATTCACCACTAAATATATACATATATATCTAGTTTGCCGAAAGTTCAACAATAACAAATGAAGAAAGTCATATAGTGTTATGTCGAAACTACGAAAGTATAAAAAACAAGATGGTCATTTTATGGAAAACCACTATTGACATCCATGTGGGGTTTAAGGGAAAACCAGGTGAAGTCCAAGAAGAATTACTAAAGGCAGTCCACTCTTGGATAAGGGTAGCCAAGATTTTAGGAGTAATTATTTGAAAGCTAAGGATATGATGGCGCTATCTTATTGTTGGTGCCTAAACAGTTTCATGTTATAACCTAGATATTAGGTCGAGAACAACATGTCGTCTTTCACTTCTTAGCCAGTCGCTGCTGCCAAGAGTACACCGTCGGCTAGCCTTGGTGTTGTTGTGGCCGCTGATGGGTTCTGCTATGAGCTATGAGTTAGGAAATAAAAGGCGAGATGACACGTGTCAAACGATTAAGGAAAAAGGAAGAGATTCTTAGAAGAACGAGAAACACACAATCAAAACCTTATAAAAAGGTTGAGTAGATGACAGATGTGAAAGACTGAGTATATCGTTGCATGATCAACACGTAAGATCGGGAAAGTGATTTCACTCTGATCGAAACAGAAAGCATTAAATGAAAATGGAACGGGAAAAGTAGGAGTAATAAATGCGCATAGAACGGAAAAGTGAGAGCCTTAATTACCCCAAATTACTTTAACTGCATAACTGACACCTAGGATCGGGAAAAAGATGACTCATAAAGAACAAAGAGCACGTGTTAATCATACAAGGTATCAGACCAGAAAGGGAAAAGCATGACAAGGAAGCTACCTGTCAACCATACGATCATCTTGATCTGAAGATAATAATAAAATAAAGAGAACTCAAGGAAGTAACGGGACAAGAGGGATCGGACCAAGAGATTATCGTAGAACGATAATCAATAAATTGACAGATAAGGTCGAGAAAACGTGACTCACCAAATTCAGAGGATAGACAGAAAGGAAAAGAGAGGGACCTATTAAATGAATTATAAATAGAGGAGTTCATTCAACAGAGAAGGGGTCGAAAGGTTGGAAGAAGAGGAAGACTGAAGGAAATAGGATTAGGAGAAAAGAAAGGTTATTAGGTATGTATTTACTATGTAATATAGGTATAAATTTACATTTATATGATCCATTTTCGATAATGGTAAAGATTAAGGATTTTTGTATGTAAATCTGATCAAATGTTTTATATATAAAAAAGTTATTGACAATACCATATTTTATGATTTGATTTTTAAGAGGGTTTTGTGTATCAAAGTGTAAGTTAATTTTCTTCAATCTACATGATTTTAACAAATCAATGGTTGTTGATGTCAATGAGAATTTTGGCATAAACAATTTGGCGCTAGAAACAGGGATGTGTCAAGGGATTTATCCTACCTGTTGTTTAAAAGTGATTTTTTTTCTGTTAAGGAGTTTAGAAATCATATGAAAGATTTTTATTAAAATGAACTGATGAATTTTTTGGCTTAAGTAAATCTTTACTAATAGAAGAGCTTTATTGCAAGCGATTTCTGGTATGATTTTTATTAAATTTCAATGAAACTTGGGAATCTTTAGTCAAAACGAATTTATCCTAGTAACTGATTTCTTTTATTTTTTGTGTAAATTTTAAGATTGGAGAAATGTTATAAGAGACATTATTTTTCTTTTCATCAAAAATATAGTTAGATTTCCAAAAGAATCGCAAATTCCATAAATCTATCTTGATATGTTTCTCTATTCAATTAGTTTGTTGAAATTATATGACTAATTTTTTAAAGTTATTAGCACAAGGAAATTTTTCAGAAAGCATCAAGTAAAGGAAAGAAACAACCAAGGGAAAACAAGCTAGAAGAAAATATGTCTCAAGAAAATTCTGGAGATCAAGAGAGTAACACAAATGGGAATTATCACCAAAATGAAGAAGATAATGAGACAGAGATTCCATAGAGTGATTCAGGAAACCATACACTCTTTCAAGAGTATTCATCAAATACCATAACCCAAAATCATTCCCCACCTCAGGAGGGAAATCAAAATAGTGTAAATTACTTGCAAAATTTGATGGATGGAGGAAATGAATGAGATGCGAAGAGAACAAAGAGCCTGTACTGATCAATTACATCTCTGACTAGGGAAAATCAAGTATTAAAAGATACAATTCAGCGCGGGATGAGATCAGCTGCAGCAGGACCATGGGACCCAGAAGAAACTTCTGGTAGACAAACACCCAAAAGCGCAAGGGACAATTGTGATCAAAGAATGGTCTTAGCAGGATTATCATCTCGACCAAAGATACAACGGGAAGGAAAGAAAACACAATGGCAAAGATGTTTCGAAGCAATGGAACAAATGAAGGAAGAAATAAAAAATTTGAAGAATAAAAATGGAGGGAGGATAGAAAAAGTGTTGAAGGAAGCCAGGCGAATACCGTTGGCTCCACATTTAGCATGTGCACCATTGCCTCGAGAATATAATATTCCGGCATTTGAATGTTACGATGGCACAAGGGATCCGACTTCGCATTTGAAATATTACAATCGGGTGATGTCACGACGGGATCGAAATGATGCTATAATGTGCCGATGTTTCCCCTCAAGTTTGAAGGATTCGGCACTTGTATGGTATGACAAATTGCAAGAAAGTTCCATTCAATCATATGCGTAATTGGTTCGGAAATTCCTCGAGGCATACATGTATAACAAACCTGTTGATTCGGGAATAGATAGGTTATACTCACTTGCTTCATGGCCAGAAGAATCGATTCGAGATTATACAACTCGTTGGTATACAATTTGCCAGGCGATCGGAAATGTTGAATCAAATGTTGTGGTTAACCATTACAAATGGGGAATAATAGACCGGAGATGCCAGCTTTTTGTTGACATACATCGTAATAACCCAAAAACTGAGGGGCACCTCAGAGAAATAATGGAAACGTGTGCAAGGCTGCAAGATGTGCAATAAAAATGTCCAAGGATAACCTCACAACAGCAAGGTAGTACAAAAAGAGCAAATTCAATTGAAACATTACCAGACCCAAAATTTCATAATAAAATTGGGAATAGCGAATCGAAACGCCCACGAACTGGGGATAACAAAAATTTCATTCAGCAATTTCAAGAAAGAGTATTCACAAAAATTAACATTTCATATTCCGAACTTTTCAAAATCATAAAACACTTTCAAAAGGGAGACAACCGGAGTTTACACAGAAATCAAAGGACTATTGTGAGTATCACTGCTACAACGGGCATACAACGGATCGATGTAGAAACTTCATCATTCTGGTACAAAGGATGATTGATGCTGGAGAATTAAAAGAATTTATTCAAACGCCCAAATCAACAGCAAGACCTGAAAAAGGGAAGGCAGTTCATATCCCATACAACAAGCAAACTATCAATATGATTTCTTTTTTGAAAAAAGAGATATAAATGAGAATGCTGCGATCGAAATAAAACTATGCAAAAGGGTCCGAGACCATGAAGTTTTTAAATTATCGGGAAGAATAACAAAATTTTGGGAGGACTGGATGGCATCCCCTTTGACTTTCTCAGCAAGAGAGGTGAATCAAGAAATTGAAATGCACAATGACCCTTTGGTCCTCACTTTGCCGATGTCCGGATGAAATGTCAAAAAAATTCTTATGGATGGGGTTAGTTCGTTGATCGTTATATTTTATGATACATTTCGCAAAATGGGACTCAATGAAGATCAGCTGATTCCATCTCATTATGTAATTTATGGATTTAACGGAATAGCCTCAAGACCAAAGGGGGAACTTGATTTGGAAGTATCTGCTGGACCAATAAACATTTTGACAAGATTTAGTGTTGTGGATGCTCCATCCCCATACAATGCAATTATCGGGAGACGATGGGTACACCAGTTAAAAGTGTAATCTCAACTTATCACCAATATTTGCGGTTCCCAACGCCACAAGGGGAAATGGAAATAAGAGGAGATCAGAATGATGCCAAATTGTGTATTTTAGCAGAAATACGGATGAATGAAGAGCGGGAAGAACAACAGCGGGACAAGAAAAAAGACCGAAAAGAAAAAGTAAAAGAAGAAGAAATAGACCGATACTTAAAACAGAGTACCGGACCAAAAATTACAGATGAAGTAGGGGAACACAACAAAAATCAAGGAAATTTATCAAACCAACAATTTGGAAGACAACCATTATAACAATTAAAAGGAACTCCGACATTTATCGGAGTTCCCAAACCTGTTTTCACTTCCATAGAAGAAACCAAAGTTGTAAATATTGGCACCACCGAATTTCCCAAGCATGTGCGAATTGGAACGCTAATGAAGGATGATACGGAACAAAATTTGATCGAACTTCTTCGTGATTCTGTGGATATATTCGCATAGAAAATGGAAGGCATTCCAGGGATAGACCCAAGTATTATACACCATGAATTACGGATACGACCCAATGCAATACCATTTCGGCAGCGGATACGCAAGGTCGCTCCAAAATATCACGATCTCGTGGAACAAGAATTAACAAAACTCTTAAATGCAGGATTCATCCGTGAGGTACGATACCCGACATGGATTTCTAACATGGTGATCGTTCCAAAAAATAATGGTGGAGTAAGAATTTTTATAGACTTCACCAATTTAAATAAGGCATGCCCGAAGGATAGTTATCCACTTCCCAATATCGATCAACTAGTGGATGCCGTTCAAGGCCATGAGGCATTTGTCCTTTATGGACGGCAAATCAGGATACAACCAAATTGCGCTTGCAGAGATGGATCAAGAGCATACTGCATTTTTCACCCCACGGGGGTTGTATTGTTATACCAGGATGCCATTTGGATTGTGAAACGCAGGAGCAACATATCAACGCCTGGTTGACGCAATATTCAATCCTTGGATTTGGCGAATTTTAGAAGTTTATGTTGATGATATGTTGGTAAAGAGTAAATTATATGCAAATCATCTACTAGATCTCACCGAGATATTTGGTGCGTTGCGGAAATATAAAATGAAAGTCAATCCAGAAAAATGCATTTATGGTGTGACATCGGGACGTTTTCTGGGATATTTGGTTACCAAGAAGGGGATTGAAGTCGATCAGGAAAAAATTCAAGCAATAACAAACATGCCATCCCCAAAGAGCATTAAAGCTGTGCACAAATTGAATGGATGTTTGGCTGCTCTCAGCAGGTTCATTGTCAGATCTTCCGAAAGATGCAAACCATTTTTCGATATACTTAAAAAGATAAATAAATTTGATTGGAATGAAAAATGTGATCAAGCTTTCCAAAACATAAAGATGCATATTGCCACATTGCCAGCATTGCAGAAGTCAGAACCCGAAGAAATATTGACTTTGTACATTGCGGCAACGGAGGATGCGATAAGTGCAGTTTTGTTACGTACGAACGAAAAATTAGAGAAACCTGTATATTACATTAGCAAGACTATGAACTCGGCCGAAAGAAATTACACCAAAATTGAACAACTCATTTTGTCATTAGTTTTTGCTACCCAAAAGTTACGTACCTATTTTCTCACACATTACGTGCGTGTCCCGAGAAAAGCACCATTAAAATCAGTATTGAAGAATACCGGGAGAGTTGGAAGGATTGCAAAATGGAATGCACAAATAGAGCAATTCAACATTATTTTTGAGTTGCAAACTGCACAAAAATCTCAAGTTTTAGCTGGTTTCCTTGCGGACTTCCCGATTGAAGAAGATTATGAAATCCAAGGTCCGATAGATGGAAAAATTAGTTCAATCACAAATTTTATCATTAAAATTTTCAACATTTCAATTATTTGCTTTCATTGCATATTTTTATTAAAGGATTACCAGGATGTGAGGAAGAGGATCCACAAGATATCTTGAGCTCTGCAAATTCTCAAAGGTGGGAAGTCTTTGTTGATGGGTCTCGAAATAAATAAGGGGCGGGCATTGGCATTGTAACCACTGCGCCTATGGAAGAACGAATGATACACTCATTTCGACTTGAATTTGATGAGCACACAAATAATATAGTAGAATATGAAGCTGTGGTTCATGCTCTCAAACTCATCATTGAGTTAGGAATCAGCAACGATCGGCTCACAAGTGACTCACAGTTGATAATTCGACAGGTCGAATTAAGATACCAAACAATCGATGAAGATTTGATAGAGTACAAAAATCTTGTGCAAACTCTAGCAAATCGCATTCCAAATATAATTTTTCGACATCTCTCTCGAGACAAGAATCGACATGCTGATGCACTAGCATTCATTTCCTCAATGATAAGAGATCCCAATGTTACAACCATAAAAGTCTAACGAATATATGAGCCATCCATAAAATTAAGAACAACTGACAACATAGAGGAAGGTATAATCGAAGACATTGATGATCTGGCAACACAAAACAATGCACTTACACCTCAACAAGTGGATGATGACTCAAATGAACAAGATTGGAGGATTTCGATTCATCAATATTTACAACATAAAATATTGCCCATCAACTCTAAAGAAGCAAGGAAGATTCAACTGAAATCTGAGAATTATCAGTTGCGGGATGGAATTTTATACCGTAAGTCCTTTTTGGGACCGTTGTTTCGATGTCTGTCACATAAGGAAGGATACGCATACTCAAAGAAATACATTATGAAGATGCGGGAAATCATAGTGGAAGACGATCTCTCGCAGCGAAAGCTAAAATGCAAGGTTATTATTGGATATCCATGTTCAAGGATTCAGAAAACATGGTACGAAGGTGTGAAGATTGCCAACGTTATGCAAAAAGAATTAAAGCACCTGCCACAGAACTTAATTCTGTACTCAGTCCATGGCCGTTTGCAAAATGGGGAGTAGATATTGTAGGTCCGTTGGTTGAGGGAACTAAGAAGAGAAAATATTTAATTGTGGCCACAAATTATTTTACTAAGTAGGTAGAAGCCAAAGCATTAGCCCACATCAGAGATTCAGATGTATTCACATTTTTATTCGAAAATATCATCTGTAGATTTGGGATTCCGGCAACCATAGTTTCTGATAACGATAAAAAATTTCAAGGAAAAAATATTGATATGTTATTTGAAGCTTTCAATATTCAGAAACATAAGTCCACACCGTTTTATCCTCAGAGTAACGGGCAGGCCGAAGCTACAAATAAAAAAATTGCAACAAATTTAAAGAAAACATTGGATGGGCACTACAAACAATGGTGTGAACAACTTCATAACACATTATGGGCATACCGCACCACACGAAAAGAACCCACTGGAGAATCACCGTTCCTACTCACTTATGGCACGGAGGCGGTTATACCAACAGAAGTCATTTTACCTACGACTAGAACAGAAGCATGAGATAAAATCTAAATTCAGATTTAATGTTACAAAAATTAGATGACTTGGAAGAAAAAAGAGAGGTGGCACTTCAAAAGATGGAGAATTATCAACGAACTTTGGCACGGGATTACCATAAAAAAGTCAAGTTACGAAACTTTGTTCAAGGACAATATGTCTTGCGTCAGATTTCGGAGTACCATCGGGATAAAAATGCAGGCAAGTTCGCACCAAACTGGGATGGTCCGTACATAATACAAGCACCAGCAGGACAAGGATCTTATTATTTGCGGAACATGCATGGTGAAGTTTTGCAACACCCATGGAACGCACAATATTTAAAGCTATATTATCCTTGATCAATCATGCAATTACGAAAGTACATTGTGTTCATGTTAGGTAAAGCATAAATAATGCATCTTTTCTTGAAGATCCTTGATTAATAATACATTTGATAATGGGATTTCTTCATACAGAGATGCCTGACATGAAAATATTAATTACTTCAGGAACATCTAATTCTGGAGAACGCTTGCGATTAGCGAAACAATCGTAACTCAAGCAGATAAAAATTTAGGTAAGTAAAAGCCCTTAAAGAATTTCCATAACTACGAGATTCTTATAAAGAAGGGATACCTAATGAGATAATTTATAAATATCATTCTCTTTTTCAGGGTATTATTTGGGACCACCTTGTAGCTTACTCCTGGCCCGGGTATGACTCGTATGTGTGGGTTCCTGTATTACATGTTTTAAGGTATAAATACTTCGATGCATTGTACTCATGAAACAATTTGATTAATCCAATGATTTCATAAGAATATATCATTTTTTCATGCAGGAACGATATTATTCATAACACAACAAAAAAAAAGTTTCAATTCAAAGTTACTAATTACAGCATATCAAAAACCAGAGTTATCAGGTTCGGGATTTGAACCGCATGGAAAAAAAAGAACAAGTGACATTAAGCATCGGGATTGCTACTTCGGGATGGCTGTGGAGGAACCTTCGGGACAGGAGCTCGATTGTTCAGTATAGAGCTATCAGCCTGTGCACGATCCAAAACAGTATTGAAAGACATTACGATTTTTGCTTTTGCATCCTGTCTCACCCAATTTGTAAAAGCACGTCCATAATCAATCTCTAATTGAAGCTCTTGAATTTTTTGCTGATATTTTCTTACTTGTTCATCCAAGCGGGACCTTTGATCTTTTTCAGCATTTAATCTTTTTAGTATATCATCGGATTTTGATCTTTCTTATGCAATTGAAAGTTCGTAAGATTCAACTTTAGTAGTTTATACACTCAGACGAGCACGCATATCCTGAAACTTTGTTGCATAAAGAGTCACATCACCCTGTAAGTTCTTCGTCTCTACAGTGAGATGTTCCACTTTACCATTTGCAATATTAAGTTCATCTTCTGCTTTTATTGCCCGAGTATTAGCATCATTAAATTTCTTTTCCGTCCCTGAAAATCAGAACAAATATCAAATACATCGTGTAATGCCTTAAACAGATAAGCATATAACCCAAGAATATACCTCTAACTATGGACTTCGATTCTATTTCTTTAAGAGTTAAAGTTTTCATAGCTTCTTGGTATTTCGATTCATCTCTATTGCGTCTCCAAGAATTCAAGTCAAGACTATCGGACAATCGTGCTAAGTTTGCTCTAATAACTTCCATTTCTCCATTAACTTCTCTTGCATGATTATTCAACTGCATCATCCTACGCTCCATCCTAAATAAGGGTTCTGAATCCCCCACTGATCCCATAAAGGAACTTCAAACTTTGCATCGCCTAAAAAAAAAAAAAAAAAAAAAAAAGGGGGGTCAAGGGAGATACGAACCTTGATTCTGATTTTGAAGATCTTGAAGTTGCTGTTGAAGTTCAACATTTTGCTGCTGGAGTCTTTCATTTTCCCGCTGTAAATTATCATTTCCCTGCTGCACCTCCCTTACTTCTTGTTTGTACAAGGACTCCATCATAATAGCCCGAGCTTTATAAAATTTAAATGCAACAAACAAGAAATCGAAGACATATTTGAGCTGTGAAATAAAAATTATGATCAAGAGAAGAAGAGATAAAATAAACTAACAGTATAAGTAGATAACAATACCTGAGCAAGAGCCTGCTGTGGGTAAGCATACAGTGGACCTTCTGCAACAGCCAGAGCTTCGTTGAGAGAAGGAGGAGGATTCAGCGGGAATGACTGTTCAGAGTATTCATTATCATACCAAGCATCCCTTGCATCCTCCAAAGGAACGGTTCCTAATGAACTCCGCAACTTGGACATGGAATCACTATCGGACTTCCATGTATCGGGACAAGTTACAGTAGTCAGAAGCCCTTTGGATAAAAACCACTTGTAGGCTTCGTTCTCGTCACCAACAAGATTTACCCCTTCATTGATCATCTTACTTATATCAATTTGAGATGAGGTCCTTTGAACATTTTAAGGCTCTGCTTCGGTCGTATCAACATCGGTCATATTAGTGTTGATGTGAGAATGAATCGTTCCTAATGCCCTGAAAGGTACATTTGTTTCACAGTTGGCTTCAGGAACGTCCTCTTCAACATGAAAGGTCGGGACATCTGTTAATGAAATGCTGGGAGCTATATTCTCAACATTTTCTTTTTCAGTAGCATCATTAGCCTCTTCCTCAACATTCTTTTCTTTAACAACATCATCTGTTTCTTCCACGTTTGATCCAGAAAAAAACTATCATGACACCTTCTTCGGGAGCAATCGGTTCAACTTCAAAATTAAAAAGAAGAGGAGAAAAAGAGTCATAGAAACTAATGAGAGCAACAAAAATTGGAGCATCTTCGGGAACAGGCTGCGCTCTTACGGTCTGATTTCTAGATTCAGTAGGCTGTCCCGAAACAACATGAGGATGATCCGATGAGACCCGGTCCGAAGAAGAAACAGACTCTTCTACATTTACAGTAGCAGCAACAACATCAAGGGGATGTCCCGAAAAAATTAGGTCCATACCCTCGGTGTGTGGACTATGAGTAAATTGGCCCGAAGCTTCAACATATTGTCCCGCAGCAACATTGGAAGTGATAAGAGCGGAACTGCTACTTCCTTCATAAAAGAATCCCTAATTTCACCTTCTTCTCTTTCAGAAATATACAACGGTCTTTTTGGTTTTTTCTTCTTCTTCTCTGGGAAAATCATTTTACGCTTCCCTTTACCTTCAACAACTTCATCTTTCTCAACCCTTTGCCTGCTTTCAATAATTTGTACACCAGGCATTGGGCGAGTTGGAGGTACTTCATTTTGAGGCTCGGTAGCGGGATCAACCTGTAGCACAAAGTTCCTTAAGAGAAAATTCAATTTTAATTCAGAACAATAGTAAAAGAAGGGAAAGTACGAACCTCATAGTGAAACTTATAATCATAAAAATTTAACTTCCAGGGGACAATAGTTCGGAAAGCGTTTACGAACACTTTGAAGTTCATCTTTGGAAATATTACCAAAAACCCAAGGACCTTCAATCACAATTGGAGTTCGATACCACTTGTAATCATGATCCTGTCGAATTCTTTCTCTTGGGGGAAATTCAATTTTGGTACCTGGAATATACTTGAGTTTTGGATCGTCAACTTCATGTAACAAGGGTAATCCCGAGCTACATTTACGAACAGGACTAACGCTCCATTTCACAAAATTTCTGGTGTTAACACCATCTCCATAGGTAGTATGAAAATTCTTGACTGTGTAATGAAGCTGTTCTAAAATATATGGAGAATAGCAGATAAGATTAGTTCGCCCTTCACTTCGGAGGCTACACTCATCAAGGATGCGCCACCAATTTCCATTATATTGGATAATGGATCGAGCAAGACCATGAGGAGCATCACAGAGGGATGCAAGAACTTCAAATTGAAAAGGTCATATAGAGGGAGGCGAAGTCCAGCCTCTAAAGCACCAGCAGAAATCAATAAATTGTTGTAGGAGTATTTGAACTTTTCAACTGCTCCCAGAGTCATTACATCACTATTATCATCATAAATTGAAACTTTAAATCCTTCAAGATTGTGTCTTCTCTTAAAATCTTCAATATTCATCAATCTATAACTACAACTGGCATGTGCTCGTTTACTCCTGGGGGCAGGATTAACAGTTGTAGAAGGATCAGAAACTGAATCACGAACATGCCGGGATACAACATATCTAGATGTAGAATTTCTTGAAGGTCTTCTTATTTCTTGTTGGCCATCATCAACTTCGGCAGCATTTTGATTTCTTGAAGACATGGTTAAAAGTATCTGTTATCTGAAAAAGAAATTTTAAAGATAGGAGGATCAATGAATGAAAGAATCAACAAGTTCATAAAATACTGTATCTTATTTAAGAAGAGGAATAAAGAACCGTCAAAATTTGAAAAGGCGTTAATCGAGGCAAAAATTTGATTCCCTCGAAAAAAGGTAACTGACACAAACGTGATAATAGAAGTTACTGCTAGCGGAAAACTCGGATAACGTGCGAAAAGAAGTTATGACAAAATAAAAAGTAATAATTGTTCTTCTATTTTTTTCAAAACCTTGGATCAACCGTTAAAATTTTTTGAAAAAAGAAGAAGAAGGGGGCAAGTTGTTAGGAAATAAAAGGCGAGATGACACGTGTCAAACGATTAAGGAAAAAGGCAGAGATTCTTAGAAGAACGAGAAATACACAATCAAAACCTTATAAAAAGGTTGAGTAGATGACAGATGTGAAAGACTGAGTATATCGTTGCATGATCAACACGTAAGATCGGGAAAGTGATTTCACTCTGATCAAAACAGAAAGCATTAAATGAAAATGGAACGGGAAAAGTAGGAGTAATAAATGCGCATAGAACGGAAAAGTGAGAGCATTAATTACCCCAAATTACTTTAACTGCATAACTGACACCTAGGATCGGGAAAAAGATGACTCATAAATAACAAAGAGCACGTGTTAATCATACAAGGTATCGGACCAGAAAGGGAAAAACATGACAAGGAAGCTACCTGTCAACCATACGATCATCTTGATCTGAAGATAGTAATAAAATAAAGAGAACGCAAGGAAGTAACAGGACAAGAGGGATCGGACCAAGAGATTATCGTAGAACGATAATCAATAAATTGACAGATAAGGTCGAGAAAACGTGACTCACCAAATTCAGAGGATAGACAGAAAGAAAAAGAGAGGGACCCATTAAATGACTTATAAATAGAGGAGTTCATTCAACAGAGAAGGGGTCGAAAGGTTGGAAGAAAAGGAAGACTGAAGGAAATAGGATCAGGAGAAAAGAAAGGTTATTAGGTACGTATTTACTATGTAATATAAGGTATAAAGTTACATTTATATGATCCATTTTCGATAATGGTAAAGATTAAGGATTTTTGTATGTAAATCTGATCAAATGTTTTATATATAAAAAAGTTATTGACAATACCATATTTTATGATTTGATTTTTAAGAGGATTTTGTGTATCAAAGTGTAAGTTAATTTTCTTCAATCTACATGATTTTAACAAATCAATGGTTGTTGATGTTAATGAGAATTTTGGCATAAACACTCTGTTGGTGATAAATCAGACAAGTGGGGTTTTGAATGTGAGATGAGTACAACGAGAAAGAGTATGAAGTTTGTTGTTGGCTGGAAAAGAAATTAGGGATTAAGAAGAGGGGTCCGCTGTTAAACTAGCAGAGAAGGTGAAATAGAAGATGGGTTCGAGTGATTGAGCTTCTAGTCATGCTCGAATGCAAAGAAAGGTTGGTGGTGCTGTTAGTTAAAAAACAGGGAAGATGGTGAGGATGTAGGCATAGTTTTGAGAGAGAAATATATATTTGTTCTAGGTTATATTTGAAATGAGCTAGAGTTAGAGTTCGTTAGTGTTTTGGCAGTTAAGTCAAGAACAAGGATCTGAGAAGAATAAGAGATGGGTTTGGAGAGATCGAGAGTGAAAAATTATCATGGGTTTTGATTGAAACAGAAGATGATTGCAGAGAAGAAAATCTCTTGATGGATGGGTTTGCTTTGAACTTAGATTTTTACAAAAGATAGGGGCATACAAAACAGGTTGAATGGAGAGATGGCTAGATATTGGAGTCGAGTTGGTGATGGTATGAATTGAAGTTGCTGCTGCTACCATTGGATATTTCAGGGATGAAATATGTTGAACTGGTAGTCTATGGTGGATGGAGTTAGTTACACAGATAAGAAAACAAGACTTTCTCATTAAAACAGAAATAAGTACAGACACATGCATTTATACACCGAGACAAGGTCAGTGATTACAGGACACCATCAACCGATAGGTGAACACCATGTGTTGTAATCATAAATAATGCTAACAAACAGGTGAGTTGTAATAGCTAGACACTAACAAAAAAGACACTTAATAACTATTACTCTATCAGACTTTAACAGACAGAGTGTAAAGCGAGTGTAAGAAAAAAATAGAAAAATACAACTCTTAGTATTACTACCCTCCCTCAAACTGAAGAGGTGATAGAACTTTCAGTTTGGACTTTAATAACTAAAATCTTGGTGCAGATAGTCCTTTAGTAAAAATATCAGCAACTTGTTCCAAAGTAGAGAGATATATGACTTGTAAAGATTTGTACTGAACAAGTTCTCTAACAAAATGAAAATCCAAGGCTATATTTTTTGTTCTGCTATGAAAAACTGGATTTGAGGCTAGAGAAATAGAGCTCTTTATCACAAGCAATAGTAGAGATGTGGGTAAGAAAATATGCAGATCCTTTAGTAAGTGGCAGAGCAAAATTACCTTAGTTGCAGTAGAGGCTAAAGATCTGTATTCAGCCTCAGTGCTGGATATAAAGATTGTAGCTTTCTTCTTAGCAGACCAGCTGATTGGATTAGCTCCAAAGAAAACACAGTAGCCACTAGTTGATCTTCTATCATCAACATTACCAACCCAATCAGCATTAGAAAAACCTTGTAGAGCAGTAAAACTCTAGTGAAGTAAAGCCTATGATTAAGAGTGTGCTTAACATATCTCAACACCCTTTTAACAGTGGATAGATGTGCAATTATAGGATTTTGCATGAATTGAAAAATCTGGTTAACTGCAAAGCATAACTCAGGTCTAGTCCAGGTTAGGTATTGAAGAGAACCTACAATAGACCTATATTCAGTTGGATTTGATAGAGGCACTCCATCAGTAGAACTTAGTTTGAAATTATAGTAGAACAAAGAGTGTTGCATGGTTTTATCCCAACCGAATTTGTCTTGGCTAACAACTCCAAAGCATACTTTGTTTGACAAAAAAAAGACCTGTAGCTAGGGCTGTCAACGGATTAAATTCCGTCGGATTTTAACAAATCCGTTAAGGTTAAGGTTAAGGATATCGGAATTCCGGAATCCGATAAAATCCGACGGATTCTAGAAAACCCAATCCGATAAGGTTAAGGTTAAGGATATCGGAATTCCGGATTTTTCCGATAAAATCCGAATTCTGGGTAAAAATAAAATAAAAATAAATTAAAATGACTTCTTCTGACTTCATACACATTCAAAATGTTCTAAAACAGAGTTCAGTTCAGATACACATTCAAAATGTTCTAAAGACAACCCATAAAAAGTCACAAACAAAGCAAAAGAAATAAAAGCAAATGGCAGCGCTCTTGCTTGGCTGCTTGCATGTTGTTGCATCAACTTCAGTCTTCAATTTCCATATCTGCATTAGTACACAAATATTCAAAATCAATCAGAAATCAGAAGAACAACAATTGAAACTATGAAAAATTGAGGATAAAGCAAAGGAAAAAAAAATTAACCTGGATCAAAGAAGTCTGGCAACCAATCACTTAGACAAAGCAATGCTTGGACTAATTCTGGATCTAATGAATTTCTATGTGTTGTAAGAACCCTACCACCATCACTAAACATGGATTCTGATGCCACACTAGTCACTGGAACAGCCAAAACATCTCTTGCGATCTTTGCGAGAGTTGGGTACTTAGGGGCATTTAGCTTCCACCAACTCAATATATCAAAGTTAAACTCATCTTGGGGTGACAGAGATGGAAGAATTGGTTCTTCTAAGTACTTCTCCAACTCAGACTTCTGAACACCATCTTCATCATTTTCCATCATAAACTCAGCATAATCTGGGTTAGTTGTACTTGTACCTGAGCTGCTTACATCCATGGTAGAGACAGAGTTGCCAAAGAAATCAGGAGCTGCAGTGCTGCTTTCAGATTCATATGCATTGAAAAGTTGGCTCAACTCTGTTTTGAATTTCTCATACTCATCTCCATAGTTATCAAAACCATACAATTTCTTATATGTGTACTTTACCCATTTTGCCTTGTACCTTGGATCTAAAACCACTCCAATGCTCATAACCAAATTGCAGTCACTCCAATATGCATTAAACTTTTCTCTCATTTTTAACCCCATTTCTTTGATATAGACAAAAGAACTATCTTCCCAACTTTTGATGCATTTGTTAACTTCATACACCCCATTATAATACAAGTTTGCAGTTGGATACTTAATCCCTGCAAACTTATTTGAAATATCATTAAAAACCTCTAAACAATTACAAATTACTTTTCCTTGTTCCCACTGCTGTCTAGATGGAAGAAGATTGAAATCAAGATCAAACTCATTTAATCTTTCAAAACCTTCTTGAAGTGCAATTGCATTCTTAAGCATTAGAAAAGTGGAGTTCCACCTTGTGTCCACATCTAAACTAACTGACTTTCCAGACAATCTACATTGTGCCAATGCTGTTTCAAACTTTTCTTTCCTAGCTTGTGAAGACTTAACATATTTAACACACCCTCTAATACCCTCTATAAACTTTGCAGCTACTTTCATGCCATACAATACAATCAAATGTAGTATGTGGTTGCTACACCTCATGTGAAACATTTTTCCTTCAAGCAATATACAATTCTTACCATCTATCCAACTAATCAGATTTCTCATCATAACGCCATTCGCACTAGCATTATCAGCAGTTAAAGCAAAAAATTTCCTATCTATGTTCCATTCCAAAGTGCAAGTTTTGATAAAATCTGAGAGAACATCTCCGGTATATGGTGATGGGACTACAATGTAAGCTAAGGTTTTCTTCTGCAAATTCCACTTATCATCTATAAAATGGCATGTCACACAGCAATAACCATCTTTAGTATGTTTGGCAGTCCACATATCAGTTGTAAGACTACATTTGGAAGTCAAATTATCCAATTGTAGTTGCAATTCAGCTTTCATTTCAACATAACACCTCATTAGATCTGATCTAGTTGTATTCCTAGATGGTATTTTAGCAGCAGGGTTCAAAGACTTACAAAACTCTCTAAAGTAGACATGCTCAACCATGTTAAGAGGGTAATCATGCTTAGCAATCATTTTAACAATGCATAACCTAGTAACATTTGGATCATACTTCCAATTAACTATTTTAGTTGCTTGGTTACCTGCTTTTTTCATTGCTGTAGAAATCTTCATCTGTCCTGGCTTGTTTTCTTCTTTCTTGGGGCAGATTTTTAGATGAGCAGACAAGCGGCTAGTTCCTTTTTCACTACATGCTTCAATTACCTTTCCACAATGATGACATTTACCTTCAACGACAGCCTCATACTCATCCAACTTCCCTTTTACAAGCCTTTTAGTAACTTTCCTTGTAAATTCATCCCATACCAGTGACCTTGTTGTTCGTAATTTTTTCATTGCAGCAACAATAATTGGATCATCTTCTTCTGCTTCAACTGCTGGTCTCTTACTAGAAGGTGTTGAAGCAGTTGTTGAACATCCAACACTTTGTTCTCCTAGTTCTTGTTGTGAACAATTTGGTTGACTGCAGCTTGGGGTTCCAACTTGATTGGATTCTCTTTGAGACATTCTGAAAAAAAAAAAGAACAAAGTATTAGAGGACCAAAAAATAGTTAGAAGAAAAGATTATAGAAAAGACATTCTGCATATAGTCACATACTATTTTGTATGTTAGATATATTTAGTATACAAATACAATTACATAATGTGTCTCCCTATCTGAAACTACTGACTATGACGTGCTAAACAATGGACACCCTTACTCGTATCTGTACAGCTCTGATTAAAAGGGAATGACTCTAACCAACAAACTATAATGGGATTTAATAATATTTATTATGAACTAAAACCACCAATGGCGCTAAACAACTACAAAGTCCAAGCATAAAGCCCTTAAGACAAATGTTAAAAGCATACTGAGAAAATCATGCCTATTCTGGAACTCCGCCACTTATAAAAAACAGAAACAGTTGGCCCTTTCTTGTTTCGGTTTATCTTTGTCGATATGAAAATGATAAAGATGCTCCAACTAGAACTCATTTGCAACAATAATGCACATCCAATAAAAATCAAAGACAACAGACCCTCTTTTGACTAACATAACACATCTTTTAGGCACTAATCCAACACACATATATAACCGTTATCCAAGTAAAAAGGCCTTAAAACATAGAAACACCTCAACATAGTGAAACTATCCTTTACAACTAAGTATGCACCTCCTCCTCTACTCTGCATTCTGAAAATTGCAATATACTAAGAAAATGCTTGCCACAACCTAAAAAATACACCCAAAGAGCTACAAATGCCTATAAATGCATATGCTAATCTATACTGAACCCACAACTTCATGCCTCATTCATGTTTCACTCACACCCGTAAACCCAACGAAACAACACCATTCACAGTTCCGAAATCCATAAATTCAGAAACACCACAAATGCAAAAGAACATAAAAAACCTAAGGCAACCTAGATTAAAAGATTAAATTTTAAAAACTAAAACGAGGGAAAATATAAGAGTGGAGAAGTTGCATACCTTGGCGCATGGGAAATGAAGAACCCTAAATGAATCAATGAAGAACGACAGCGAAACCCTGGAATGAGGGTTTATTGGGTGAGCTGAGGTAAGTAAGGGGTGCAATAGTGTTTGCGATTTAATGAAACCAAAAGAGAATGAATTTTGTTTTCTGTAGGAGGAGGGAGGGAACTAAAATGGGGAGAACCCTATTTTAGACGAAGGAAATGAAAAACCCAAAATATCAACACACCCAATCGAAACCTAAAAATCAAGTTAATCGGATTTCGGATTTCGGATTTTAACCTACCGGATGTTGCCTAATCCGGATCCGTTAGGTTAACGTAGTAAAATCCGATAGTCATTCCGATTCCGGAATCCGAAATCCGATAAATCGGATAAAATCCTATAGGATATCGGATTGTCGGAAACGGATTTCGGAATTCGGATGTATATTGACAGCCCTACCTGTAGCATTTCTTTTAACTTCTAAGCCTAAGAAATAGTGTAAATTTCCTAGATCTTTGATAGGAAATTGAGTGCAAAGATAGGAAATGATAGAACTGCAGTGAGAAGTATTATTTCTAGTGATGATTATATCATCCACATAGACCAAAAGAATGGTTAGTTTAGATCCTAGTTTCTGAACAAACAAGGAAGAATCAGCGAGTGAAGGAACAAAGTCTATGTTTACAAGAGCATCTATGAGTTTATCATACCAAGCTCTTGAGGCTTGTTTGAGACCATACATATGTATCGCACAAACATAATCAGGATGGTCCTTGTATTGATATCCTGGTGGTTTGAACCATATAAATCTATTCTTTCAACTCCCCTCGTAGGAAGAAATTACTAATGTCTAATTGTTTGACCTACTAATCAAAGTTAACAACAATAGAGAGAACTAATATGATTGTAGTAGGTTTTAACCACCAGAGTAAATGTGTAAATGTGTCAGTATAGTCTAACCTTTCTATCTGGTGAAATCCCTTGGCTACAAGTCTTGCCTTATACCTTTCTATGAAACCATCTGCATTATGTTTGACTTTAAACGCCCACTTGTAGCGAATCAAAATTTGAGAAGGATCTGGAGGAATATAAGACCATATCCCTGCATTTTGCAATGCTTGACATTTAGCATCTAAAGATTTTTGCCATACTGGTATCTTGGCATCCCGAGAATAACATATTGGTGTTGGGACTGATAATTTATGATTCATGAGTACTGGAAAGTGCATATTTTGTTGACAGGAGAACTTTGAGTCTGAAAATTTCAATTTTGGCTCTAGTTCTCATTTGATGTGCATTAGTAGTGATAGAAAAATTAGAAGCAGATATTGAATTATCAGAAGTAATAGGAGGAGAAGATGTTGATTCAGGTGATTCACTAGTGTGAGAAGTAGTAATAAGATCAGCTAGAAAAGTATTAGATGTGTCTATGTGACGGACCAAGAAAATTCCACCCCTGGTGTTACGCACTAGGCAGGCCAGAACTCCCCGACGTGACACTCGAAAAGACGGTAAACGGGCCTTAAAGCTTAACTTTTCGCTAGGCAAATACATGTCGATTTTCCCTCCCAAGCATGCTTTACAAACATGATACTCGAAACGTAGTTTCCATACCGTTCCAACTTACCCCTTGCGCTGCCAAGAGTCAAAAGAGATAAAAAGACAATGGTGATGCCTTTGGCATGCTCACAAGTATTATCCAGGCCTAAGTCATGCCTTGGACTAGTGCATAGACCATTATAGACCTAATTCATGTTTTTCTCAACTCTTTTAAGACCATACGCTGGGTGCATGAACTGATCTTGCTTTTGCCAAGAGTGCAGCAACCAAGCATATGCCATTCTCACCGTATAGCTTGATAGGAAGGATGAACATCTAGTAAATGGAATGCAACTACCTCATCAAGCATGGTAACAATCATCTTTTACCTAACATTGTTGACCCAGATGATTATAAGTTACCAAAGCGTCGCAATCACCTCAAAATTAGATGATAAAAGCGACAAGATGCTGCACCGCAATGCGTTGCATTATGGATGCCTACGTACCCTCCTCCATAGGTCG
The DNA here is from genome assembly GCA_023531435.1 of Papaver californicum. Lineage (NCBI taxonomy): Eukaryota > Viridiplantae > Streptophyta > Magnoliopsida > Ranunculales > Papaveraceae > Papaver > Papaver californicum. The sequence goes on from JAJJMC010006585.1 coordinate 4,613,652, forward strand.
AAGGGATCAAGCATGATCGTAGTTCATCTGAAGGGTAATTTCGAATAGGATAAGCAACTTAATCCTATTAAGGCAAAGCAAACATCGATGTTAAGAGTCAATCATTTTGAAAGTATATGGTTAGGCATAAAAAATCCGCGTCCAACAATTTCCAATATTATGTAGCAAGGATAAAGGCCAAGGAAAGCCTAGTTCGTATAGGCCAAGGGAATTTTACAAGGTATGCACCCGCTTGTGCATAACTAATATCTTTGTATGCAAATATGCATTCTCGAGTACGCAACACGGATAAATGGTGTTTTCGCATCAGTCATGGTCCATCGGCTAAGCTACAAGCATATTGACGCTTATGCATCAAATATGCACCAACGTATAAGCTACATCACATAAATGTGCATTACCGCTCATGCACATTCACCCAAGGCTCCCTCCTTATATATGTCTTAAGCGCATTTCCGTATGTTTATAAAAGAAGGGTAAGGGACATCCATCGACTGCACACCAATGATGCATCCTCGAGCAAGCATCACGGCATAATAGTGCTTCAGCACTATAATGTGTTCTCGAGTAAGCTACACGAGACATTGTTGTTTCCTTGAGTAAGCATCAACTTCTAACCAACACCTCTTCCCCATATATGTCTTACCGATATTTCCAAAAGTATACAAAAGGAGGGTAAAAACATCCATCGACTGCACTACTAGTGATGCATCCTCGAGTATGCATCACGATACAATAGTGCTTTAACACTATAATGTGTTCTCAGGTAAGCTACATGGGACAATGATGCTTCCTTGAGTAAGCACAACTTCTAACCAACATTTTCTCCCTATATATGTCTTATCGACATTTCCACAAGTATATAAAAGAAGAGGAGAGGACATTCATCGACTGCAAACTAGTGATGCATCCTCGAGTATGCATCACGGCATAATAGTGCTTTATCACTATAATGCATTCTCGGGTATGCAACATAGGGTCAATGATGCTTCCTCAAGTAAGCATCACGGTATAATTGTGCCTTAGCACTATAATACTTTCCCGGGTAAGCAACATTTGTTAATATTGCATGCCTTAGTAAGGGCCAATCATAATGATATCATAATAACGTAATGCTTCCATTAGTAAGCAACATAGTAAAATGTTGTATCTCCGAGCAAGGGACAAACGTAGCATCATAATGCCAAGCTGATTTTCCAACCAAGCCAAGCGAATGCACTCACACCTTGATGCATTCCTGAGTAATCTTTATAAGCTTGAGATGAAGATTCATCCCATGCAATGACGTGTCCCGGAGTAAGCGTCATGCGAAAAATACGGGTGTTACATTATTACATACTTCAAAGAACTTCGTCCCGAAGTTACTCAAAAAGATAGACTATTGTGGACAAGATTTATCGATTTGGATATCCTACGCATATGTCCCATACCATAATACGCAGAAATCCTATAAGAGTCCTAAAGTTTGTTATGAACACATATTGGGAATTTTTGATCATACGTCCCATATCGCACACCCTGAAATCCTAATAGGGTCCACGATTTGTTATAAACACCGATTAAGATACCATAAGCATACGTCCCATACCGTATGCCCATGGATTCCAAAAGGGTTTACAACACTACTGAGAAAATATTTTTGGATCCCTAAACATATGTCCCATACCATATGCTCAAGAATACAAAAGGATTTCTCAATACGAGATCCTAAGTACACGTCCCATACCCCAAAACTTAGGAATCCCCAAAGTTCACGATGGTTGAAAGGGTCATCGAATATGACAAGCTATATTTAACTTAGTATTGTGAGGACCAAACTCAAATGCCATAACAGTCGGATGCAAGCTCACCGTCCTAGACGGTCTTCCGGGTTGCCACTCGTAGGTGGGAGCTAGCTGGCCTGACAACACACACTGTTACAGCTAACGGGTGGGGATGATCAGTTTCGTTCTTTACCACCATTCCAAACGGTCTTCTGGGTTACCAACAGTATGGTAAAAACGCCTAATAAGGTCTGGCAAATTCACAATACACTCGAGAGGTCCAAATCTTAACGAAGAAACTAACATATTAGTTACAATTTTTCTTAGCACAGGCACTTGACGTGATTGTCCAACATAAAATTGACAAAGTAACTAGCATAGCAGTCATGAACTCTTGTTTTGTGCAATATTTGGCCTACTCTTCCAACTTTTTCTTTTTCCTTTGAAGGAAATTTTTTGAAGTCACATTACAAACACTCACTTGATGAATCCAAAACGCACAGTCGCTAGTGTTTTCTCGGAACTTGCTATGATACTAACTGTGACGGACTGAGAAAATTCTTCCCCCGACACTACGCATTAGGCATGCCAGAACTCCCCGACGGCCCACTCGAAAAGACGTTAAACGGGCCTTAAAGCTCAAATTCTCACTAAGAAAATGCAGGTCGATTTGCCCTCCCAAGCATGCTTTGCAAGCATGTACTCTAAACGTATTTTCCGTACCGTTCAAATTTACCCCTTGCGCTGCCAAGGGTCAAAAGCGATAAAATACAATGGTGATGCCTTTGGGATGCTCACAAGCATTGTTCAGGCCTAAGTCATGCCTTGGAATAGCACATAGGACATTGTATACCTACTTCTTATTTTTCTCAACTCTTTTCCGACCCTACGCTGGGTGCGTGCATTGATCTTGCTTTTTCCAAGAGTGCAGCAATCAGGCATATGCCATTCTCATCGTATAGATTGATAGGAAGTATGAACATCAAGTAAATGGAATGCAACTACCTCATCAAGTGTGGTAACAATCATCTCTTTCCTAACAATGTTGAGTCAGATGATATAAGTTACCAAAGCGTCGCAATCACCTCAAAATTAGATGATATGAGCAACAAGATTTAACACCTTAATACATTGCATTGTGGCTGCCTACGTACCCTCCTCTGTAGCTCAAAGGGATCAAGCATGACCGTAGTTCATCTGAAGGGTCATTTCGAATGGGACATGCAACTTAAGCTTATTAATGCAAAGCCAATATCGATGCTAAGGGTCAATCGTTTCGAAAGTATATGCTTAGGAATATAAATCCGCGTCCAACAATTTCCACTATGATGTAGCAAGGATAAAAGCCAAGCAAATCCTAATCCATATAGGCCAAAGGACTTTCGCAAGGTATGCACCCGCTTGTGCATAACTAATGTCTTTGTATGCAAATATGCATTCTCGAGTACACAACATAGATAAATGGTATTTTCGCATCATTCAAGGTTTATCGGCTAAGCTAAAAGCATATTGGCGCTTATGCATCAAGTATGCACCAACGTTTAGGCTACATCACATAAATGTGCATTAACGCTCATGCACATTCACCCAAGGCTCCCTCTCTATATATGTCTTAAGCACATTTCCATATGTTTGGAAAAGAAGGGTATGGGACATCCATCGACTGGACATTAGTAATGTATCCTCGAGCATGCATCACGGTATAATAGTGGTTTAACACTATAATGCATTCTCGGGTAAGCTACACGGGACAATGATGCTTCCTTGAGTAAGCATCAACTTCTAACCAACGCCTCCTCCTTATATATGTCTTACCGACATTTCCACAATTATATAAAAGGAGGGTAAAGAACATCCATCGACTACAGTCCTCTAGTATGCATCACAACACAATAGTTCTTTAGCACTATAATGAGTTCTCGGGTAAGCTACACGGGACAGTGATGCTTCCTTGAGTAAGCATCAACTTCTAACCAACACCTCCTCTCTATATATGTCTTACCGACATTTCCACAAGTATATAAAATGAGGGGAGAGGACATTCATCGACTAGACACTAATGATGCATCCTCGACTATCCATCACGGCATAATAGTGCTTTAGCACTATAACGCATTCTCGGGTATGCAACATAGGGTCAATGATGCTTCCTCAAGTAAGCATCACGTCGTAATAGTGTCTTAGAACTATAATACTTTCTCGTTGTTTTAGGGTGAAAACAAATGTTCTACAAAAGAGTACCTTTAACTAGGTTCGAGAGATCAAGCTCAAACAGGCGAGCCTAAACCAAAGAATGGCCGTTCACGTCCTGCTTCAATCACAAAGGTGGAAAATGTTGGGTACCTCTTAGGGGATGGAAGCAAAGAAGGTTGAGAAATATCAATGTGATAAGTAATTGCAGTGTATAAAGAAGAAAAGATTATCTCAGAGATGAATCACTAATTTTGTATTTCTTCTATCTTGCGTCCTTGTTTCGAATAGATGGGAACCATCTACTTATAGTTCAAAGGAGATACATTGATTTCTGGTAAGTGGTGAAAGTCAAGGATAGGTGGAGAAGTGATGATTGTGGAGATTGTAGTGGGGTCGTCTCCGGAAAGTAAGGAAAACCTGTCTAACCACTACTCCTCGTCCTCTCAACTTCTCTGTAACCGTCCCACTACTTGTTATCTTCTTATTCATGGATGTGTTGCCACAACGCACAATTGCTATAGGCCGCCAGACCAATACCCCAATGAGAATCCCCCATATGCTGTATTTGATATCTCGTAGATAGTGGAGTCATAATATACTATTTTTTTGATTAGGTCAAGTCAAGTCAAGTCAAAGTAATGACTTACTAAGTATGTGAGGCAAGTTGCACAACTCACTGAATTGATAATCAGACTGGTTAGTGTCGAGTCTGGTAAGTCTAGTGATCATGTACTAGTTTAGGAGTAACATGGCATATTTGATGGCTAAGTATTAACTCAGAAGTGACTTAGCATAGATCTGAAAGGCATTTGAAGCCAATATTGGGAAGAGCCTCTTAAGAAAAAAAACTTATTAGAAAACCATATAAGATTTGATATTATGGCAATATTGAAAAGAAGGGCGTATTTCTGAGGGAAGTATCTAGCAAGGATAACACTTGCACTAAAGTCAAGGAAGTACTTGCTCCAATGTCAAGGAAGTACTTGTGCCAAAGAAGTACTAGCACCATGAACGTTTTCGTCAAGGACGCTAGTTAGATGGGAAGCGCTTGTGGGATAGAACGCTTTCTCTGGGAAACGCTAGACTAGAATGCGTTAGGCTGGGACGTACTACGCTTGAACCTGCTAGCTGCGGGACATTCTATCTATCCAAGGAAGGCACTAGCTCATGGATGTGCTAGGCTAGGAACTTTCCAACCATGGACACGCTAACTTAGGGACGTGCTAGGCTAGACTGAAGCAGTAAATACATTCGTTTCCTTCAACTTTCTTTGCTTCCCCCCCTAAGATAAACCCATTTTCTCTCATTGTGACCGAAGCATAGCGGAACGGTTACTATCGTGGTTTAGGCTTGATTTGTACGATTTTGATTTCTGAATCTAAACAAAGTACTTCTACAATATATTTTTTCGCGTATAAACAATTTTTAGGTACTAACAATTGGCGACCACATTGGGATATCAATCTCTCGGTTGCAAAACCCTTTTTTTTTGAATTATCAAGAAATCTTATTCTATGGGGAGTTTAAAAGCATTCAATCTTAATTCCATATCTTCCAGTCCCGACGGGGTCCCTTCTATTACTCCAGAATTTATCTCACCCGATCAAATCTTTTATGAAGCCGTATACACTTGGCAACCAACCGCTATAATCGATCTGAAGCAAATCCTAAATGATGTCTTAACAAATCAAGTCGACATCATCAAGAGCCAAAGCGATTTTTTCTCACTTTTGAAAAATTTTACAAATCAGTTTTTAAGAAAACCAACAGATAGAATACACGCTCCTGGTGAACGAGAACCAGAAAGGAGCCATCAACCTAACTTTGTTGTCTACGAAGGATCAAGACAATTTTCTCAAGTCCAAAAAGAAGTTTCACCGAATTTATCTTACTGCAATCAGCATCATTACGACGAGAGCATGACGCCAGCCTGCAAAACTTTGTTGGAAAATTGGTATTTACAAACCATCCAAGGAGGCCCCTCAGCAATTAATAACGCCAACTCTTACCCCAATAGAGAGAATGAAGCCTGCTAGAGAAGAAAGTCATGGAAACATTCGTGGGAATAGATGTCTGGTGAACAAGCAATACTCAACCCAGCACTCCATAGGTGTCGTCACTAATGAAGGAGGCAAGAGAAAAACAACACCTTAATCAGCACCACAGGACAAGCGCATCGCATCAGCTCCGACGAAAGCACCGACACCAACTCAAGGAAAAGGCTCGGTCGAGACTCCGCGTCAGTCACAAAGGAATAAGACGAATTTAATAATCCCATATTTCCACTTTCCTATGGAGGAGGTCCTCGAACTATTGGTATTATGGGTACAAAATGGAGCTATCAAGTTACCACCTGTGCGACGGCCGCCTACCGAAGAGGACATGTCAAATCCATAGTACTGTCACCTTCACAGGTTCGTCAACTATCCCACTAGACGCATATTCAGAAGAAAAAAAAATCGATTCAGGAGAAACCATCACCAAGGAGCCCGCCTGTAGGTGCCAACAAACCGACAGACCCTAAGGATTGCTCATCTCCAGAACATCAACAAACAACTGATCCGGAGGCTAAACAATTTCATAGAGAAAAGATAATTCCATGCGCCCTTGGATTTCATCTACAAGTAAGTCTTGTTTAATAACTCTCTTTACAACAACCATTTGTCCCACATCTCATCAAGGATTAGGGACTTGACCTGAGTATCAACCTCATCATACCTAGAAGACGATGTGAATAGGAAGCTGATCCTTTCGAAGAAAATTTGTCGAATAAATAGGAATCGTTTCTACCGAGAATATCAAACCAATAACCCAATCATCCTTAGAATGTTTCATCAACCTGAGGTACCGAAACCCAACCTTTTTTTTAAATCAGAGACACTATTGTCTCTCCTGGGAAAACCACATCGGGTCATTAAAATTATGTTAGGTGGATACTATAAACTAGTCAATATTGATAAGCCAACAAGGATAGTCGTATGTGGCAAGCGACTTAAACATATCAAGGCTTAAACACTTCATCACCCCTGAAAAATATGACAAGGCTTAAACACTGTATCACCCCTAGCAATATTTCCCAGCTTTTATGCAACACTCGTAATTCCTCCAAAATGTTCACAGTTCCTTGCATTTATATTTAGAATTTAAATTTATTTAACTGAGCATAGTATTATTTCTATCTCTAAAAAATCCTTGCAAACCATTCAAAATCTACTTACTCAAAATCCCAAGCTAAAACCACAGAAAAATTGGGTATCTCAGAAACACATAAAAACCCTCAAAACGTACTATTTAGAAAAGATCTTTGAAGACTAGTTCAACACCATAAGTACATGATCTTTCCTCCTATACAAAAGCTTCAGTTGGAAGCCTCAAATCTCAGGATAGTCTTTCAGTATCATCTCTAACCTTGGTAATCGTTGTTAAGCCGAAAATGCGACTACTTTCTTCAAGTTTTCATGAACAACTCAAATATGACGACAAAACTATCCGAAAACAAGCTTAGTTGTCTCAGCTTCCTCCAAGATCCTGCTCCTATAAAAATCAAAGTCAAAGTCAACTCCAGTGTTTAGATACTCAGTTGGTGCAGTTTTCATTGCATTGGCATTTTACGCAACGGCACCACTTGGAGTACCAACTTCAACAAACTGCATCTGAAAGATCGCAAGAACCACGTTTAGGGATTGAAGATTTTTACAAGATCCCCTCGCTGTCAAGAATCCCTCTAGCCTATAAGAGAGGGTCAACCAGAGATTTACAACCTTGACAAGGCCCTTTACTTTCCAAAGACATGCCGTAAAGGTATCTTCACCTCTCCAGCTATGTCGTCAGATCTGATAGGCGCCTGCTACCCCTGAAGAGCCTGAGACACATCACAAACTTACTCCAGAAAACATAACTTCAGAAATCAAATAGAAGTGTGGTAGGGGGATGCTCACTCCAACACACTCATAACAGTCAAAGATTCAGAAGATGGCTCAAGAGACACCTCCGGGAACATAATCTTCAAAGACACCCGTAGCACCATGTCAGTAGCAGGACACATTTCAGCTGATCCTCTTCACCTTTGACGTCTTCATAGGAATTTGCATATATAAGCATACCATCATCACATCCAGAAGGTTAAAACAAGCTTATGATCCAAAAGGGTCAGGATAAAACACAATTTTATTCAGTCAATGCTCGTGAAAACATCCCAGTTACGACTCAACCGGCACCAACAAGAACACTAACTTCAATTCAAGTTCTTGCTCCAGCCATGGCGCGAAAAGACAACAACAACAATAGGAGGTGTCAACCTTCCTTACTTCCTTTTCTTGATCAGACCCTAGAGGCATGGACTCATGATGATACTATCAAATCATCCATCATCGAGCAGTTGAACAAAACAGTTACACCTAGAGACTGAAGACTTCTTCAGTTTTAGAGATTTAATACAGTCATCTTCTTCGACTAAAGTATTTAATCAACAATGGTAGTAGCAACAAGACCCCTCGCTCGCATCATCCTGACGAAAGTATTTGTACGTCAATACCTCCACATCTCGTAAGCTTTCTATCCCAATATGATCATGTCCATGGCATAGAAACTTCGTATCTGTTGGTGCTACTGCTGATTTCAATCACTATGGTTAACTACGGAAGACACACCAAATTCGAAATTCTCAAGCTACGACAATCTCCAGTATGCAATGAACACTCAAAACCTGACCATTTCAGACGAAAGATTCTACTCTCAACATCTGGCATATGGGCTTACAAGCTGCTGTCATGAATTCATCTTCTCCGAAAATATGGCTATGAAGAATCAACATCACACACGAGTCAGATGTATTCTGAAATGTGTAAAAAAACGCCAAGCCGTGAAGCCCGTCATAAGAGAGCATTTTCCATGAAGCTCTAACTTCTACTGAGGTTCCAATTACGTTACATCTTGTTGGAGATCTCACGATGCCAACATACTCTCGACATCAGTACCTCTAGCGATAGCCTCACCCACAGAACAAAGGATATTATACCAGAAAAAGGTTATCCATGGCAATAGGATTTCACATGGGTCCGGGACATCGAACACAAAACTAGCGTCTTAAAAAAGCTCATATCCTCACGGTACCACCACCTACCGCCAGAATCTCCTTTATTCGTCGTCGCTCCTATTGTTATACCGACATCCTGCAGAATTAGAAATTAACAACAATTGGTGGAGAACGGGACAATGTATCCTTCACAAAAGATACTCAAACTCCAAGCGCTAATGTCTGCTGCTTATTCACGGAGATTCTAAAATATCCAAAGTCCAATTATACGTGAAAGACATGTCTGAAGGAAATAGAGCTAAGTAACTACCCTTAAAACTAAATTTTTGAAATCTATATTTTATATTTTAGAGTGAAATCCTTGCTAGAGGAAATTTCGGTTAATTTCTAACGGTGATATTAGAGTCTCTCAGCTTTGAGCTTTAAATATTCTATATTATATTGTGCGACTCAGTATCCACTTTCGTATAGAATCAAGAACGATTAGACGGCTCCTAGCATGACCACTATTATAGAGCGATAACGTCTTCATAATGTCACCGGTGATGGCTGCTACCCCTATCCAGAAAATATCTGACTATACGTAATACTGAACGAGTTATAAATTGCAATAATTCCATAGCTGAATTCCTTATACTCGTTCCACATATCTTTTGCATATATATGCGTACGTAAATTTTAGGGCTTTACCCGGATGAACCCTCATAATTTCATGTGCATCCATGCAAACTAATTGTATAAAACAGAACACTGGTTATACAAAATTGCAAACATTCAGAATAGAGGCGACGCCATAGATGAATGAAAACACTAATTAGATGCATACCATCGAGCATAATTTCAAGTTACAACATTCCACGGCTGAATCTCTTGAATATGTTCCATACACACTGCATAAAATATAAACGCTTCACGTCATGATTGAACTTGCTTCAAGTCGCAGAACTTTCACGGCTGAATTCCTTGAACTTGTTCCATATATACCAAAGCTCAAATTCTAATCATCTTAGTGTTCTGACGGCACCGCTTCCTCAAATACTCATGTTAGTGTTTACGGATAACACTCATCTACGTGTCTGGTGGCGGAATCACATCCTCCACGCTCATTTTAGTGTTCTAACGGCAGCACTGCCCCAACACTCTCTACAACCAACTAATGTTCCAAATACCTTCCTGTTGTTATTACGGTAGAAGAAGAATGCTCCATATACCTAAGAGTAAAATCGTAGAAAGAACAAAACTTGCTCAGACAACCACTATTTTTCTAGTGATATATAACCATCAAACAACGAAAAGTCATATTTTACTTTGTATGGAAGACCACCATCTAGTGCTTACCACGTAACATTACTCGTTCCACGCTAAGCAGGGGACTTAATCTTGATGGTGGATTTTTGACAAAGGAGAAAATTGTAAAATTTCCTTTGCTCAGCTACAGAGACATAGAATAAATATATATATATATCCATATAAACTATCTGTATTAATACAGAAAGCACTATTTATACAAAATTATGAATATTCAGAGTACAGGCTACGCCATATCTGAATGAAAATACAAATTAGATACATACCATCTAATTGCAGAGTCGCATCAGGCATAATCTCAAGATTACAAACTTCCACGGCTGAATCTCTTGTATATGTTTTATATGCATTGGATAACAGCTAAGCATAATGCTAACATTAAAATCTCATGCGACTGAGAAACTCTAAATAGGCCGTAAGCGTGGCCACGATATTAATAAATGTCAAAGCTAGTGGCACACAGGCAATAACCATGGCACTAGAAAGTGCTAGCCTTGGAGATCCCTAGCCACAGTCCCAACACAAATAAAGTAGCACACACTTGTCCTAAAAAGGGCCAGAAAAGCCAATGAAGTCAACATATGCATCAAGGAGGAAATAGGCTAAATACTTAACGCTGCTCGAAGCACTAGCACCCGCGATAGAATAAGCGTTAAGTACTTAGCGCTGCCGGTAGCAATGCTAGACATAATTTCCCCCCTCTTCCTTTACGTTATTTCTCACTCTTCACACTTGCACCTATGCTTGTGCTAGCACCAATCATTCCTCATTTGAGCCAAGCTATTCATGTGTCTTGAGTCCGTGACTCCACTAACTCTACATGAAGTCAAATCATAATGGGAGGATAAAACATGGGGTTTTGGTCTGGCGGTTATAACAACATGGGAATAACAACATCCCACGATCAGGAAGTTATAAATTAGTGGGAAGACTGAAGCACTAAATATAGTAGTGGAATAATGGTTTCTCGAAGATTCCAAGGAGGTTAAGCCATTAACCCCACGAATTTCACTTCTCCACCTCTTGACTATCTCCACAATTTTAAAAGGAAACATGTGATCTCTTTACTATTATAAATAGGCTCCTTATCCCATTTTGAAAACATAACAAGCTGACGAATCTCTCAAACTCTGTTACTTTTCTCAATAGTTCTACAACCCTACATATAATACAATATATTTGTTTCCTTCAACTTTCTTTGCTTTCCTCCCTTAAAATCAACCCATTTTCTTTCATTGTGACCAAAGCAGCGCGGAACGACTTCTATCTTGGTTTAGGCTTGCTCTGTATGATTTTTGTTTCCGAATCTAAATAAAGTACTTCTACAGTATAATGTTTTTCTTAGAATCAATTTTTAGGTACTAACAATTAGAACTTTTAGTGCTAAGGTAGGGAATTAGCATCAATATGGTGCTAAGCACATCAACCAGCACGCGACCGGAAACCCTCTGGATCGAACCTCTTTTAATGAGCCTTTGACTCGGTCAGATCTTATTGTCCTACTTACCTGCAGTTAAACTTTGCGATAGATAGAATAAAGAGAGAGAATTGGTTGCACTTTGCCCCGCTTCCTCGTCTAAACTTAAGCTTCTTCCAGAAAGAAGAGAAGGGAGTGAAAGCGAGAAATAGTGCTAGCCTGGTGGTAATGCAAGAAGTGGCTAGAGTTAACCTAGTTTAGAGTCGTGATGCGTCGTTTAAGGCATTGCTCATTGTTTGTGGCGCATCTAAGAGGAGTGGCGCATAGTTCGTGGCTTATATTTGAGCAAAACGATAAAGTAGCATATTTGACCTCAGAAGAGCAATTTGAGAAGAGTTCATTGCGAACGAAGCGTTAATCTAGAGTGTATTTTAGGGATTAAGCATTAGATATTCCCATATTATGCATATAATAGTAAATTAATGTTGTTTGAATAAGAATTTGAGTATCAACAAGCTCTAGGAATAGCACTAGAGAAGACATTGGATACAGAACAAGCTCTAGGAATAGCACTAGAGAAGACATTAAACTCTAGGAATAGCATTAGAGAAGACTCAAGTTGCTCTATACTAGTGGGCAATCCATCTAGGAGCTTGAGACTTATTATGTTGAGATTATAGACTACATGATCAGTATAAAATTCATGTAGTTATTTGTAGAGGTTGTATTCTTAATTTTCCTGCGGAATATAAGTCAGAATACAATATTTAATATTTTGATATGAAGCCACAAGTATACGCACAAGTATGTGCATACTTCTATGTTTCTGCAACTACGCAGAAGGGCGATTTTATAATTCTGACCTTTGTCAAAAACTCACCATCTACACTCGGATAAACAACATTCTTTAATGTTGCATGCCTTAGAAAGGGCCAATCATAATGATGTCATAGCATCGTAATGCTTCCATTAGTAAGCAACATAGTAAAATGTTATATCTCTGAGGAAGAGACAAGCCTAGCAATATAATACCAAGATGATTTTGCAACCAAGCCAAGCGAATGCACTCACACCTTGATGCATTCCTGAGTAAGCTTTATAAGCTTGAGATGAAGATTCATCCCATACAATGACGCATCCCAGAGTAAGCATCATGCGAAAAATATGGCTGTTACAGTCTAGATTATCAGAAGTAGGATTAATATCATAAAGACAAGTAGGAGTAATAGGAAAAAGAAAGTTCAGAAATATTGTTAGTTGTAGAAGAAAAAAAAGAGTATGGGAAGGCATCTTCATGAAAGGCTATATGTCTTCAAACATATATTTTTCTATTGACAAAATATAAGCATCTATAACCCTTGCAACCAAAGGTTCTGAGAAAATGATAGTCAGGTGTTTTATGAAATAGACAAGTATATGGTGTTGAAAAGGCTAATAATCTTGTAGGCAGTATACTGATTTTGTAATTAGCAGTAGACAAAACCTCAAACCATAATTCAAAAGGTAATGAGGATTGTATAAGAAATGTTCTTGTAATGTCAACAAGGTGTTTATGTTTAGATTTTGCCACCCCATTCTGTTCAGGGGTGTGTTGATAACTGATCTCATGGACAATCCCAATGGTTTCAAGAACTTCTGTAAGTGCCTTATAACAAATTCACCTCCCCATCTGTTCTTATAACTTTGATTTTCAAATCCGGTAAATTCTTAACATAACATTTAAAATATAGAAAAACAGTTCTAAAATATGATTTGGAAGTTAATGGATAAATCCAGCCAAATTTAGTGAAATCATCAATAATATTTGAAACCTGTTGTTTGTGAAGAAAACAAATTCAGAGGGGAAATTGGGAAAAATTAGGTGAGCAGATGAATGTGCGTCTAATCCTTAAACATTTGTACTGTTGAAGTACTTTGTTTATATTCGAGAGATCAATCTGTACAACTCTGGCCTAAACCAAGCAATGGTCTTCCAGTCTTGCTTCAGTCACAAAAGAGAAGGAGAAGGGTTGGTCTTAGGGAGAGAAGTGAGAGAAGAATTGAGGTCAGAGTATCAGACTCTGTAAGATGTAATTGGTGTGAATAACTATGAAAAATTTCTCTGTGTGTGATAAGATTGATGATCGAGTTGTTCCATGTTGTTTTTGTGTTAGGCATAGACTTTTCTGTCTCAGACTTCGAAATTGTCCTCTCGTTAAATAGATTGAAAATCTATTTTATAATCATATCTATTGTAACCGTTCACCTGACCTCATTATGCAGGAAATGTCGATGGTTGAGTAGTGGTGAAATGGAGAAGGTGGAGAAAGTTTTGACAACCACTCCCCAATCTGTTTGAGGTTGAATGGACGGTTGCTCAACCTACCACTTCCTCTCTCAACTGCTAATCGATCTTTCCAGATTCTCTGTAGTGGGTGCTTTGCTGCACCACATGCCGTAGATCGCCATACCAATACCCTAGTAAATATCCCCGTATTTGTGACATATTATGTCTCGTGTAATTTTGTAGCATTTCAGCATTGTTAATGTTAAGTCAAATGAGTCCTGCTTAGTTGGTCTCTTGACTAGAGACTTGTCTTTCTTGACTAGCCTGATGAGTCTAGAAAGAATAAAATAATATATATATATATATACATATATATTATTTTATAAGGAACAATGTGTTCAACTTGGTCAATTTTGCATTGACGTGTTTTGTAGAAAAATGAATGTATCATGTTGAGTATAAGCATATATGAAGCATGTTGAGCACAAGAATATGTATGTGAGGCCATACATGAAAATATATTTGTGAGGCCTAGTATGGCTTTGATAGACAGGAAAAGAGACTTGACTTGGATGAACAAGTTGAGCCTGGTAGCTAAGGTGTATAAGCTTAGCTAGGTGAGATAGACAAGCATGTTTAGGTTTAACATGGACAAGCATGCCTAAGGTTGGACGAACAAGTTTGGACAGGCAAGCTTGGACATGCAAGCTTTGACATGCAAGCTTGGACGGGCAAGCTTGGACGGGCAAGCTTGTTGCTGTATAGGCTAGACAAGCTTAATGATTTAAGCTAAGACTCACACGAACTGTGTCCATAGGCTAAAGCTCACCTGAACTCTGGTTGTAGGCCACTAAGGCAGACACGAAGTTTTTCCATAGGCTTTGGAATACTTGTAAGCATTGTAAGTCTAGTTTTTGCCTTTTCCTTTGGCAATTAGGGTTGGAAAATGTTTCATTGATCGTTTGGAATGCTTATAAATGTTGCGAACTTATTTTTTAATGTTTCGAAAGCTCTAATTTCTTTTCATACTCTTCACATAAGTTGTCTCTCTATGCGAGGATTAATGTGGCTGTGGGTTTAGCCAGTAGAAGTTATGAAATTGTGTCTAGTACAATTTTGACTTGGTATCTAAGCACAACTATGGTACTTTAATCAAGTAGATTCATATGTAACTTTTATATAAAGCTATATAACTATTTTAGTGAGCCAATATTGTTCTTTTGAGCATGGACATTGACATAAGGCAATTTTTAGGAATTCAGCTGCGGAACATAACACCCAAATAATACCCAAATTGCTTTATACTAGTGGGCAATCCATCTAGAAGCTTGAGATTTCATGTAAAAATCATAGAATATATGGGAAAATCGTACTGAGCACCAGTGTTATTCTGATGATTTTACGCAATAATGAATGTTGATTCATTCAGTAATTTTTTATCGTATATGTAGATGGTAATACATATAGAGAAAACATGGATAAGCGTCGGAGAGAGGACAGGGATAAACACCCGCCCTAAAACTCTTTGCATAATTTTGAGGTTTAATATTTCCCAGACTTGGGTTTTGAGAGATAATTTTACTATTTTACCCTTGAAAAAAACCCACCATCTATATTAATTCCTTTGCTTAGCGCGGATCGAGTAATGTTCCTAGTAAGCACTAGATGGTGGCCTGTCAGATGAAATAAAATAAAATATAACTTTATAGTTTAATGGTTAGATATTACCAAAAGAGTAGTAGTCGGCTTGAACTTCGAATAAGCAAGTTGGGAAATTATCATGGATGGACAAGTACACACCTATGGTTGAAAGTCCAAAGCAAGACTTGTAATTGGTTGGACACATTCGGCTTAGACGGACAAGCATGAAAGGCATAGCTGGATGGATAAGCGAGGAAGCACCGCTGGGCAGACAAGAATGGGATTGATAAGCAGGCAGACAAGCTTGGTCTTGACAAGGGACGAACATTGGATCTGGAAGACGGAGAAGCATGATTTGGTAGGCACGGCTAGGTAATACTAGGAATTTTTTTTTATTTTTCTTTTTGAGCAAGTTTTGCTCTTTCCACAGTTGTACTCTTAGGTATTTGGAACATTCTTCTTCTACCGTAACAACAATGGGAAGGTTTTTAGAACATTAGTTGGTTGTAGAGAATATTGAGGCAATGGGTCCGTCAGAACATTAAAATGAGTGTTTGAGGCAATGCTGCCGTCGGAACACTAAGACGAGTGTTGAGGCAGTGGTGCCATAGAACACTAAGATTGGTGTTGAGGCAGTGGTGCCTCAGAACTGAGATAAGCGTTGAAGCAGTGGTGCCATCAGAACATTGAGATGAGTGTTGAAGAAGTTTTTCCTCAGAGCACTGAGAATAGTAGAATCTGAGCATTGATACATATACAAAACAAGTTCAAGGAATTCAGCTATGGAAGTTCTGCGACTTGATATAAGTTTAATATTGTTTAATGATACCTTTATTTAATATAGAAGAATAGTAGGTTTTACGAACCTCATCTGAGAGTTGGGCATGAATGAACTCAATATTATATTATTGATAAATATACTTCAAGTATTGAAGCTCTATATAGATATTGTGAATACAATAATAAATCAATATTACTCAATTTGAGTCTTAATATTGATATGTATATATGGAACGTGTTCAAAGGATTCAGTTGCAGAATCGTTGCACCTGGAACAAGTTCGAGTTGCTTTATACTAGTGGACAATCTACCTAGGAGCTAGGTTCAAGTTGCTCTATACTAGTAGAAAATCTATCTAGAATCTTTGTTATTCAAGAACATGGTCAAGGAAGAGAATGACCCAAGAGTATGTTCTGAATATTTTATATAGTCCGGGAATATTTGGGAGGAGCCGCATCAAGCACCCATGTGATTCCGAGGACAAAGTCGCTCTATACAAGTGATCAGTCCATCTAGAAGCTGGGGTGTCCATTCAGGAACAAGAATATTTTCTGGATGTGTATTTTGTATAGTCAGAGAACATCTGGAAAGGAATTGTAACCAGTACCAGTGGTATTCAGAGGACAATAACGCTCTATACTAGTGGGCTACCCATTAGGAATTGTCCAATCAATGTAGATTCAATACATATATATTATATATATATATATATATATGGGGAGAGAGACATGGATGAGTACCTGCCTTAAAATTCTTTACAGAATTCTAAAGTTTGGTATTTCTGAAACCCGGGTTAGAAACATATTCTTTTGCGATTTTAGATGAAAATCAAATAACAACACTTAATTGTCAGATATTACCAGAGATATTACAGGTGGTTTGAGTTTCAAATATCATGTCCATAGGTCTATAAGTGGTCGGTTGTCATGCAAACAAAATTATTTTCAAGTTCTCTACTTCACAAATATGGTTTAGAATATAGTAGTAAGTCCTCAGGGAGATATGGGTTATCAAGTTATTTTTATTACTTATAGAAACATGGGTGTTTTGATTGTGATATAACTAAATAAGCAAATTAATATGAATTTTAAAGGTAAAGAGTACTGGTTAGAGGTTTCATCTTCCATCTTCCAACATGTTATCAATTGAATCATACTCAACATTCATTCATTCATAATATCAATAACCCTAAAGCATCCTATCTGTTTTAGGGTGAAAACAAATATACTGCAAAAGAATACTTTCAAGTAGGTGCGAGAGTTCAAGCTCGAACAAGACAAGTCTAAAACAAAGATATGGTCGTTCACGTCCTGCTTCAATCACAAAGGTGGAAAAGATTGGGTAGGTCTTAGGGGAGGGAAGCAAAGAAGGTTGATAAATATCAGTGTGATAAGTAATTGCAGTGTATAAAAAAGAAAGGATTATCTCTTAGATGAATCGCTAATTTGTATTTTTTCTGTCTTGTGTCCTTGTTTCGAATAGATGAGAACCATCTATTTATAGTCCAAAGGAGACACACTAATTTCTCGTAAATGGTGGAAGTTATGAAGAGGTGGAGAAGTGACGATTGTGGAGATTGTAGTGGGGTCGTGTCCGGAAAGTAAGGAAGACTTGTTTGACCACTACTCCTCGTCCTCTCAACTGCTCTGTAACGCACTACTTGTTACCTTCTTGTTCGTGGATGTGTTGTTGTTGATGGTGGATTTTTGACAAAGGAAAAAATTGTAATATTGTTTTTTTCCTAACTGCAGAAGCATGAAATAAATAAGTATAAATTCCTGACCCAACATCAGAATTATAAATACATACTGCCATCTTACATTCCGCAAGAGAATTGAGAATGCAAACTCAGCTCATGGTTAAATTAGCTCTGTAGCCTTTTCGCATATATATGCGCCATAGAAATTACAGAGCTTTAATCAACTAAATCCTCGTTATTTCATGTACAACCATGCAAACTATTTGTATAAAGCAGCATTTAGTGATCATATAAAATTACAAACATTCAGAATAGAGGCTACGCCATATCTGAATAATAACGCTAATTAGACGCATACTATTTAATTGCAGAGTCACATCAAGCATAATCTCAAGTTGCAAACTTCCACGGTTGAATTTCTTGAATATATTTTGTATGCACTGCATAAAGCTAAGCATAAATGTTAACATTAAATCTCATGCGACTAAGAAACTATATATAGGCCATATACATGGCCACGATATTAACAAATGTCAAAGCTAGTGGTGCACAGGCAATAACCATGGCAATGGCAAGTGCTAGCCTTAGAAAACCCTAGTCACAGTTTTAACACAAATAAATGGCATACACACATGTGCCAGAAGGTCAGAAAATAAACCCAACAAAGTCAATACGCCAAGGGGAAAATAGGCTAGCATCGACAGCGGCGCTAACTAGTTAGCGCTGCAGCAGCGCTAGCGCCTGTGCTGGCATAAGCGCTAACTATGGCGCTAGCAGCCTTGCTAGCATAGGCGCTAACTAGTTAGCGCTACTGGCCGCGCTACCTTAGCATCAATCCTAGCTTTCTCCCTTTTTTCTCTTACGCGTCTTCTAGGCCTTTACTCTTGCACCTATGGGTTTAAAGGCTTATTGCACACGCTAAGTGCAATCGCGATGCCTGCGAAAGTGAGTTAGGATTTATTTCTAGATTAGATTTGCTCGAGGACTAGCAAATAATAAGTTTGGGGGTATTTGATAAACACGTTTTCATGTCTTATTTGATATCAATTTGTTTATTGTTAGAACTTATTTGTGTACTTATATTGTGATTTTATTGTGTTTGTAGGTATTTTTGGAGAAATAAGCTTTTGTAGAAAAATTGGCTCGAAAAGTGATGTTTGCACCCCCCGGAAAAATTACTAAAGGCACCCCAGAAAAGTGTTAAAGGCACCCACCTCCAATTGATAAAGGCACCCTAGTGTTTGTTAATGGCACCCACTCTCATTTGAATTCAAAAGAAATAATTTTGGCGGGAATATTTTGTTCACGTCTGTTAGGATTTGCGATCGAGAATTTTGGGATGATTTTGAGATTTATGACAAGAATATATTCTTGCCATATAAGTAGGAATTTTAAGTGATGAGGGAACTTGAAAATAACCAAAAAATCGCATGAAATATGGATTCTCGTCAAAACATATTGGAATAGTATCAACCGTGATTCTTAATTGCTTACATAATTTCAGAAGTATGAGAAGATTCGCATAACGCTGAGAGGAAATAATATTTGACAGAGTCAATATATAATCAACAGGATCAACAAAAAAATATCACAGAGAGTAACAAATATCTCATCCGAAATTATTCTCATTGATTTTGAAGATTTGAAGAAGTTAAGAGGTTGTGAAGGTGTTCTAGTATAAATAGGGAGTCGATAGAAGCATTATAGGGGGGGTATGGAGAGTCCAGAATCGCAAATCAAGAAATCCAGAAAATTCTGCTCGTGATCATGATGAAAAAGATAAAGATTCCGTTGCGAAAAGGTTGACGATCCTGCGGCGAAAAGTTTGAAGATTTTGTTGCTAAAGATTTTAACTTTGCAACAGATATCTTCATTTGCAACATATATCTTCAGGATACAATTATCCCTCTGTAACAATGAGTCTATAACGTTTATAAACGTTGCAAACTCACTGTTTTCATTATTTCCACTCTTTTTCATTATTTTCAAACACTTTGAGCTGTGTACCAAACTTTTGAGGGTGTTTTGAGCAAGATGAGCTAAACCCCATTTTTTTAGGTGACGGAGGAAGCCATTGTTTCAATCAAAGTGGTATAATTCTATTTTAATTAATTTTTGCAATTTTTTTATGATTATTTGCCTTGGTTGAAAATTATTTAATGATTTTTATTAAGCAGTTGTGATTTCGTTAGATGGTACATGCTTTAGCCTAGGTTTTAGATGTCCCATGCTTTTGTAATACAATTTTTATTTTGAAAATCTACTTGTTGCAACATTTTAGAATCAAATTAAACGTAAAAATTGCATGAATATTAATTAGTTTGAAGCACTTTAATTGGTTAATGGTGAAATCCATAACCTCAGTATTTGTTAATATTATTTTCATATTTTGTGTATAATTTTAGTTTAAATTAATTTATTAAATCTAAATTCAATCTTCACAAGTTCGAGCGAACGATACTTTATTTACCACTATTTATAAACATATCAATTTTTGGCGCCGCCGACGCGGACTTGTTTTTAGAATTGTTTTTAGCTTAATTAGTTTAGTTAGATGTTTATTTTATTTATTTTTATTTGTTCTATTTTACGTTTTTATGTATTTTCTTTGTATTACAGGTTTTGGATCAAAAAGAAATTGGAGGTAAAGATTATATTGATTGATTAAAGACTTGGAGTCAAAGACAAAGCGAAAATAACGGAAAAAGAAGACAAGAATTTTTTTTAGTTAATTTTTTAATTTTTTTTTAGGGTTTTTCTTTTTCTTTTTAGAAAATTGTATTAGGAAATTATTATTATTATTGTAATTATTTTAGGTATTTTTATATTTTTTTCTTATTTTTGGACTTTGGACTTTGAACTTTTGAACTTTATTATTAATTTTTAAACCCTACTGAAGGGTATTAAATATAAAATGCACAGGGAAGGACGACAATTACGATATTGTCTCGGCCCCTCGGGTTCGTACACTGACATAGGAGTCGGTGGCCTGAGTCGATTTCAATGGTTCATCGCCCGTCTGGTACGGGAGGTAAGACTCGGTCAACCCAAGAATCCCCTGTCAGTGGGTTTTCTGTATTCCTACGTAATGCATATATGTTGAGGACTTGAATACAAATTTATTTTCTAGTAAAGGGCAAGGACTGGTCATATAAGATAAGGACTTGGATTTCATCACCGTTTCCTTCTTGTCCGACTTAGGAACATATTACCTAACACGAACCTAATCCTTAAATTTGACTAGAAAGAAGACTGATAGGGTATCGAGCTTATAGGAAATTCGTTCAGAAGGACTGTATTGGTTATTTTATTAGCCTAACTCAAGGTTCAAGAAGATTATTTTAAGTTGATTAGAGCCGCCTTGTAACCCAGGGAAAAGTGCCAAAGAGACAGGTTATCAAAGCTCCTTAGAGCTTATCCTGTTTCTCTTTGACTTAATCTAATTCGGATCGTTCTGAGAGATTCGTCAAAACTGTAAATAGAAGCTGGTCTAGAAACAATCTAAGTGGAGCCATCATGCTTTTTGTTTGCTAGATTCAGTAGGTTTGATTTGGTTGATTCGGCCTTGTCTGTGTATGTTTAGAACCCCTTCCTGTTATGATTTATTTTCTTAGATTTTTTGTAAATTTATTAGGAAATGTTTTTCAGAAAATGTCGAGCTGGTATTACAATAAATATCCTACTGAGTTTCAAAACATGCATCACCCTTACTATGACCATAGTGTGGATAGTACTTGGGATCACTACCAACCTTCTGAAGGTTATGGTTCATACCAAGGTGATCCCAATTACTATTCGTTCATACACCGGTCTTATGAACATGAAAATGAGCGAAATTCGAGTTCTTTGTCTTGGAGAGATGCCCTAAAGCATGTGCAACCTAGTACTTATAATGAACCTATTATGCCTCTAGAAGAATCACACGAGCAGTTACGACCTAGCAATCTTCATGATCTAGTTGTTTCTTTAGATAATTCCGTCAAGGAGTTGACTGAGGATACAAGAAGAATCATAAAGCAGATGACTGAGAATTCAAAACAGATGACTGAGAATACAAAGCAGATGATTGTGGATAGTAATAGGTTCCTATTAAGTGTGGAAAAAGTTATCAAAGAATAATATTGCTCAAAATGATCTTAATTTCCAATATAGTGATACCCTTGATAATTATTCACCTAGTCAAGAGGACGAGGATAGAATTGGTAACACTACTTATTTAGACGAGGTTCAAAAATATTCATATTATTATGATGAGGATAGTATTAGTGAAGAACTTGAAATATACAGGCAGAGTAATCGAGAAATTGTCACTCCAACTGTGCTTCATGGTGATAGTGTTTTTTCTGTTTCAAATCCAAATAATTTTAATGATTATTCACCTATTCAAAAGGAAGAGGATTTGACTAGAGACACTACTATTTTAGAAGATGATAGGCTCTTAGAGAATTTTAATATGATAGAGGAAGTTGAGTGTAGTTCTGAACTTAAGGACCCTAGAATCCAACCAACAATTTTTAGTTCATCTGAGAGTAATGTCCAATCTAAGTTTGGGGGTACAGATGATTCTTTTTCTTGGAGGGATGCCCTCAAGAAATTGAAAGTTATTGATCCAAATACCTTTGTAGAAGAATCACCTCTAATGATATATGAGAAGTATTATAAACACAGACCGCTTAGTTTGGAACAAAGATTGAGAGTTTTGGCAATGCAGAGATTATATGCGGATGATGATAATCAGTCTTGTAATGAATCTCAGTTCCATACAGAATATATTGATAACCTTGTGGATGATTGTGTAGATGATTTGCCTAATTCCATAGATGAATCTATCTAACAAGATCATTCACCCGACTTAGAGGCTGTTTCTAGACCCCTAGACTTCCAAAAGTTACCCTAATTTAGGGTTAGAATTGTGTGTTTCCCAAGTTTTATTGGATCACTTTGCATCTAAATACCCATAGGACTTTCCTGTTCATGATATTGTAATTGATATCTCTACCAGTTTTCAGATCATCTTCAAACTAGATTCTCTGAGCCTGTTGATGTCCAAAAAGAAGTTCAGTTGTTAGAAACCCATCCTCTGGTCGATGTGGTTCACCTAGGAAATAATACCAAGATTGACTTTGTTTTCCCACCAAAATATTTTCTTCCATATGTGGGAACGTTTGAATTTTAAATGTGTAAGTTATTAAGTTTTAAGACTAGGCCTAATTACTTTAGGAAATTAGAATCGACACATTTGCTTAAGAATGACCACCATTTTAAACGTAGTCAACTGTGTGGGTCAAATATGATTGACTTTGAGGATCCATAATTATTCAGGTTATTATTATGTGCCTTAAGTTTATTATTTGAGTTTTTCCAGACTCTACAACCTGATCCCTCAGATCCTGCCTATGGGGAAATTCAGCTTAAAGAGATTTATCTAGACCCTTTCATAGATCCCGAACCTGAACCTCAACTAGATGTAGTTGTCATAAACAAAACACTAGATAGGGATAAGGTTGTACTCGGATTGTTCACTTTCTGGGCCTGCTGTAATTTCCTTCTATTTTGGATAACATTGTTTTATTCAGATGACCCACAGTTGTTCCGACTATTGCTATATGATTTAGTGAGGTGACTAATTCTTTCTTAGTCTGGATGAAGAATTTAAACTTAACACTTCTTGGGAGGTAACCCATGCTCATGCGACACGGTAAAATATTTCCTTAACTCCTTTCCTTCGATTGGTAAAAGTTTCTCCTTGTTCATATATTTAATCATTCATCTTTAGAACATTGAGGACAATATTAGATTTAAGTTTGGGGGTAAGGGAGAAACTTTTAGTGAAACATGAAACTCCAAAGACTAGAAACTTGTGAATTATTCAGGATGACACTAACCATTCTAGGTAGATGGAAACATAGCTCTTATCTATAGGAATTTGTGTGACCAGTTGAATGGTCTATTCATATCTGAATGCACTCAGGTGTTAGAAATAACATGATAATCATTGAACAAGGATATCCCAGAATCATCATAATCATATCACTTTCTGTTTTTATTTTTGCAATTCTATGTTTCTCTAAGTGATTTGGTGGGGCCTTAGTATTGCCATAAGGCCGTTCTCGGATGCGTTAGAATTTTGATTTTATTGGAAAAAAAAAGACATTTTGATAGCAATATGTGTGTGTTCTCCCTGTCTCCGTCGCCTAAGCAAGCGTGGAATGCAGGATCCATGGGAACTATCATATAATCTGCTGAAAAGGAGCCTTAGATTTAAAAGATCTAATCATGTAGTCGTGAAAATAATAATAATAATAATAATAATAATAATAATAATAATAATAATAATA
>JAJJMC010006585.1:4638101-4683312 GCA_023531435.1 Papaver californicum
TAATAATAATAATAATAATAATAATAATAATAATAATAATAATAATATTATGTATATAAATAATAATAAAAATAGGAGCATCCGAGCCAGACTTTATACTAATATTTTGGGAAACACCGTTCACCTTAGTCAACATATGCACCATTCATCACTTCTATATCCATCTTCTAATCTATCCTTGTGTTTGAATTTGATTGATTTCGAGCAATGTGAATTTTTATCCAGTTTTGGATGTTCAATGATTATTTGAGTAGAGTTTGCATTCTTATATGAATTTTAGTACGCTGAGTGAAAACTCCTGTACATCAATTGGACTCATATAGGATAATGATTCTTATAGGCGAAGAATTTAGTATGCCAACTAAATAGTTTGTTTAGTCTCTATCCTCAATTGTTCACAGGTAGCTAGAATTTGGAGTAAAAGGTTTTGTAGGTATATCTCTTGTAAACCCTTACGAGACAAAACTCGTCCGATAGGGACACCTATGGGTTTAGAGGCTTATTGCACACGCTAAGTGCAATCGCGATGCATGCAAAAGTGAGTTAGGATTTATTTCTAGATTAGATTTGCTCGAGGACTAGCAAATAATAAGTTTGGGGGTATTTGATAGACACGTTTTCGTGTCTTATTTGATCTCAATTTGTATATTGTTAGAACTCATTTATGTACTTATATTGTGATTTTATTGTGTTTGTAGGTATTTTTGGAGAAATAAACTTTTGTGGAAAAATTGGCTCGAAAAATGATGTTTGCACACCCCCCCGGAAAAATTACTAAAAGCACCCCAGAAAAGTGTTAAAGGCACCCACCTCCAATTGATAAAGGCACCCTAGTGTTTGTTAATGGCACCCACTCTCATTTGAATTCAAAAGAAATAATTTTGGCGGGAATATTTTGTTCACGCCTGTTAGGATTTGCGATCGAGAATTTTGGGATGATTTTGAGATTTATGACAAGAATATATTCTTGCCATATAAGTAGGAATTTTAAGTGATGAGGGAACTTAAAAATAACCAAAAAATCGCATGATATATGGATTCTCATCAAAATATAATGGAATAGTATCAACCGTGATTCTTAACTGCCTACATAATTTCAGAAGTATGGGAAGATTCGAATAACGCTGAGAGGAAAAAATATTTGACAGAGTCAATATATAATCAACAAGATCAACAAAAAAATATCACAAAGAGGAACAAATATCTCATCCGAAATTATTCTCATTGATTTTGAAGATTTGAAGAAGTTAAGAGGTTGTGAAGGTGTTCTAGTATAAATAGGGAGTCGATAGAAGCATTATAGGGGGGGTATGGAGAGTCCAGAATCGCAAATCAAGAAATCCAGAAAATTCTGCTCGTGATCATGATGAAAAAGATAAAGATTCCGTTGCGAAAAGGTTGAAGATCCCGTGCCGAAAAGTTTGAAGATTCCGTTGCTAAAGCTTTTAATTTCGCAACAGATATCTTCATTTGCAACGTATATCTTCAGGGAACAGTTCCCTTTGTAACAGTGAGTCTGTAACGTTTATAAACGTTGCAAACTCACTGTTTTCATTATTTTCTCTCTTTTTCATTATTTTCAAACACTTTGAGCTATGTACCAAACTTTTGAGGGTGTTTTGAGCAAGATGAGCTAAACCCCATTTGCTGAGGTGACAGAGGAAGCCATTGTTTCAATAAAAGTGGTATAATTCTATTTTAATTAATTTTTGCAATTTCTTTATGATTATTTTCCTTGGTTGAAAATTGATTTAATGATTTTGTTAAGTAGTTGTTATTTCGTTAGATGGTACATGCTTTATCCTAGGTTTTAGATGTTCCACGGTATTGTAATACAATTGTTATTTTGAAAATCTACTTGTTGCAACATTTTAGAATCAAATTAAACGTAAGAATTGCATGAATATTAATTAGTTTGAAGCACTTTAATTGGTTAATGGTGAAATCCATAACCTTAGTATTTGTTCATATTATTTTCATATTTTGTGTATAATTTTAGTTTAAAATTAATTTATTAAATCTAAATTCAATCTTCACAAGTTCGAGCGAACGATACTTTATTTACCACTATTTACAAACATATCAACATGGGTGTAACGACATCCCATGATAAGTAAGTTATAAAGTCGTGGAAAGTGTGAAGTAGTTCACGGAGTAATGGAGTAATGGTTACCCAAATATTCCAAGGCGGTTAAACCATTAACCTCACAACTCCTACATCTCCATCTCTTCACTATCTCCATAACTTTATAAGGAAACGTGTGTACTATTTACTATTATAAATAAGCTGATCATCCCATTTCAAAAACAGAACAAGCTTATGAATCTCTCAAGCTCTGTTACTTTCTTAATAGTTCTGCAATTCTACACACAATTCAACATATTCATTTCCTTCAACTTTCTTTGCTTCCCTCCCCTAAGATCAACCCATTTCCTCTTATCGTGACCGAAGCAGGACGGAATGACTACTATCGTAAATTGATAATCAGACTGATTATTGTTGATTCTAGTACGTTTAGTGATCGTGTACTAGCTTAGGAGTAACATGGCATATTTGATGGCTAAATTTTATCTTAGAAGTGACTTAGCATATGTCTGAAAAGCATTTGAATCCAAGATTGTGAAGATCCTCTTAGCAAGAAAACTTTTCAGAAAACCATATAAGATTTGATATTAGGCCAATATTAAAATGAAGGGCGTATTTCTGAGAGACATAGCTAACAAGGCTAAAACTTGCGCCAAAGTAAAGGAAGTACTTGCTCCAAAGTCAAGGAAGTACTTGTGCCAAAGAAGTACTAGCGCCAAGGACGCTAGTTAGATGGGAAACTTGCACTGGGAAACACTTGTGGGCTGGAACGCTTGCGCTGGGAAGCGTTAGGCTGGAACGTGCTAGCCAAGGAAGGCACTAGCTCATAGGCTAGGGACTTTCCATTCATGGACGTGCTAGCTTAGGGATGCGCTAGACTAGGGACTTGCCAAACATGGATGCGCTAGCTTAGGGACATTGGTGCTCGAGGGCGCTGCAAACTAGGACGCTTGCTTGAGGACGCGCTAGTACTGAGACGCTTGCCTGGGAACGCGGTAGTACTGGGACGCTTTCCTCAGAACACGCTAGAACCATTACCTAAGTCCTTATCACGATAACTTGAAATGAAATTCAGTAATAGCATTATTTTACAACAAGACTCATGGATTTGAAGCCATGACTCCACAACCTCCTATGAGATATCAAATCATATTATATGGGGGGATTAAACATGGGGTTTTGTTCTTGCAGTTATAGCAACATGGGCGTAGCAACACCCCATGACAAGGAAGTTACAGAGTAAGTGGCAACGATTGAAGCGGTTGAAGAGATGATGGAGTAACGATCTAGAAGTTTCCAGAAACTTCCCAAGAAAAAGTGGACGGTTGCTCCCACAGCCTCCATCTCCCCACTACGTCAACTACTTTATAAGGGATAATGTGTGTTACCAAATCACTATATATAGGCTCAGCCCATTTCAAACGACAGAACAGAGAACAAATAAAAAATCATTCTCACAAGCTTTTTATTCTTTACCTCTACACACCATTCAACACATGTAAATTTCTTCAACTTTCTTTGCTTCCATCCCCTAATATCAACCCATCTCCTCCTTTGTAACCGAAGCAAAATGTAAACAAACATTCTTCTTGTTTGGATTCGTTTTGTACGATTTTGATCCTCGAACACAAAAAAGTACTTCAACGAAATTGGCGACCACAGCGGGAGATCAACCTCTCTGTAACAAAAACAAATTCTTTAAAAATTACGGATCTTAGGTCAGGTTCATCAACCAATCCCAATTCAAGTTCAATAGCCACTACTAATACTGGCAATACCAATGGTGGAACTTCAGAGATCATTTTTTGAACACCACCACTGAAAATACCAAAAATCCTCTTCATACCACTGAGGGTGTCAAAGACAAGGAGAAAGATTCACAACCCATAACATATTTGATGAAATGACAAGAGACTTTGGCTGAAACACAAGTAGCTATGGCCACCACTTAGAAAGAAGTTCTTACCTTCCTTAAGACTTTAACGAAATAGTTAACACCAAAGCAGCAGCATCGTCAAATGGAGAAAGCCAAGACGGAACCGCCGACTGTTCCAACACCTCAAAAGCTAATTCCCAAGGAGATGATGACACCGACCGTGTACCATAAAGCAGTCAACAAAAAAAAAAACTTCATTACCCATGAAGACATGGAAAAGCTCCTAAGAAATCGTGGAAAGAAAGATTCATCTTCATTCAATCAACACCAACCCCCTTACCCAATAAAAATTCATAGGGTTGCACTGCCGAACGGATACTCATATCCTCCATTCTCATTGTACGATGGCACCGGAAACACTCGAGAACATGTTTCTCGATTCTTGGAGTCACTAGGAGTGCATGAATATAATCAAGTGTTTCGACTCAAAAAATTATCGAAATCTCTTACGGGAAGAGCATACACTTGGTACAACAACCTCGCTCCCAAAAACATGTATAGTTGGTCTCAGATGGTCAATGCTTTTTATAAAAAGTATTTTTTTGTATCTAAGGAAATCATACTTTTGGATTTGGGAAGTATGTTCCAGAGAAACAACAATCATCCCAACATATACGTAAATAGGTTCAGGACACAAGCTCTCGACTGCCATGAACAGAACGTGAATGAGCAACAATTGGTAGAGCTTTGCATTGACAGTATGATTCCTGTTTATCGTGCATTATTAAAAAATTTACAATTTTAAATCTTCTCTGAGATACATGAGGCCGCCAAGAGATCATCAATAGCTGATGCAGCCTTGTTGGAAAGGACAAGGCCCTTCAGAAAAGAAACTTATGGAGACACACATGGAAGCATACATCTGGTGAACAAACAACACTCTACCCAGCACTCCATAGGTGTTGTCACTGATGAATAAGCCAAGAGAAAAGCAGCACCTCAGTCGGCATCACATGCCAAGTGCACCGCATCAGCCCCGACAACATCATCGACACCAATTCAGGGACAAGGCTTATTCGAGAATCCGAGTCAGTCATAAAGAAACAAAACGGATCTAACAATCCTAGATTTCCTCTTTCTCATGGAGGAGGTCCTCGAGCTGCTGGAATTACGGGTATAAAATGGAGCTATCAAGTTACCATATGTGCGACAGCAGCCTACCAAATAGGATATGTCAAATCCAAAGTATTGTCACTTCCACAGATTCGTCAATCATCTCACTGGCGAATGTAATGGCTTGAGACGTATATTCAGAGAAAAGATCGACTCAGGAGAGCTACCCATGGGGATTGAAGGTGTCCACAAAGATCCACTCCCCTTCTGGAGATTCTGTCAACATAAATGTCCAATCGATGATGAAGAACATATTGAAATTCTTTACCTATCGAAGGCACAATGCAAAGATATTTTTACTGCCCTAAATCGTGTCGTGTCGGGTAAGTGTCTACTCTTCGCCGAAAAAGCTAATATGCATCCCAAGTACGCTTCAGGAGATAAAGTCATCAAAAACGATTCGAAACCTAGCTGCAGGGATCTCCAGGAATGAAGCCACGTACTCGCCAACCGTAATCAAGAATTCTGAAGGGAAGTCCCTGAGTGCTTAGGGCTACATCACTCTTGAGGTAAAAATGGGTGACACCCGAATGCATGCCAAATTATGACATGATTTTGGGATGCCCATGGGTTCGTAACAATATGATGGGAGAAAATGAGTCTCCTTTATCGGCACTATCACCTCCAAGACTCACAAAAAATCCAAAAATCCCGAGGATGACCTATCAGACGATTTTCGTCGCACAATGGAGACGTGAAGCAATTACCAATAGAGGACGTAGCGTCATATGTCCGAAGGTTTCACAGACAAGTAAGTCATATTCAACCAACTGTTTTGTAACCAGTGAACCCTACTCTGACTCGACGATGTGAATGGAAAGTTGATCATTTTCAAAAATTTATCAAACGGGTATGGATTGAGCTTCTCATAAAAATACAAAAAACGTATCACCCACTTCCTACAATCTGGCCTAAACCTTTGGTCTGCAGGATCAACAACAATAGATGTACTGTTCCATATCAGAGATATATTGGAGAAAATCACATCCTCTCCCTAAGAAGAGCCGTATCTCATCACTGAAACCATGATCGACGATTACTACAAGCTTGTCAACACCGAAAAGCCAGAATAGGTGGTCATACATGGCAAGTGGCTTACAGCTCACAACACTTAAAATATTCTATCGCCACCTCACAAAATTTCCCTGTTTTATGCAATATTTGTAATTCCTCCAAAATGTTTGCAACATCTTGCATTCATACTTAGGATTTCAATTTATTAATCAAGCAAATTATTATTTCCTTCAAAAAAATATATGTCCTC
This sequence comes from Papaver californicum, assembly GCA_023531435.1. Taxonomy (NCBI): domain Eukaryota; kingdom Viridiplantae; phylum Streptophyta; class Magnoliopsida; order Ranunculales; family Papaveraceae; genus Papaver; species Papaver californicum. Next base: position 4,644,501 of record JAJJMC010006585.1, read on the forward strand.
ATAAATCATTCAAAAAAAAATCCCTACCTACTCAGAAAAATCCCAAAATAAAACCACAAAGAGTTATATATCTCAGAAAACCTATAACACTTAGAAAATATAGAAAAAGTCCTTGAAAACCAGTGCAATGCCTTCGGAATATGCCTTATCCAACCTCCCAAAAATCTTTGTTGCAAGCTTCAATTCTCTAAAAATCCTCTCAACTTCATGTCCATCCTTGGTGACCGTCTCCAAACTAGAACTCATGCCTCTTTGTTGCAAACGCTTCTCAATAGCTTCAAAATGACGACGAAGCCATGCGAATTGAGCTTAGCCATTTCAGCCTCATCCAAAGCATCCTACCATTCTTGAAGCACCATCACAGAAATTTCTCTACGAGTGAGATAAATCATAATACGCACAATCGGCAGTAATACCGATACATCATTCTCCAGAGTACGGCAGTTCTTGGGGTTACCTACGAAGAAATGGCCAAACTCCTTCCATACTTTGATATACAGTTTACCATAGGCCGACGGGATAGTGAAGCCACCAATGCACACATAGTCAAGTCGAGTCCTACCAAACCTGAAGTCAAAATGAACTTCATCATTTGGATATTCAACCGGTACAATCTCCATCATATCAGCATTCTGTACAATAACGCCACTTGGAGTTCTTTCTTCAAAAACTGCATCAGAAAGATCTCGCTCGTGATTTTGAGATAGAAAAGATGCATCACCAACATCACGACTCATGGTAATCTCCAATCCTTCACTTACAAGTTCATCTCTCTGATTTGGTCCATTCTCCCCTTAAAAAATGAGGATAATGTAGAGATAATAAGCTAAAATAGCTTAAACACAAAGAATTGAAGCATAAATCATAAATTTCATAAAATATGTCCATTATCAACCTAAACATTTATTAAAAAGTGTTTTGGGTCATGGTATATGGTTTAGAAAAGATATGGGTCGTTTTGCAAAAATATCGTCAGAAACGTTTTTACATAACCCTCCGAAGGAACTGAAACTGGCGCTAATCGGTAAGGAACTTGGGGATGATTTATACACCAAATGATTCATATGGATGTCTACTATAATATTCTTCTAATAAGGGCAGACAAAACGATCAACTACATGACATAGTAGTTTTTCATACTGAACATAGTACCACCAAGGATTAGCACCTTAGATTAGGTCATCCTGCTTATAGAACATTGAAGCATATTTTACCTCATGTTGAGCCATTTACTTCTCATCTTGACAAATATTTTTGCATTGATCGTCATGTTGTTAAGTCACATGCTTTGTCTTTTTCTAATTCTGCAACTGATGTTAATGAACCTCTTGTTCTTATTCATTCTGATGTGTGGCTGTCTTCAGTTTGCTCAATAAATAGTTTTAAGTACTATATGTCTTTCACTGACACTTTTAATAGGTACACTTGGTTATATCCCTTAGCCTATAATTGATAAGTATTGGGTACTTTTATCAAGTTTAACAAGTTGGTTGAAAACTTGTTTGGCAGAAGAATTACATATATGAAATCTGATTAGGGTGGTGAGTATAGAAATGTTTCTTCCTATTTAGATGATTGTAGTATTGTTCATAGACTTTCTTGTCCACACACTCACCAACAGAATGGGAAGTCTGAGAGGAAACATATGCGTATAGTTGATACTTGTCTAGCCTTGTTGCACCATGCTTCCTTACCTTTATCCTATTGGTATTATGCTTTTGAAACTGCCAATTTTATCATCAACAGGTTACCCTCTTCTGTTTTACATGGTAAATCTCCAGTTGAAGTACTTTTTCATGTGAAGCCAGATTATTCATTCTTCAGGTTGTTCCTGCTTCCGATGCCTTAGACCCTTTAATTCCCATAAGCTTGAACCCAAGTATGTTAAATACCTCTTTTTGGGGTATATCCTGCTGCACAAAGGCTATAAATGTCTTAATCCTACTACAAATAAAATCATTATTTCTCGCAATGTGATTTTTTATGAATATCACATTCCTTACACCACTTTGTTTACCATTTCTACTGCATCCACACAACAAACCACCACTACTTCTGTTACCTCATCACAATCTCCAGTCATTTCCACTACACCTGATCCATATTCCATTTTTACTGTTGATTAGTTTTCCCCTCTACCATCCACTTCTACCTCATCTTCTCCACTCATGCCAGTCCCTGTTATTCCTGCTTCTTCTTCTACTCATGATATGGTCACTAGATCCAAACTTTGTATTGTTAAACTAAAATCCTTTTGTTGCTTGTTCAGATTCTAGTGATGATGACTTGCTGACTCCCAATACCTTTTCCTAGGCTAGTAAGAATCATGTCTGGAGGCCTGCTATGGTAGGTGAAGTAAATGATTTACTTGAAAATGGTACTTGGGATCTTGTTGCTCCTGATAGTTCTCAAAATATAGTGGGTTCTAAATGGGTTTTTAGGATTAAAAGAAAGGGAGATTGTACAATTGAGAGGTATAAGGCTCTCCTAGTTGCTAAGGGATATAATCAGGTTGAAGGTGTGGACTATGAAGACACATTTAGTCCTGTAGTAAAACCAACTACTATCAAACTTATTTTGTCTATTGCGTTGTCTAAGGGTTGGATTATTAGACAGATGGATGTTAAGAATGCCTTTTGCATGGCACTTTGAATGAAGAAGTTTATATGGTTCAGCTTCCTGGCTTTGTTGATAAGGATTTTCTTTATCATGTGTGCAAGTTAAAGAAATCTCTATATGGATTGAAACATGCTCCTAACTTGGTTTGCTAGGCTTGGTAGTTTTCTCTTGGCACAGGGTTTTCAAGCCTCTTAAACTGACACTTCTTTGTTTTATAGAGCCAATTTTACTGATTGTCTTTATGTTCTGGTCTATGTGGATGATATATTGGTCACTAGCAGTTCTAGTGCTTCTATTTCTTCTCTTCTGACTTGCTTAGGTAGTGAATTTGCTATTAAGGATCAGGTCACTTATACTTCTTCTGGTTAACATTTGAATCAATATCAATATGTTTCTAATCTTCTTAAAAGAACCAAATTAGATGCTTCTAAGTCTGTTTCTACACCTATGGCTACTTCAGTTGATTCTTCTTTGTTTGTTAATCCTGTGTTGTATAAGAGTACTGTTGGGGCTTTGCAATATGCAATTATAAAACGACCTGACATTTATTTTTCTGTCAATAAGGCCTGCCAGAAGATGTAAGCTCCAAGTAAAGTTGACTGGTCTGCAGTGAAGTGCATATTGAGATATCTTAGTAGTACACTGCATCATGGTTTAATTTTCTGGAAAGCTACTTCTTTATTGCTCCAGGCTTATTCTGATGTTGATTGGGCTGGTGATTCTGTTGATAGATGTTCTACTAGTGGTATCGTTATTTTTATAGGACCTAATTTGATTTCCTAGTGTGCAAGAAAACAAAAGACTTTTTCAAGATCCAGTACTGAGTCTGAGTATAGGGCTATGACAGATGCTACTTCTGAACTTTTGTGGGTTCAATATTTGCTTAGTGAGCTTGGTTTTTCTAATAATAGTCCACCTGTTCTTTAGTGTGATAACATGGGGGCAGCCTATTTGACTAAAAATCCTATCTTTCATCATAGGATGAAATACATTGAGATTGCATTTCATTTTGTCCGGGAACTTGTTGGTGCTAACAAGTTGGTGGTTAAGTACATCTTTATTGAAGATCAACGTGCAGATATTCTAACAAAAGGCTTTGTCTACTTCACGCTTTTGCACTTTGCAATCCAAGCTCAGCGTCTTCTCTTGTGATCCGCTGAGCTTATAGGAGTGTTATAGGAGTATCAATTTAGTATTGTGGTCTAGCCTCTTATGTGTTACCACGTGTAATAACTTTTTTGTATCAATATTGTTCACCCTCTCTCTTTCTCTCTTTAGGAAGAGCAATTAATGAAATCGAAAGTATATGTTCTGATATATTTGATCGAGTTTGGACTGATGGCTCGAAAGATAAGTTGTGGATGTTTTATAGCGATACTTGGATCGATTTTGGCTTAAGGGCAATTGGAGATCGAACTTGTATTGAGTCTATGATGGTGGGTTTATTGTGGAATTGATGAACTCGAGTGTGAAGCAGGGAAGAGATGGTTTCATAGTTTGGTGGGAGTTGAGTCGTGTTCGATTGAAAGTAACATATAGAAGAACTCGGGATATTGATGAGTTTTGGAAAACAAGGAACTTGTTTCCTTGTTTAGGTTGGAATTTGAAAAAAATAGGGGACTGGTTTCCCTATTCAGATTAGGTTTGAGAGAGATGAGAGTTATCTCTCGTGAGAAATCTTCCCACACATTAAAGGATAAAGAGAAAATCTAGTACAGTTTGATATATCAAGTTGGATGTTTAACCCATTCCTAAGGAGACATGTCAACCCATTAAAACTCCTAGCCAATCATAAGTCGTATGAACTTAATTAAATTACTTCGAGGTACACTGTATTATGGTCAGTTGTTTTCAAAATCAGAAAACTCTTCTCGACCGACTTTGAATCCTTATCTACCAAGAAATTCTCATGCGGAGAAGTTTGGGTCGAAGCCTATAAAAGGCTTGTGTAGTCACACCATAACTACACATAGAAACACAACAAAAAAATACAGAAAGAGAAAAAGAGTTGGAGATATTTTTTGGCTACGACGATATTTCCGGTTTGCAATTTTAGTTTTGTTTTCTTATTTACTTGTATGTAACTTTCAAATACTATTACATATGTCTAGCTAATTCTTTCTTTGATTAAGGATGATTTCAAAGTCCTGAATAATGAATTTTTAATTTCTCAAATCAATTTTCTTTCAAGTTTTATTTTTATTGTTGTTTATCTTTATTATTTCTATCGTCTAAGAATACTGATGGGTTATTTAAACTGATCAATTAAATCAACCAATTAGTATTTCTTCTATTAGTTTTGAGTTGTGTGATACATGTAATTGTCACTCACCTCTTTACAAGAGTAATACATCGCAAGAACTGGCAGAGGGATTCTGTTAAGTAATTGTGTATAGAGATAACACTAGTAAGTAGGCCGAACCTATGCGTCTGATGCTAGGATCGACCTAATTCACAAAGTGCAAAGCGTCTGATTAATTTACACCTCGAGTGCCTATTCTTGGTGGGTTAGTTGTATAGAATATGGTAGTCGACCACTTCTGTACCAGTGAAATAAGGAATTTCGGGAATAGTAGAGCTTATTGCTACTCTACGGTTGGTAAAAATATAAATTAAACGAGAAATAGACTTGTGTGATCAAATTTCGGTTCAGTGATGGTGAAGGATTCCTTAGTCATCTATCTTCTTATTATTTTAAATCAATCTTTAATATTTTATTTATTATTTACTTCGTTTTAAATCTAAAAAAAACCCTTTCGGTTACTTTATAACAACTAGAAACTCACTGCTCTTCGTGGGAACGAACTTCTTACCACTATATTACCAATTAATTTTGTGGAAAGAAATGAATTAGTTTGTTGTGTAAACGACGCGCATCAAAACCTACAAAAAAATGTAGAAGGCGTGAGAAGAGAACTAGGTAAAAACCTAGATATCTCTCCCTCTTGTTGAAGTTGCTCTTATATAATTTTCTCCCTTGTAGAAATCATTTTGAAATAAAACTCTTCTTTTAACCCTTAACTCTTAAATTCTCCAAAACAGGTCAAGTCCAAAAATTCCTAGCCCAAATCAGATTTTTTTGATAAGGCCCATAACTTTCTAGCCCAAAACAGCCAAGGCTTTCACGGCAAATCACTGGGACATTTCATCAAGCACGTTTAGTACAACTCTGGTGAAAATTCCGGCATGTGTTATTGGTGCTTTCAACCATTTCAATCTCCTTCTCTGCAAATAATTAGCACAACTAAGCCATACAACCACAAAACTATAGGAAGTAACCTCTTCTTTCTCGGCTGTAATTCAGCTCCATCCATCGAACTTTACATAATCTCCTCTATTCAATTCCCTGCTGCTTCCAACTGTACAACCATTCATAATCTATCCCTGGCTTTACCAATACTTCTCTGCCACAATTCAGATTCGACAACAACCATTTCTTCAACAGCCGAAACCCATCTTCACCGTCTTGATTTGAACTTCTCAACTGTTTCTTTTCTCGGTGGCAGTAAAGTCTCAGTGTTTTTCTTCTTGTAATATCAGCTGAAACCCATTCTCCTCTCGACTCCAATTTACCACAGACTCAGCTCACTCGAACACCATCTCTAACACATTAATCTCTTTTGATTTTTTCAAAACAGATTCGAGTCTCAAACAAACTAAACCCATCTTTCTTGTTTGAGTTGTTTCTCCGGCCACAACTAACAGCTTCAATCACCAACAACGCCTCTAATTCAAATCCTAAGGCAACCCCAACTCTTATTTCCCTGTTTCTTTACTGATTCATCTTCTTCTCTCACAGCTCTCAATCCACTTCCTTGCTAACATCAATAGTGCCTTCTTCTCGCTGGAAACTCACCGTCCCTCTCTTCTTTGTTTCACGCCACCACAGATTCAAAACCATCGATCATCACTCTTCTTTGCCATCGAACCACACTTATCATGACGAGTTGTTTGTAACCTTCTTCTACAGTTCCTCAACTCGACCTAATATTCGGTGATGACCTAGTTCTGGTTCTTGAATTGGAACGAGAAAGTGCTTCCCTAACAATGGACTCCCTATAACAAATCTTAATAGAACAGTAGATTTTGTAACTTGACTGTCTCTTAGTAATAGACTTGTGTGCTTGCTAGCTTTGGGCCCATCGACGCCAAATGACTCCGAACAATGCCTTGAGCTTTTATTTTTCTTCTTTCACTTAATGTGACTCCAAATTACCTATAAAACTCAATATAAAGATAAAATATATAAAATACAAGAGAAATAACTAAGAAAAGCATAAGAAATTGATATTCAAATTATGTAAATTATGCACTTATCATATGGCGAAGGTATGCGAAGAGTGCCAGAGATTTGGAAAGAAGATCCATGCACCATCTACATCTTTGAATTCGATGTTGATCCCCTGGACTTTCGCGAAGTTGGGAGTGGATATCGTGGGACCACTCCACGAAGGGACACTTCAACGAAAATATCTCATTATAGCTACTGACTATTTCACTAAATGGGTGGAGGCAGCTACTCTGAAGCATATTCGAGACAAGGATGTCTTCAAATATCTATTCGAAAACATCATATGTCGATTCGGGATACCAGCTGCATATGTGTCAGATATGGGAAATAAATGCAAAGGACCAATATAGACTTGTTGTTTAACACTTATCAAATCAAAAAAAGCAAATTTATACTCATATAACCCAGAGCAATGGCCAAGCAGAGATAACAAACAAGACAATAGCTGATAATTTGAAGAAAAATTTGGATGGTCACTATGGTAATTGGTGTGAGCAATTGTACAATGTTCTATGGGATTACAGAACTACAAGAAGGAAAGCTACTGGTCTATCACCTTTGATGCTCACTTATGGAACAAAAGCAATCTTGCCAACAGAGATGATGATCCCCACGACCAAATCAGAGGCGTGGATGAAAAATCTCACATCGGACATGATACTTTCCAAGCTAAATGATCTGGAGAAGGCACGAGAAATAGCACTGCAGAAGATGGAAAATTACCAGAGGTGGCTACGAAAAGAGTATCACAAGAAGGTCCGACCCAGATATTTCCACCTATGACAGTTGGTGCTAAGAGAGATCCCAGAATATGAAAGAGAGAAAGAGGGAGGAAAGCTAACACCCAGATGGTGAGATCCATACACGATATTGTCCAAAGTAGGTGAGGGTGCCTACAAGATGCTAAAGCCAAATGGGAAATAGATGGATCATCCATGTAATATAAAGAACTTGAAGCTATATCATTCTTAAAAGGGTGAGGCATGATTGCAAAATAGGTCATTCATACCCGGGACATAGGTAGATGCCTACCCCGAGGTGATCTGAGTAATCTGGGTGTTGTCAGAGTCAAAGGGGTTTCCTAGAGACTAATTAAGGTAACTCAAAGACGCTAAGAGATCAAATAGATTATTCGTATTCGGGCGGAGCCCGTTACGTTAGTATGAGGTGATCTGAGGACTCTAGACTAGGTGGCAAGATTCAAAGGGGCCACCCAGATACTAACACAGGTTTCCCCATGACCTAGGCCTAGAGGTCAATTGAATTGAGAAAAGGGATCCCTGAACTTGAACTGTAATAGGCCATTCGTACTCGGGCAATCGAGTAAGTCCCTGTTGATGGTGGATTTTTAACAAGGGAGAAAATTGTAATATTGCATTTGCTCAGCTGCAGAGATATAAAATAAATATATATGTATAAACGTTCTGGCCCGGGATCAGAATTATGAATATGTACATCTATCTTATATTCCACAAGTGAATTGAGAATGCATATTCGTCTCATGGCTATATTAATCCTGTAGTTTTTTTATATATGTGCGCCTCCAAAGATTCAGGGCTTTACCCGGCTAAACCTTCATTATTTCATGTGCGTCCATTCAAACCATCTGCATTAATTAAAACACGTTGATTATACAAAATTATGAACATTCGGAACGGATGATATGCCATTTTTGAATGAATGCGCTAATTAGATGCATACAATCTAAATGGAGAGTCGCATCGAACATCATCTCAAGTCGCATACTTCCATGGCTGAATTCCTTGAATATGTTTTGTATGCACTGTATAAAAGCCAAGCATAACACCAACATTAAATCTCATGCGAATGAGAATCCCTAAGAAGGCTATGGATATGGCCACGACATTAAAAAGTACCAACGCTAGCAGTGCATAGGCTATGCCCGCGGCGGTAGAAGGTGCCATCCCTAGCAAACTCTAGTCATGCTCCCAGCGCAACCGCGTCAACACCAGATAACACTATCCACGCGCCAACACCATCCTGTGCTAGCACCAACACTAATGCCAGCGCTAGCGCCTGCACTGCCAGCAACACTAACGCCATCCTTACTTCTCGGTACCGCGCCATCCTCGCCAATGCTCGTGTACGAGAAATCTAAACATGTTACATGGGGTGATTCTTCATGGTGTTTTGGTATGGTGGTTATAGCAACATGCGGCGTGGTAACACCCCATGATAGGAAAGTTATAAGTAATGGTGACGGTTATGACAGATGAAGAGATGGTTGAGTAATGATTTAGAAGTTTCTTGAAACTTCCTAAACATGGCAGGCGTGGCTATACCATTACCTTCACAATATCCACCTCTACACTCCTCCAATACTTACGAGGAAAGAAATGTATATTCTCAATTACTATAAATAGGCTACTTAGCCTATTTAAAAGACAGAACAAGCTGATTATTCTCACAAGCTCTGTTATTCTCCATAGTTCAAACCCCTTACACACAACTCATCACCACTGATTTCTTCAACTTTCTCTGCTTCCCTCCCCTAAGATCAAACCATTTTATCTCCTTGTGACCGAAGCAGGACGGAACGACTACTATCGTGGTTTAAGCTTGTCTTGTACGATTTTGATTTCCGAATATAAAGAAAGTAGTATATTATTTTGCCTAAGAGAAATTTTTAGGTGCTAACAATTGGCGACCACAGTGATAGATCAATCTCTCGGTCACGAATCCAATTATTCAACCATATGAAATTCAATTCTTCAATCATCTAAAAAATGTAGGATCTTAGGTCAGGTTCAGTAACCAACCCCAATTCAGGTTCAACAACCACTCTTAACCCCGACAAAACCATTTTTAGAACTCCATAAATTATTCCTCAAAACAACACCACTGAAAATACCAACATTCCTCTCTGCACCACTGAAGGTGTCAGAAACAAGGAACAGGCACCACTAACCATAGCTGATTTGATGAAGCAACAAGAAACCTTTGATGAAACTCAGGTAGCCATGGCCATTACTCAGAAGGAGGTTCTCACCTACCTTAAGACCCTAACAGAGCAATTATCACCGAAACAAAGTCATCGTCAAATGGAGCAAGCTAGGAGCGCATTCAAATCTATCGGTGGATCCAGCACATCAAGAGATAATTCCCAAGAAGACGATGAGGTACGCGTTGTCACCGACCGCGCACCAGAGAAGAGCCAACAACAACAAAACTTTATCACTCGTGAAGACCTGGAAAGTCTCTTACGAAACCGTGGAAAAGAAGACTCATGTTCATTCCATCAGTACCAACCACCTTACCCAAGAGAGATTCAAAGGATTTCCCTACCAAAAGGATATTCGTCTCCTCCATTCTTATTGTACGATGGCACCGGGAACGCTCGAGAACATCTTTCTCGATTCTTGGAACCTTTAGGAGAACATGAATATAATCAAGTGTTGCGGCTCAAAGAATTCTCCAAATCTCTTACGGGAAGAGCTTACACCTGGTACAACAACCTCGCTCCCGACATCATCTCTAGTTGGTCTCAGATGGTCAACGCTTATTATAAGAAGTATTTCTTCGTCTCTGAGAAAATCTCTCTCTCATACTTGGGAAGATTGTTCCATAGGAACAACGAGCATCTCAACGAATATGTAAAGAGGTTCAGGACACAAACCCTCTATTGCCACGACCAGAACTTAACTAAGCAACAGTGGGTGGAGCTTTGCATTAATGGTATATTCCTTTTTATCATGCCTTATTAGAAAATTTACTATTTCAAACCTTCTATCAGCTACACGAGGTCACCAAGAGATTAGAAACAACTGCTCTAGCTTTGTTAGAAAGAACACGGCCTTCCAGAGAAGAAAACCGTGGAGACATCCGCTAGAGTAGAGCCTGGTCAACAAGAAATACTTTTTTCAACCGTCCATAGGTGTTATCACTGACGAAGGGACCAGGAGAAAAGCAGCACCCCAGTCGGCGTCACAAACTAAGCACCCCCAGTCGACCCTAGCGACGACGCCAACACCAATTCAAGGACGAGGCTTATCCAAGGCTCTGTGTCAACCTCAACATCCAAAGACAGATCCAAAGATACCAGATTTCTCTTTCCCCATGGAAGAAGTCCTCTAACTGTTAAAAATATGGATACAAGATGAAACTATCAAGTTGCCGCTTGTGTTACGCCCACCAACTGATAAAGAGATGTCAGAACCAAACTACTGTCGTTTCCATAGATTCGTCAACCATCCCACCAGTAAGTGCAATGGCCCGAGACTTATCTTCAAAGAAAAGATTGACTCGGAGGAATTAGACTTGGGGACTGAAGGTGTTCACAAAGACCCCCTCCCTATCAGAAGCTTCACTCTCTCTGGAGACTCTGTCAACAGAACTGTCCCTATGATGGAGCGCATGTGTGAGATTCTCTATATATCAAAAGCACAACGCAAAGATATTTTCGTCGCTCTTAATTGTGTCGTGTCGGGTAAGCATTTACTCTTCGCTTAGAAGACTACTGTGCATCCTGATCCCGCCTTAGAAGACATAGTCATCAAGCGTAATGATAAGCCTGGTTGGGGACTTCTCACCACCGCCTGCCTCAATGAAACTAAGTTTGAGTAAACGCTGATCGACTCGGTAACTGATGTCAACATCATCAGCATCAAGACTCTGAGGACTACGGGAATATCCAGGAACGAAACTACATACTCACCGACCATAATCAAGAATTCTGAAGGGAAGTCCATAAGCGCTTACAGCTACATCACCCTTGAGGTGAAAATAGGTGATGCTCAGACACGTGTCAATTTCCACATTATCAAAAATGATTCAAGTTACGACATGATTCTAGGACGCCCATGGGTTAGTAGCAGCAAGATAAAGTCAAGCGTATCTCCTTCGCTGGCGCCAACGCCTCCAAGACTCTCCAAAGAGCCATCAAATCCCGAGGAGTGCCTGTTAGTCGAATTCTATCGCACAATGAATCTGTATGTGAAAAAGTTTCCATGAGAGGACTCGACATCATATGTTCGTAGGTTTCGTGCAACTTCTTTACAACCAGCGATCCCACGTCCCATCAAAGCTTGGGGATTTGACCCGGATATCAACCCCTCTCGGCCATGTGAATGGAAAGCTGATACTTATCAAAATTTTATCAAATAGGTAAGGATTGTCTCTGATGAAGATAAGAAAGTTAGTAACCCGATTATCCAGAAGACATGTTATGAAATTAAGGTAAATGAACCCAATTCCTTTCATGTCGGAGATACGGTTGAGAAAACCATTGCCTCTCCTAAAGAAGAGCCATATCTCATTATTGAAACCTTGATCGGCGGTTACTACAAGCTTGTCAATACTGACAAGCCAGAAGGGGTGGTCATACATGGAGAGTGGTTCAGATATCTCAATGCTTAAGCATTCTACCAACACCTTACAATATTTCTCTGTTTTACGTAATATTTGTAATTCCTCCAAAATGTTTGCAATATCTTGCATTCATGCTTAGGATTTCAATTTATTAATCAAGCAATGTATTATTTCTTTTCTTAAAGAAAAATCTTCTTGAAAATCATTCAAAAATCTTTACCTACTCAAAATCCCAAAATAAAACCACAAAAGAACCATGTGTCTCAGAACCTATGAAAACTTAGAAAATCTAGACAAATTCCTTGAAAATTGGTTCAGCACCTTCGGAGTACGCCATTTCATCTGCCCAAGGGTCTCAGTTGCAAGCCTCTAATCCTAAGAAAACCTCTTATCTTCACATCTAGCCTTGGAGACCATTTCCAAGTTAGAAGTCACGCCTTCCTCCTGCAAACGCTTCTTAATAGCTTCTAAGTGATGGCGAAGCCATGCGACATTAAGCGCAGCTCTTTCATCCTCATCCAAGGCGTCCTTCCAGTCTTGAAGCACTATCTCAGAGATTTCTCTATGGTGAAGGTCAATTATCTCATGCACGGTTGGCAACAGCACATACACATTCCTCTCCAGAGTACGATAGTTTTCAGGATTACCAACGAAGAAACGGCCAAACTTCTTCCATATCTTGGTATACAACTCAGCGTAGGCGGACGGGACAGTGAATATCCTAATGTACACATGTTCATGTCGGATCCTATCAAACTTGAATTCAAAGTTAACTCCAGTTTTCGGGTACTCAACGGGAACAATCTCCATCACATCAGCATTTTGTACAACGACACCACTCGGAGTGCTTTCTTCAACTATCGCGTCAGAAAGAGCTTGCTCATGATTCTGAGTTGGAAAAGACACTTCGCCAGCATCACGGTTCATGGTAATCTCCAATCCTTCATCTACAAGTTCATCTCTCTGTTTTGGCTCGCTTCCCCCTAAAAACAGAAGCATTATAAATATAATGAGTTAAAATATCTCAAGCATAAGGAATTCAAGCACAAGTCATGAAGTTCATAAAATATGTTCATTAGAAACCTAAACATTCATTACAAAGTGTTTTGGGTCATGGCATATGGTTTAAAAAGGTTACTAGGGCTTAACCCGTGCCGTAACGGCACGAAAATGGATACATTTTGAAATGAATCTTTTTATCTTTGTATCTATGTACTGTGTTTGTGCTATTATATTAATGGATTTAGTGGTTATAAAATTGATGAAGAAAGAAATGATCAAGTGGCTAAACTTTGAGTAAAAATTAAATGATCAAGCACGTGTAAGCATACTGTTGTAATGATAGATACATGTGTTTAGCTAGAGCATAAGCACAAATGATATAGTGAACAACCAACATGAAATAAAACTTTACTTGAAATAATGTCCTAAGGAAGAGTTAAATCACTAAGAAATTATAGAGCTGCCAACAATGATCATTCGGTTGTAACAACAAAGTATCAAGGCAAACACCAGATTGCACTCCAACAAAGTATCAATCATCGTCAGCATTAACTTATCACAACTACTTTTAAGAAATCAAATATTACCATCTCATTGAAGAAAGGTATCTTCTAAGGAAGCAAAGCACGGTTTGCGTCATTCTATTTTGCTGGTGAACTGCTCACTACACCCTCTTATATCTGACTGCCCAACTCCCAATTCATGAGGGCCAGACTAAATAATACTACATTAGAAGGGTTAATTTTATCTTCACATGTATGGTGTGAGATTCGCTTGTATACCTGAAACTATAAACATCACTCACGACTGAATGCAATATAGGGAACAAAACTTAGTATAAAAAACCAAGGTGAACAAACTTACCATGCAAAAAACCCTCCCATATTATCTTTTATAAAGAAAAACCATTTTCATTAAAAATGAGACAAAAACCCCATTTCACATAATACTAATTAAATTTAGATTTTAATTATTTTAATATACCCGAATTGCCCTTCCTATATAATTTATAACTTTTAAATGGAAACAAAATCTTAAAACATAATCTTCGTATGAGAGAAGAATTCTGCTCCAAATCTGATTTTCTGAAGAACCGAAACACATCTTCTCCAAATTCGGCTAGGGTTTCAACAAAACATTTCTTCTCCAAATATGATTCATGAAATTTAATTGAAGATTTGTGTTCGTTTTTGTTCCTGTTTAATTGAAGATTTGAGTTTCTGTTTCAAATTTTGTTGTGTAAGTGAAGATTTGAGTTCGTTGTTGGTTCTGCTTAATTGAAGAACATAAATTCTAACTTCAAATATGAACATAAATTTTATCTTCTCCGATTCATCTCAAACAGTTTCAAATCCATTGTTGATTTGAAGAACCGAGTTCGGATTTGTTTAAGTGATTCTCGAACATCACTCTCTTCTCCGTCTTCTAACTTCAGTTGTATTTCATCAGGTAAGTTTTAATTTTTGATTTTTTTATTTTGGTTGTTATTTGATTATCAAACTTTTGATTAACCGAACTCAAAATTGTGTTCCTTTCTGTTCAAGTGAAGAACAGGAACTGTAACTATTTTTTTTGTGTGTTTTCATGATTATTACTGTATTTTCGGTTTTGATGATTCTTACTGTATTTTTCAGTTGTTATTTTGATCATATTCTCACTCTATTCAAGCTTTTGTATTAGTTCAATCATTCCTATGAAACTGAAATCCAACTTTCAAATGTTGTTGTTGGTGTTGTTATTTATATTCACATACAGTGAAACCGTTTTTGGTTTCATACTTTTTCCTGTATATAATTGGAATCAGAATTTAGTTGTGTTTTTGATGTTAATTTTTAATTTTTGTTGGTGTTGTTGTTTATATTCACATACAGTGAAACCGTTTTTGGTTTCATATTTTTTCTTTGTATATAATTGGAATATGATGTTACCTTGTTATGTTTTTTATGTTAATTTTCAAATGTTTTTGTTGGTGTTGTTGTTTATATTCACGTACAGTGAAAACCGTTTTTGGTTTCATACTTTTTCCTGTATATAATTGGAATCATAATTTGTTATATTTTTTATGTTAATTTTCAAATTTTGTTGTTGGTGTTGTTGTTTATATTCACATTTAGTGAAACCGTTTTTGGTTTCATACTTTTTTTCTGTATATTATTGGAATCACATTTTTGTATGTTGTTGATGTTAATATTCAATTTTTGTTGGTGTTGTTGTTTATATACACATACAGTGAAACTTATTTTGGTTTCATTCTTTTTCCTATAGGTTATGAAATCACATTGTTGTATGTTGTTGATGTTAATATTCAATTTTTGTTGGTGTTGTTGTTTATATACACATACAGTGAAACTTATTTTGGTTTCATACTTTTGCCTGTAGGTTATGAAATCAAATTTTTGTTATGTTGTTGATGTTAATTTTCAATTTTTGTTGGTGTTGTTTGTTTATATACACATACAGTGAAACTTATTTTGGTTTCATACTTTTTCCTGTAGGTTATGGAATCATATTTTTGCTATTTTTTTGATGTTAATATTCAAATTTTGTTGTTTTGTTGTTGTTTATATTCACATACAGTGAAACTTATTTCGGTTTCATAATTTTTTCTATAGGTTATGGAATCTGTTCTCGCTGTTATATTTCACAAAGATGATACATTATCTTTTCGTATTGGTCTATAAGCATCTGTTTGTGATTTGAAGGGTAGTATATGTTCAAGTTGGTGTCAATTCTCTTCTCTTTCTATTGAAATTTTCCACATAGTTTGTAATCAGCAAAAGGTTATAAATTCTGATTTTGATCTCCAATCGGTTGCTTTATTTACTTTGTTTAATAAGCTTCCATCTCTTGAGTTACATGTAAGGCATAGAGATGAGTCCTCTAGTTGTAGTTCAGAAATTTCAGCAATCATACCATATGATCAGCCACGAAGTTTAGGAATTATATCTTTTGAGCATTCAACACTTACAAATTTAGTTGATTATGATGTCCGTAATAAAGTTAAAGAACCGTTGAAGTCTGCGCATTGGTTTGGCCTTTTTCAGGGTGTCAATCAAGTGTTTAATGGAGGTGTTCAACAAATTCGTTCTGATTTATTGAAATATCATGCAGTATCTGGGTATTCATTTAAGATGACAAAGAATGGGAAGTTGAGGATTGGTGCATGTTATTCTAAGAAGGAAGAAGATAAATGTGAATGGCATATATATGTTGCTTCTATTGATGGTGTTGAAGGTAGTCCTTTTATTATTAAGGAGTTAAAAGAAGCATACTTGTTGTGGTGGAGTTGTAAACAAACCACATTTGTCGAAGAAACTTATTAGTAGCTTGATTCTTGAAGAAATTAAAAAAAATCCAAAGAAGAATACAAAGGATATTATGAATCAGTTTACAAGAGAGTACGGCTTTGACATTAGTCGTTATTATGCATATGCAGGGAAGAGGCATGCATTGAATATTACATGGGGAGAGAACGAGAAAACATTTATGTACTTGAAATGGTATACCAACAAATTGACTGAAACCAATCCTGGATCTCGTGTTGTTTTGGAAGTTGAAAATGGGACTCAAAACTTCAGAGATTGTTTATTCATTTCGGAGCATGCATTCGCGGATTCAATTATTGTCGTCCTTTGTTATTCCTTGATGCAGCCCATTTGAAGAGCAAATACCTTGGTCATATCATGGCAGCAACAAGTCTAACCGGGAATGACGGTAATTTTCTTAAACATTCTATTTTGTTTCTTAGTTGATAAACAGGTTTGTTATTTAATCCTATACACATGAAACCTAACATCATGCTACAAACCGATGAAACCAAGTTGAAAATCAGCGAAACCTATTTTTTTTACAGAAAAATGTAATTGATATGTATGAAAACTTATTCGGTTTCATTGTTTTTTATATGCTGAGACATTTTTTCTACAGAAAAATGTAGTTTAAACAGATGAAACCTTTTTCGGTTTCATTGTTTTTTTATATGCAGAGACATTTTTTTTTGTTCTGTTTTTCAGAAATCTATCCTTTTGTTTATGTTGTTGTTTCTTCGGAGAATGACGCCAACTGGAAATGGTTTTTGGAGAATTTGAAGCAAGTACTTTCTCCTATGCGCAAAAAGCTTACTTTTGTTAGTGATCGAGTTACTGGTTTGGTGAATCAAATCCCTGATGTATTCCCTGATGTTGTTCATGGTTGGTGTTATTGGCATATGAAGAACAATATCAATACATACTTGCCGAAGTCCAGTAAGGTTTATAACAATTATATGCTTGGGTTGTTTGAAAAATGTGCGTATGCTAATACACATATAAATTTTTCAAAGAACTTGGAGAATTTGTTACAGGTCAAAAATCAGAAGTTACAAGATTATCTGAGTAGAGCTTCGATTGATAAATGGGCAAGTGTTTATTTCCCGGGTCGTCGTTATGGTAGGTTGTGTTTGAATATTGCTGAGAGTTTCAATAGTTGGATCGTTGAAGAGCTAGAGAAGCCTATAGCCATTATGGTTGATGACATCAGAGTGAAGCTTATGAATCAAATGTGTGTACGTCGTGAGGAATGTGCAACATTATTGAAGTGGCGAGAAACTTTCTGTCCAGAGTTTGAAACTGAGTTGTACAACAACAAGATGCACGGCCGTGAATACACTGTCACCAAGTCGTCGCAATATGTGTTTGAAGTTCATTCTACATTAACACAAAAGGTCGATTTGGAAAGAAGAACATGTTCTTGCAACCGTTGGCGCATCAACGCTTTTCCTTGTGCCCACGTTATCCAATGTATCATGCTAAATGAAGAAGACCCGTATAAGTATGTTGAATTCTATTTTACAGTAAAGTTCTACCGTGAATCCTATGCAAGACCAATCAATCATGTTCCCAAAGTTGAAAAGCCTACGGTTGTGTCTCCAAAATCTCTTGTTCTTGGTCCTGATGCTCTACCACAACTTGGTCGTCCAAGGAAGAAGAAGAGAATTCCTAATACAGGTTCAGTTCCTAATAAGAAGATGAGGACTTGTGGTAGCTGCCATGTTTTGAGTACCCATAACCGAAGGACATGCCCTGGCGGCAGATGTGAATTTATTTTGACAACAATTCATTGACTTTTTCATTTTCATTTTTTGTTCAGACTACTATATGTTTCAATCTTCATATTTTTATTATTCTTTTTTTTATATTGTTTACAGTTAAAATTTCATTTTGCTCCAGGTCTTTCATATTTTTTTATTTTTAGATTAAGTTTTTCAGAGTTACAGGATTTTTATAATTTGTTGGAACCAAAATAGGTTTCATAGTTTTGTCACATGAAAGACCTGTACTGTATGTTTTTTTTATCTCTAAAATGATGAAACCTTTCTTGTTTTCATCGTGTTTTTTCATCTGGAATAAGATGAAACACCTCTAAGTTGATGGAACCCTTTTTGGTTTCATCATTTTTTTTCATCTGGAATACGATGAAATAAAACAAACGATGGAACCTTTTTTGGTTTCATAGTTTGTTTTCTTCTGGAATAAGATGAAACAAAAATATATGATGAAACCTTTTTTGGTTTCATAGTTTTTTTTCATCTGTAATAAGATGAAACACAAAATATTGATTAACATTTCTCAAAAATCATATTGTAATAAGATGAAACAAATCATGCAAAAAGATTTTCATCCTTGATTAAGAGAAAATATCATAACAAATTTTATAACTTAAGAGTAGTGATTGATCAAAAGACTGATTAACATTGAATAAGATGTTTTTACGGACAACCATTTGTACTTTTATTAGAAACTAATTGATTAACATTGTTCTTAGTTTCAACCTCTCTTCCATGAACAGACAACCACCATGAGGTTTGACCATCAGGCTTCTTTTCTCTTCCACTTTAAGTTGCAACTTTATCAAGGAGTATTAGTCTTCAACTTTGTCAAGGAGTATCTTGCATGCCAACTTTGGCCTCATATTTTGCACCTTTTATTTTATGTGCTCTTCGGATGAAAAATTTCCTTTCAAAAGGCTCTTCATGTAATAGTAAACATGAAGTCCGCAATCATTCCTGAAATTAACAAAACAATATATTTAAATTGAAAAATACAAAAAATGATTAAAATGAAGATATCACAATTTCTTTTAAAAAGTACTTACACATCTTGTTGACAGCAGAAATGGGTGTTCAAAATAAATTCTTTTGTTTGACTTGATGGCTCCAGGCAGAGCTTTGAGACATGTTTTCTGGATGCTGACACCATTCTTTCCTTCATGCTTTCAGCACTTTTTTTGCATTCATCTTCAGTGGAGGCCATTGAGTTGTAATGAGAGAATTCTCCAGTCTCATTATCAAAGACTAACAATGTCCAGTGATATGTCTTTTCACTTAGTTTTGTTATGATTGGAACGAAGACATATCCTGGAGTGTAATCCGTTTTATCAATGAAAGCTTCAATCGCAGTGTGGCAACTTTTACCGATTGAGTGCATTGTCTGAAATTCAATAAAAAATCAAAATGAGTGCATTGTTGAAAATCAGTGAAACCTTTTTTTTATAGAAAAATGTAATTGAAACAGATGAAACCTTATTTGATGAAACCAAAATTGGTTTCATTGTTTTCAGAAAGACACTTGTATAAGATAAGTTAGATAAAACTTACATTGACATATGTTCTTAGGAAAACAGCCCTTTTGTACTTAGGAGTGCCATCTGATTTCTTGATGTTCTTTGCTATGTTTTTTTTTGCAATTTGAGCATGTAGAACTCAATCATATCTCCTTCTATGTCACCTTTTCTTATCAAGGCGTTCATATTTTTTCCTGTAATGTACATGCCCATATCGTCCTTCTCCCAAGCCATGTCACCGTTGTTATATTGTTGATAAACAAATTTAATATTTAAGAAGAATAAAAGAAACTAAAACACTTAAATTATTAACCAAAAAACTTAATGGTATGAATGTCACTTACCTTTCATTGTGCATTTTAAAATATTTGCACACAATCTGTTTTTCATTTGAATCCAGCAGTTGCATAATTTTTAAGTTGTCCACTGCTTTCAACTTGTCTTCCCTTTTCTCTTTTTATTTTTTCTCCAACTTTTTCTTTTGATTTCTTCTCACACACCGAGTCTTTTCTCTTTTCATATTCTTAGCATCTCCAGGTGTATAATCCTGCATCTTGACAGGTGCTTGCATTCTCCTTTTGTTTTCTCTCATCCTTGAGATTATGTTACTCAATTACATCATTTTCTATATTTACAACAGAGTAGTAGCACATGCCTTTACTACTTGGCTTTGATGTAGAAGTCTTGGTTGCATACTCGTCTTTCATTTGCTGAAGAATAGTTTCATCAATTGAACTTTGGCTTTGAGTTGACACTTCAATCAGGGTTTGAATTGAAACATGGGGTTTTGTTCTGGCGGTTTACATCAACATGGGTGTAGCACTATCCAATGAAAAGGAAGTCACAAAGTCAGTGGTAAGTTGAAGCGGTTGAAGAGATCATGGAGTTATAGTCCAGAAGTTTCGAGAAATTTTCCATGAGAAAAGTGGATGGTTACCACAACCTCTACTTCTCCATCTCCCCACAACTACCACTACTTTACAAGGAGAGTGTATGGTCTCAAATGTTATAAATAGGCTACTTAGCCAAGAACACAACAAGAATAACCAGAGAAATAAGCCGTAGAGAGTCGAGAAGAGATAGAAAATCATTCTCAAGCTCTGATATTTTTTCACCACAACACACGATTCTACACACAATTCCTTCAACTTCCTTTTCTTCCCTCCCCTAAGATCGACCCATCTCCTCTCTTTGTAACCGAAGCAGAACAAATACAGATATCCAACTTATTTGGATTTGTTTTGTACGATTTTGATCCTCGAACCTAAAAAGTACTTCTAAAGTACATTGTTTTACCTGAGAGCCATTTTTAGGTACAAACACATGCACAAGGTTTGGTTCTATTTTATATATACATAGTACTGATATGCAAATACATACTTATATATATACTAATTAGAGACAAGAATTGTAGAATTAGGGTTTTACTTACAAACAAGATGTTGTTGGTATATGATGTAAGAGAAGTTACCTCAAAAAGAAAAAAAAAGACTTGAATCATACGTACGCTAAAAAAAAAAAACTTACCTGGTCGGTGTCGGGAACAGGTCGGAAGTTGGCCAGCGATGATCAGCCGGTGACATCGCCGGCGAACTGCTGCTACTGCTCGGACGTGAAGAGGAATGAGAGAGAAAAATTGTTGGGGGCATCGGTGGTGATGGAGGAAGAATAAAAAATAGGGTTTACTCCCTTTTACAGTAATTGGTTTCCAAATCTTGGTCGAACAAGGATTTCCTCCTTGGAGCAATGGCCCCATGCTACACACTGGTCAATTTTGGTCCCTCCATCACGCGAATAAACCACGCTCCACTAATTTGTATTCTCCAGACGATGCTATATCATCCTACATGCACTATCACATCAACTATTCCTCCTTCAGTGATTATCCGACATCATTGGAGCGTCATCAAATCAGAATTCCAAGTAATATCTGATGACTAAGATTGTTGATTTACTTTGCTTATGCCAGTAAAAAAAATCACCATCTAGTGCTTACAACAAAACATTAAAGTTTTGCGCTAAGCAGGGGACTTAATGTTGATGGTGGATTTTTGACAGCGGAGAAAAATATAATATTGTCTTTGCTCAGCTGCAGAGACATAAAATAGATATATATGTATAAACGTTCTGGCCCGTGATATATGTATTTATGTTTTATATTCCGTAAGAGAATTGAGAATGCATATTCGTCTCATGTCTACATTAATCTTGTAGCTCTTTTATATATGTGTGTGCCTCCAAAGTTTTAGGGCTTTACCCGAATAAACCCTCGTTATTTCATATGTGTCCATGCAAACCATCTGCATTAATCAGAACATGCTGATTATACAAAATTATGAATATTCGGAACGGATGTTATGCCATTTCTGAATGAAGACGCTAATTAGATGCATACCATCTAAATGAAAAGTCGCATCGAACATCATCTCAAGTCGCAAACTTCCACGACTGAAATCCTTGAATATGTTTTGTATGCAATGCATAAAAGCCAAGCATAACTTCAACATTAAATATCATACGACCGAGAAGCCCTAAGCAGGCCATGGCTATTTCCACGGTATTAACAAGTTCTAACGCTACCAGCGCATAGGCTATTGTGGTGGCGCTAGAAAGTGCCAGTCCTAGGAATCCCTAACCATGCTCCCAGCGCCAACGCGACAACACCAGCTAACATTAGCCCACGCGCAAACACTAGCCTGCACTAGCAACAACACTAATACCCAGCACTAGCGCCATCCTTATATCTCACTACCATCCCATCCTCGCCAATGCTCGTGTCGCGCCATTCCTTGCTTGTTCGTTCCAGCGTCATCCTTCGCTGCTAGCACCAGCACATAGGCCACAGCCACAACATTATCATGTGCTAACAACACCTCAATTGCGCCTATAGAACTCGCATGCGCCATTGTCCCTCGCATAACTTGCATGTTGCAAACATGCTACAAATACGATATTGCTATGCTATGTTGACATAAGCTTATTGATAGTATTATTTTTACGAAAAACTCTCAAACTACTCACGTAGTTTGATTCCATGACTCCACTAACTGCTACGAGAAATCAAAACATGTTACATGGGGATTCTTCATGGGGTTTTGGTCTGGTGATTATAGCAGCATGCGGCGTGGCAACACCCCGAGATAGGAAAGTTATAAGTAGTAGTGACGGTTACAACAGTTGAAGAGATGGTGGAGTAATGGTTTAGAAGTTTCCAGAAACTTCCTAAACATGGAAGGCGTGGCTATACCATTACCTCCACAATATTCATCTTTCCACTCCTCCACTACTTACGAGGAAAGCAGCGTGTATTCCCAATTACTATAAATAGGCTACTTAGCCTATTCAAAAGACAGAACAAGCTGATTATTCTCACAAGCTTTGTTATTCTCCATAGTTCAAACCCCTTACACACAACTCATCACAACTGATTTCCTCAACTTTCTCTGCTTCTCTCCCATAATATCAACCCATCTTCTCTCCTTGTGACCGAAGCATGACGGAGCGGTTACTTTCGTGGTTTAGGCTTGTCCTGTACGATTTTGATTTTTGAATCTAACAAAAGTACTTCTACAATACATTGTTTTTCTTATGAGCAATTTTTAGGTATTAACAGCCCCGAGGTGGCATAGACCTTAGACTAAGATATTTATCAGACTTAACATATTCCATCGATTAGTACCTAGTGATGATGAGATATCATAATCACAAAATGGCATCAGGCCCGATGATCCTCCTTGTTATGGATATCAAATAAATGGGATGAGATAGTTATCATGTGAAATGGACAAAACTATGAAAAATATGGCATATGCAGGATTCAAGAATTGTAAATAAATAAACTAAAAGGTAAAGCAGCAGCAACGGAAGTGTATCAAAAAAATCCTCAACCAATGAGGATACAAAAAGATTGGTGACGCAACACCCCAAGATAATAATATTGTTTATAAAGAAAACAAGATGAAATAAGTGGATTATGAAGCAGGTGCATTAGGGCGAGATCCAGATTGTTTTGCTTGGACCTTGGCCTTCTTCGCCGCGAGGACCTCCTCCACCTTCTCCTTCACTTGCTCCTGGAATGACTTCTTGACCAACTCAAGCTCTTTCTTAGGATCCTGATCACGATTCGAGAGAGAATACCTTAGCTGGTTGACCTCAGAAGCCATAACGAATTCAGTATTCTCTCGCCGAGTCACCTCCGCCTCCAAATTCACAACATTTCCATGCTCAGCTGTAGAAACAAATCGGGAGTTAAATCATCTCAAGAGAAATACAAATTTTAAGGGTTATAAATCATCCATGAACGCCTTCGAGAATCTCGATAATCTCTTTAAGAGTCTCCTCCGACTTAGCAAGAGACGCATCAAGTTCACTAACTCTAATTGCAAGATCATTTTTCTTTCCCGACATATAAATCTTTAAATGATTTTATAAAACAATCTTCTGGATCTCGTATGTCACTTGGAGACTCTTAAACTGTGCGATAACGTGATCAAGGTTACAACTCATTTTACCATAATGATCCGAGATAGGCTGGTTATTCCTTATCATAATTTTAGTTCTACCTCCACTCAGTCATTTTTCTACGACTAACAAGAAGATCCTGATTCTTAAGCTCAAGATCCGAGCATCTGTTCTCGAGGGAATTGATGCACAGAAGGAGATTACTAGCAAGATCCCGAAATTGATCACGCTCAGATTCTAGCGAATTCGGGTTTGATCAAACCTAGGCCCAAACCTGCGAAGATGACTAACTTCATACTCTAGTCGACCAATTTTATCATCCTTATTATCAATACGTTGCTCCACATTGGCGATGTTACCTTTGAGAAATATGATCTCGGTCTTCAGATCACGATATTCTTCTCTTCTTTCTCGACTAAAGGAATCAATGATGGCTACAATAATTATCACAATCCAGAAATTCTAAAAGCAAGGGAACCCCAGAAGAAAGATTGATAAGATAAGAAAGTAGATATATAGCTTGCATGCCATCGACTTGCTTCTTCAGCTTCTCACCAGCTTGAACCTTGTTTTCCAACAACTGATTTTTCTTTCGCATCTTCTCGAAAGCAGCAAAGTTAAGGAGTTGAGCATTTTGGTTATGCTAAGAAGCTAAGAATACAAGGGGCCTATCAAATACAAGAAGAGAAAAACGATAACTATGTACACCAGATTCAGCATGATCTGAAAGAAGACGGGACCATAGGAAGGAACAAATTGAAGCATCTCTGGGTGGGGAAATGATTCGAATGAAGATGAGACAAGGGCGCCAAGCGACTCGCCGGCAGCTCCAGAAAAGGTCAAGGAAGTGGATCCCTTAAGAGTGGAAACCAAAGATAAATCAGTTTGATTCTCCAAAACTTTGCTTGAACTTCCCTCAACATGAGTAGACAAAGTGGCGGAAGGCCCCTTCAAAACATTCTTATCATCTTTGTCCTCTGATCATTTCAGAAAAGTGGTAAAAATATGTTCGTTCGCTAAGACTTGTGAAGATTCGTTTTAGACCTAATTCTGAATTAAACTAGAAAATAGGTAAAATATTTTAACAATATTGGGAAGAACTAGAACTCAGGATTCCACCAAAATCACTTCTGATTGATTTCTACAATGATTCTTTAACAATTATAGCTCTTTTATTGACTATGTTTCTTTGTAAAAAGTAGATTTCTAAAACATTAACTGTAAATCACAAGCGTGGCGCATAAAAGATCTTAAGTCCCAGCATACACCATCAAACAAAATCACAACTAATTAAGAAAAATCATAAATCAATTAAAAATCAATGCAAAAATCATTAAGAATCAAAAATAGTTACCATTCATTCATGAAATATGGCTTCCTCCATTTTCCCAGTGGTTGGGTTTAGCTACTCATGAAGTACACACTCTCAAAACAATTATTCGTGGCTCAAAATTGTGTAAAAAGAAGAAAAAATAATAACAAAGATGGTTCACAACGGTGTAACTGCATTGCAGACCACTGTTTTCACTGTTACAGAAGAGAAGTGTTTCCGCTGAAGATAAACATTGCAGATGCTAAGATATTCGTTGCACATGGGTTGAAGAAACCGTTGCAGCTGAAGATAAATGTTGCAAAGACGAAGATATCCGTTGCAAATTGGTTGATGAAACCGTGGCAGAGTGGTTGAAGGAACCGTTGCCTTTCCTCATGTTCTTCAACAGCAACATCAGAATTTTTCTAGGGTGATTTTTCTTCGTTCTGTTGGCTTTCTGAGCTCGACCCAACCTTCATCACTTCTTTTATGACTCAAACAACCCTTTTTGTACACCACAGGATCAAGGAATCTCTAAGAGAATTCCTTTCCTGGATTTTCCAGCCGAGCTTCGCCCCCTTTGTTTTCTTGTATTTGTTTAGCTTGTATGGGTCTATCAAACCCTAATTACTCCTCCTAAGTCGATTGGAACTAAATATTCAATCCAAATCCAACTTTATCTCGAGTTTTCTCAATCCCATAAGAAATCGGTTTCCGGCTGTAGAGAGACTTTCCAACCAATTTTTTCAGCGTGAAACACTCCAATAAACGTGTGTTGACAGTTTCTTTATATATGTTGACGAAATCTTCTTTTAAAATCCCATAAAAATCGATACCCAACAAATCAGGTAACTTTCACGTAAAAAAGAAAAATTCCCGCCTTCTTTCCATTTTCAAACGAAGGGGAAGGGGTGCCCATATCGGTGCCTTTATCAGAACTCCTGGGTGCCTTTATCAATTTTTTCGTGTGCCTTTAATAAATTTTTTCGGGTGCTTTTATCACTTTTTGAGCCGATTTTTTCCACAAATATTTATTTTCTAAAAATACCTACAAACACATAAAATCGTAAATAAGTACCAATCGAGCATTAACAATATAGAGATTTGAGAACAATTTAGACATAAAATTGTGTCTATCATCCTCTTTATACGACTCGTCGCTTGAATCAATGAGAATTTCATCATCCTCATTATCGGAAATCTCGAAATTAAATTCCAGCTTCGGACCTGACTCATCTGCATCAGTAATACCACTTGTCAACTTCGAGTCCGGGGCAAACACATATGGCTAAAAATTAACAGTTAGAATTGTACCTCATTCCTGATATTCGCCATCACCACTACTCGGGTTCCTTTCTCATTATTATCACCAGCAGTTCCTTTACTGCCATCATCTTTTTCTCCAGCACCACTTTTACAATCTCCAATATTAATAACTTTTTTACCAGTTTCACTTTCACCCTTATCAAGATCTCCAACAACTTTTTCTTCTCCATCACCAGCAACACCTGCAAAGCTTTCATCATGGACACCATGACCCTCAACATCAATAGTTTACATACCACCAGCAGTTTCTTCATCACCATCATCATCACCAGACTCCTCAAGTATTTCCACATCAATAGACATAGCCTTCAACTTATGTAAGATGTATTTTTAGTGAATGTTAAGGAAATAAATAAGGGCAAGTAGATGTACTTAAAAGATTAAAAGAGGAATGGTATTTGTTACCTTAGCATTCTCCCTTCCAGATTTAGATCTCCCACCTCTTTTACTCTTGGGTAGCCACAAAAAAATCTCAAAGTATTAGCAACAAAGCAAACAAAAATTAAAAGTAAGAAGAAAAGGCAAACCTTCTACATGTCCACAACCCAGGGAAAGT
Organism: Papaver californicum; assembly: GCA_023531435.1. Lineage (NCBI taxonomy): Eukaryota > Viridiplantae > Streptophyta > Magnoliopsida > Ranunculales > Papaveraceae > Papaver > Papaver californicum. Next base: position 4,671,996 of record JAJJMC010006585.1, read on the forward strand.
ATGGAGCATGGTCATAGTCGTAAAAATAGGGGGGGTCAAGGTGGTGACGCCTTTCCAGATATGTAGTTCCCACGAATGATAAGCGAGACCTTATCCCAGGACGAGTCGTTAGTACGAAGGAGATACAAATTTGATGCTTTCCCATACTTGGGGTATTCATACAACAATAACACCTCGGTACCATTCGACAAAGAAGCAATATGACGGGCTGGACCAAAGGAGAAATCCGCAAGTTGGCCCGAGGAGGGAGTGAAATCCTTGTAATTATCTAAAAAGTTCTGGGCGGTATACTTCGGGGCGTCTTCTGGATTGTTGGTAGAATGGTCAGAAGCTGTCCAATGACCTTGGATTCTCCTCTCCCACTCGAACAGAATACGATACCAATTCCCATTATACTGACCCAGATCACGAGTCGGGGTCATCTTGGACATCACCTCGTACATGATAAGCCGAGAAAGATGAAAAAAGGGAAGTCGGAAACCAGCATCGAGTTGGCCCTTAATCACAATCGTGGCCTGTGATAAGTGTTCAAACTCGTTAAATTTCACTAGATCTAGCGAAGCTCTCTGACCAAGTGATAAACACATTTATGTATCTGATTTGTTCCCAATTTGTATATTATTATTTCTCAATTTATGTACTAATATTGTTCTTTTGTAGGTATTTTCGAAGAATAAACAATTATGGAGAAATTGGCTAGAAAAGTTATAAAGGCACCCCAGCTGATAAAGGCACTCTCACTTTGGTTAGGGGCGTCCACCTCTTTTTCTCGAATTTGAATTGGAATTTTGGCGGGAAGCTATCTCCTCAACCTATGAAGATTCGATAATAATATTTGGATAGCTTTAAACTCGGATACTTTTGCACTATGACTTGTACACAAGTTGGAAACGTGGAGATCAACAAAATATCACGATCAACATGTTTTGTCGTTAAAAAAAAGGAAACAAGATTATTCTCGGGTGGATTTGATAACATAAAATATTCTTTGTAGTAAGACTTATCTTCTTACCATTTCAACAACGTTTCAAGACAAAAGAAGGAACAAAATCATTGAAACAGAATAAAAATAATTTATGAGAATTCATCTGCCAAAGAAAAATATTTCCCGAGAATTTTCAAAGAGAGAAAGATTTGATTTGGTAATTATTGAGGGGATATTTGAAAGATTTTTGATGGTATTGATGTTTGTTTATAAATAGGAGATCCAGGGTTATTTTAGAAGGGGCTAGCAGAGGCCAGAAGCACAAGAAAAAGATCCAGAAAAAATTCTTCTCTGCTGCTGCTGAAGAACACGAACAACAGAGGCTACGACAACGGTTTCTTTAACCTTTCAGCCCCGGTTTCTTCAACTGTTTGCAACGTTTATCTTCAGTTTGCAACATTTATCTTCAAGCTCTATTGCAACAGTTGATCTGTAACGTCCATAAAACGTTGCAGATTCCATGTTACATTACTTTTAGCTTATTTTCATCTCTCAAACACTTTTGAGCAATGTACCAATCTTTTGAGGGTGTTTTGAGCAAGATTAGCTAAACCCCATCACTAAGGCAAGGAGGAAGCCATTTTTCCATGATTAATTGGTAACTTTTAATAATTCTTTTATGACTTTTGCATTTATTTTTAATTGAAATTATGATTTTTCTTAATTGATTGTGATTTTATTTGATGATATATGTTGGGACCTTGAGCTTTTGATGCTTGTGATTTACAATTGATATTTTAAAAATCTACCTTTGGCAAAAATTAGAGTCACTTATTTGAGCTAGAATTGTGTAGAATTATTATTTTTGGAACCAATTAAAAGTGGTTAAAGGTGAAATCCATAACCTCGGTATTTTTTAATATTATTTTTATATTTTGTGTATATTTTCTAGTTTAAAATTAGTTTTTAAATCTAAAATCAATCTTCACAGGTTCGAGAGTTTGAAACCCATTCTTACCACATCTACAATCCACATTAATTTTTGGCACCACCGACGCGGAGTTGTCTTTAGGTTTAGAGTTTTAGGTTTATTTTTAGGTTTTTATTTTTGTTTTTAGTATTATTTTTACTTTGTTCTATTTTACGTTTTTTTGGGTATTTATCTTTTTGTTACAGGTTTTGGATGTTGGATTGAAAGGAAACTGAGCCAAAGATTTTAGTGATTAAAGACTTGGAGTTAAAGTTAAAGATAAAGCTAAAAGAACGGAAAGGAAGACAAAGAATTTTATTTTTAATTAGTTTTTTTTTAGATTTTATTTGTTTCTCTTTTTAAAAAATTGTATTAGGAAATCTTTTATTATTTCTGTAATTTTTCTTTTATTTTTGGACACTTTTGGACTTTATTTTGGGACTTTGGACATTATTATTATTTTTAAACCCTATGGAAGGGTAATTTAAATATAAACTACAACATGGAAGGAAGAAAATTACGATATTATCTCGGCCCCTCGGGTTCGTACACTGACACAGGAGTCGGTAGCCCGAGTCGACTACAACCGATTCATCCCCCGTCTGGTACGGGAGATAAGACTGGATCAACCCACGAATCCCCTGTCAATGGGTTTTCTGTATTCCTTCGTAATGCATATATGTTGAGGACTTGAATACGGAATTTAATTTTCTAGTAAAGGGAAAAAACTGGTCATATAAGATAAGAGTTCGTATTTCATCATCGTATCCTTTCTTATCGACTTAGGAACATGTTGCCTACGCGAACCTAAGCCTAAAATTTGACTAAAAAGAGACCTATAGGGTAACGAGCTTATTGGAAAGTCATTCAAAAGGACTGTATTAGTTACTCTATTAGCCTAACTCAAAGTTTAGGAAGATTATTTTAAGTAGATTTGAGCCGTTGCGATGTAATACTCCTTATGATCCATTTGTCTTTCTAGAGAATTCCCTCAAGGAGTTGACTGAGAATACAAATAGGTTTGCATTAAGTGTGAATGAAAGTCTTACAAAGAATAATATTGCTCAAAATGATCTTAATTGCCAACATAGTGCTACCCTTGATAATTATTCACCTATTCAAGAGGAGGAGGACTTATTTAGACGAGGTTCAAACATCTTCATATTATCATGATGATGAGGATAGTATTGACGAAGAACTTGAAATATACAGGCAGAGTGATCAAGAAATTGTCACTCCAATTGTGTTTCATGATGATAGTGTTATTTTTAGTTCAAATCAAATAATTTTAATGATTATTCACCTATTCAAAAGGTAGAGGATTTGACTAGAGATACCACTGTTTTAGACGATCTGGAAATTTTCTTGTTTTGATGCCAATATAGTTTAGAGGAACGGGTTTATCCTAAGAATATTGTTTTAGAGTCCAACGATTTAGAAACAATAGTCTTAGGTAACAAAGATAGACCCGTAGAGATTTTAAATATGAGTGAGGATGCACCAACTTATTATAACCTAGAAGAAGCAATTGACTATTTTCAGGAATCTGACGATCTATAAATTAGGAAAATTGTGATTAGTCTATCTAGAGACACTGAAAAATCCAAGTTTGGGGGTGACTATCATTCTCCCTGTACTTTACTTTTGACTCTTAAAAAGGTCCCTAACTTGGGACTTGACTTATGCACCTCTACCATTTTACAAGATCATCTTCAAATTAGATTTCCCGATCCTGGTGATGTCCAGAAAGAAGTTCAGTTGTTAGAAACCCATCCTCTGGTCGATGTGGTTTACCTAGGGAATAATACCAAGATTGACTTTGTTTTACCACCAAAATATTTTCTTCCATATGTGGGAACGTATGAATTTCAAATGTGTCAATTATTAAGTTTATAGACTAAGCCTAATTACTTTAGGATATTAGAATCGACACATTTGCTTATAAATGACCACCACTTTAATTGTAGTCATATGAAAATGAGGTTATCCATCATATGAAAATATTTTATCTAGACCCTTTTATAGAGCCTGAACCTGAACCACAGCTAGATGTAGTTGTCTTAAACAGAAAACTAGATACGGATGTGCTCGGTTTGTTCACTTTTCTGGGCCTACTGCAGTTTCCTTCTATTTTGGATATCATTATTTTATTTTATAAGACCCACGGTTGTTTCGACTATTGTTGTATGATTTTATGAGGTGACTAATTCTTTCTTAGTCTGGATGAAGACTTTAAACTTAGCTCTTCTTGGGAGGTAACCCATGCTCATGCAACACGGTAATATCTTTCCTTAATTCCTTTCCTTCGGTTGGTAACAGTTTCTCATTTTTCACGCTTTTAATAATTCATCTTTAGAACATTGAGGATAATGTTAGATTTAAGTTTGGGGGTAAGGGAGAAAATTTTAGTGAAATATGAAACTCCAAAGTCTAGAAACTTGTGAACAATTCAGGATGACACTAACCATTCTTGGTAGATAGAAACTTACCTCTTTTTATATAGGAATTGGTATGCCCAACTAAATGGTCTATTCATAAAAGGATGCCTAGCTCAGGTGTTAGAAATAACATGATAGTTGTCACCATATCTCGGAATCTATCTCGACCATATCACCTTCTGTTTTTATTTTTGTAATTTTTTGTGTTTCTCTAAGTGATTTGGTGGGCACCATTATCGAATTGTTATCACCGTCAGGATGAAGTAGAGTGTTTCAGATCAAGCCCCATTATTGTATTATTTAGACCATTATTTAAAAAAAATCGAGTATTAACACTTTGATAGCAATATGTGTGTGTTCTCCCTGTCTCCGTCGCCTAAAAAATCCTGGAACGCAGGATCCATGAGAACTATCATGTAAGATGCTGATAAGGAGTATGCGCTTGGATTCATTTGATCCAATCATGTTGTCAGTACATTTAAAAATAATAAATAATTATTTTATTTTCTACAAATCGACCGCTGGGACCCTTGTATATACCAGCTGAGTCGATATTAGTATAAGGAGTAAGACTAGTGGGGCGTATCTCAATTCATTAGGATTCATCCTGGCACTGACCTTCAGACAGATATAGGAAACACCGTTCACATTAGTCAACACGCGCAAACTTCATTTTGTCTAAGTGGAGCTATTTTTTCTTATATATGAATTTGAGTACGCTTGAGTGCAAACTCGTGTACAACAATTGGACTCATAAAGGGTAATGATTCACATATCTAAAGAATTTAGTATGCCAACTAAATAACTTGTTTAATGTTTACCCTCAATCGTTCACAAGTAGCTAGAGTTTGGAGTAAAGGTTTTGTGGGTATACCTCTTTGTAAACCCTCACGAGATAAAACTCGTCCACTAGGGACACCTAGGGGTTTAAAGGCTTATTGCACACACTAAGTGTAATCGCGATGCCTGCGAAAGTGAGTTAGGATTTATTTCTATTTTCTAGATTACATTTTTCCGAGGACTAACAAATAATAAGTTTGGGGGTATTTGATAGACACATTTATGTGTTTGATTTGTTCCCAATTTGTATATTGTTATTTCTCAATTGATGTACTAATATTGTTCTTTTGTAAGTATTTTCGAAGAATAAACAATTATGAAGAAATTGGCTGGAAAAGTGATAAAGGCACCCCCAGTTGATAAAGGCACTCTCACTTTGGTTAGGGGCGCCACCTCTTCTTCCTCGAATTTGAAACAGAATTTTGGCGGGAAGTTATCTTCTCAACCTGTGAAGATTCGATAATAATATTTAGATAGTTTTAAACTCTGATACTTTTGCAATATGAGTTGTACACAAGTTGGAAACGTGGAGATCAACAAAATATAACGATCAACATGTTTTGCCGTTAAAAGAAAGAAACAAGATTATTCTCGGGTGGATTTGATAACATAAAATCTTCTTTGTAGTAAGATTTATCTTCTTACCATTTCAACAGCGTGTCAAGACAAAAGAAAGGAAACAGAATCATCGAAACAAAATCAAAATAATTGTCGAGAATTTATCTGCCAAAGAAAAATATTTCCCGAGAATTTTCATAGAGAGAAAGATTTGATTTGGTAGTTATTGAGAAGATTTTTGAAATATTTTTGATGGTATTGATGTTTGCTTATAAATACGAGATCGAGGGGGAATTTTAGAGGGGGCTGGCAGAGGCTAGAAGCACAAGAAAAAGATCCAGAAAAAATTCTTCTCTGTTGTTGCTGAAGAACACGAAGAACAGAGGCTACGAAGACGGTTTCTTCAACCTCTCAGCCTCGGTTTCTTCAACTGTTTGTAACTTTTATCTTCAGTTTGCAACATTTATCTTCAAGCTCTATTGCAACAGTTGATCTGTAACGTCCATAAAACGTTGCAGATTCCCTGTTACATTACTTTTAGCTTTTTTTCGTCTGTCAAACACTTTTTGAGCTATGTACCAATCTTTTGAGGGTGTTTTAAGCAAGATGAGCTAAACCACATCACTGAGGCAAGAAGGAAGCCATTTTTCCATGATTAATTGGTACCTTTTAATAATTCTTTTATGACTTTTGTATTTATTTTTAATTGAAATTATGACTTTTCTTAATTGATTGTGATTTTATTTGATGGTTTATGCTGGGACCTTGAGCTTTTGATGCTTGTGATTTACAATTGATATTTTAAAAATCTACCTTTGGCAAAAATTAGAGTCACTTATTTGAGCTAGAATTGTGTAGAATTATTATTTTTGGAACCAACTAAAAGTGGTTAACGGTGAAATCCATAACCTCGGTATTTTTGAATATTATTTTCATATTTTGTGTATATTTTCTAGTTTAAAATTAGTTTTTAAATCTAAAATCAGTCTTCACAGGTTCGAGAGTTTAAAACCCATTCTTACCATATCTACAATACACATCAATTTTTGGCGCCGCCGACGCGGACTTGTCTTTAGGTTTAGAGTTTTAGATTTATTTTTAGGTTTTTATTTTTGTTTTTAGTATTATTTTTACTTTGTTCTATTTTACGTTTCTTTGAATATTTATCTTTTTGCTACAAGTTTTGGATGTTGGATTGAAAGGAAATTGAGCCAAAGACTTTGGTGATTAAAGACTTGGAATTAAAGTTAAAGCTAAAAGAACGGAAAGCAAGACAAATAATTTTATTTGTAATTAGATTTTTTTTAGATTTTATTTGTTTCTCTTTTTAGAAAATTGCATTAGGAAATCTTTTATTATTTATATAATTTTTTATTTTATTTTTGGACACTTTCGGACTTTATTTTGGGATTTTCGATATTATTATTATTTTTAAACCTTACGGAAGGGTAATTTAAATATAAACTGCAACAGGGAAGGATGACAATTAAGATATTGTCTCGGCCCCTCGGGTTCGTACACTGACACAGGAGTCGGTGGTCCGAGTCGACTACAACCGATTCATCCCCCGTCTGGTTCGAGAGTTTGAAACCCATTCTTACCACATCTACAATCCACATCACCAAGATGGAGGGACACATCAAAGGGTATGAGATAATTTGAGATTTGCACAGAATTGATGATCACCCATCTCAAGGGGTTTGGATGGAGACTTTTTACAACATTTCTACAATCAGAAAAAACATGTTCATCAGAAAATATAAGCTGATTAGGAAAAAGCCGATTAAGTCCTGCACGAGCCCGAAGAAAAGAATCAACAATAGAAAACAAAGAATCAGACAAAAAATAATCTTCTTCAGAAAATAAATAAGTTACATACTTCTTCGAAGATGATTAAGGAGGGTTTGATGATTTTAAATCCATGATGATCCTGATCTTGATCTCGATGAAGACGATATTGAGGATGATGATGAGAAAAAGAGAGCAAAAGTATTTGTTAACACCAGCGACAGTAACACTTACCAGAGAAGAAAACCAGAATGTTACAAAGAATGGCAATGAAGCTTTGGTGGCCGTAGACAAAGAATAACATAGGAAGTTGAGGGTGCATAGAGAATGTTGGAAGTAAATAAGGGAGAAAATCCCTTAACCCTCTTATTTAAAAGGGAGAAGATCGAGGAAGAGAATTGAACCGCCGCTTCCAGTTAGTAGGTCATAAAGTGGAAAATGGAGAAAGACGTGGCGGTTACCAAGTGACGTGGAGCCGTTTGAGAGAAAGTGAAGAGTTTTTTTTCCATCGTACCCTTGGTTCAGAGGGAAAGAAAGGGTCAAAATGTAGTGGTAAAATATCTAGATACATGTGTAAGCATATAAAAGGAAGAGATCATGATATTATGATAAGAGAGAAGCGCCGAAGAGGATCATCTAGTCCAACATAGTAGACGGGATATCTACTACATCAACTCAGGATCACGACACGTGGAAAATAAAATAAAGGATCAACGATTGAGTTTGAAATAGGAGACAAAGCATTAATTACAATTACAGAGCACGTGTAATGTGATCAGAAACATTAAATGTATCTGACAAGGTTCGGAGATGACTTGCACTCCTGACCCAAGCCAGAAAAGAATTGAAAGACACGATGAAGCACACCGGGAAGGGAAACGAGCGAAATCTGAGGATCTCAACGGCACCAACGAAGAAAGTCGGGGCAACATACCAGAAGACTCGGAGCATACCTTCCGAGCAGAACTATAACTACATAGATTTTTGTGTTCAACACTGTAGTTTGGTTGTATAAACACTTTAGCTATAAATACCTCAGTAAGCCAAGAGAGAAGGTAGATTATGTTATTTGGAGAGAAATAGAGCTTAAGCTTGAGAGTATTGTTGTGAGTGTTCTTGAGAGTTTGAGTGAGTATATATCTTTGTAAGGCATTTCATCACTAAATAAGATCAAACACTTTATTCCCGTGGACGTAGGTAATCATACCGAACCACGTAAATTCTTATGTGATGTTATTACGTTCTTAGTTTATTCTTTTATCTATTTCATTATGAATGATTGGTTAGATATTGATAGTTAGATTTTATACAACAACAATTTATATAATAATAATAAAAAAAATATTTTATTATCTCATGTGAGTTTTTTTTTTCGCATCAAAAAATTCATAATTTTATCGTCTCATGTATCAGGGTAAAATAAGAAATTTACCTCTTAAAAAGTAAAGTTATCTTATTGTCCTTCAATCTGCTGCTGGGCAGAGATGAATTTGTAATTATCAATAAGGTAAAATAATTGCTCTTTCTATAAGGTTCCAATAAATGGTTATATACAATTCGTTTTCATGAGCAAATCAGAGCAACTCCAGTGGGGTGGGTATTTTGACTAATTTTCCAATTGCCACCCACAGTGGGATGGGCAAACCCAAAAACTGACTTGGAAAATGGGTATATTGGGGGGTTTTCCCATCGAGGCGCAAGTGAAGTCGATCGGTTATGTTTGAGATGATAGAATCTCAATGGATCTCATCCAACGACTATGATTCTCTCCTTATAAATTCAAATATTTTCAACTGCAAAATCACACCTTCTCCACTCAAAAAATCTTCTACTTTCACTTCAATCTTAATCTTTCAATCTTAAACTTTTGATCTCAACTTATGGATCCTGAAGTGGATGAAGATTCAGACGATGATAGAAGGATGACTAACCATATGGTACAATTTTACTCAGGTAAAATACTTCGAGATCCAGAACCAAGAGCCGCGTTGACAAGAAGATGGACGTGGAAATACCGAGAGCAAGGACATCAATAAATGATGCGTGATTATTTATTAATAGAAATATGTACTCTGATGAAGATTTTCAACGTCGCTTCCGCATGCCACAACACTTGGTCATGCGGGTTATTGGAGAGCTTTGTCGGGTAAACCCTAAATTCAACTATCAATTTGATGCAATAAACGTTGGGATATGACCGTTATCGAGACAACCTGAGCCGCTCGTCCAGGTTGCCTCGGTCAGTTCACATTGCCTCGTTTGATCAATTCCCCACTGCCCAGAAACGAGTTTATCCATCCACCTTGCTTGGCATATTGACAAAAAAGACAATGCCCACTGAAATTGCTCTTACAAAGTTGACATAAAATGTAATTAGTCATGATTGTTGATTAGCTTTGGTGGGATGGGATTCTATTCAAGAATATGTACATTTCTTTTCTAATTAAATCTCTATTTATTTTTTTCTTTTTTTATTAGCAAAAATTAAAATAAAATCTAGAAGAGTTGAACGGAACCTATTGGATTCTCCTCTTTTGAATACATTTTGATTATATCGGAACCTAGTATTCTCCTCTTTCGAATACATTTTGATTATATCTAACTACGTACCAATGAGTATTGCATATGCACTACTAAGAGCATGGTGTAATTTATCCATCAAAAGAAGCTTATACTCTGCCTTGGCGTCACAAAATCTTGTAATGCTCGTATAAATTTAAAATGAATGGCAGTTGTTGTCACTGGTCATGAGGTAACTTAATACTTCTTTCGTCCCAATTTAGATGAAAGTTTATGTATTTTCATATAGATTAAAAAAAATGAGAAAAACTACATTATTTTTAAATATATCCTTTAATATTAATATTGGTTTTTCCTATTTCTCATTATATTTTTCCTATTTTCAATCCTCATTAATTCCTATTCCCAATTATCCTATATACCACCCAAATTTTTCTTTAGAATTTCTAAATACTATTTTTTGATTTTTTATTTACACCCATAAACTAAAGCAACCCCAACATTAAACACTAAAAAACCCTAAGTCCCAAATCATTTTTTCTTTTCCATCTTCACTCAACCACCACCACCACCACCATTTGCTACATCTCCATAACATAACCACCGTCTTTAATCATCTTCTCTTTTATTTTTCTTGAAATTATGTAAAGATAAACATGACGATATTTATATTTTGGGAAAACAATTATTCACATAGCTTCAAATGTTACGATAGAACCCTTGAGTCACTTTGCAGATTCCCCACTTGATGAGAAATATCCATAGATGTGGGCTGGAGAATTTGTTGAATTGGAGCTTGCAATAATCAATCTCAAAGGTAAAACAAACAACAGTGACAGCTAAGGATGAGAGGAAGACAGTGATAGCTAAGAATGAGACGAAGCTGTTTTTTTAATTTACTGTGGGCGGGGATTTAAAGTTCAGTTATGATATATATACAAATTAATATCATGGGAAATCATATCAATTAGTCCACGATGCTTCAAAAAAATCAGTTGGTCCATGAAATTAATAGAGCACCATTGTACTGAACTAATTAAACATTAATACGATAGTTCTTACTTTTCAGACATTAATGGGTGTTAGTAAATAAAAGAAGCATGACACGTGGAAGAAGATCGAGATAGGAAGCAACTAAATTAAAAAGAACGAGAACCACACAGTCAATATTAAAAATATCAAATATCGAAAAGGCACGAAGCATCTGAGCAATGGATTGCATGAACGACACATATGATCGAGAAAGTTGAAGTACATCGAATAAAACAAACAGCATTA
>JAJJMC010006585.1:4722622-4792933 GCA_023531435.1 Papaver californicum
TTATTATTATTATTATTATTATTATTATTATTATTATTATTATTATTATATAAAAGGACTTTCATTAAAGGGAGAAAAGTATTTTTTACATAGCATTGGTAGGAGCCTAGCCACAAGCTGATCCCCTACCCCTTTCTGAATGAAAATACCTAATCTAAAGAAAAGGGAATCCCCAACTTTGTAGTTATAGTCGTGGCTAGCCATGCAGTTCTGCAGTCTCGTCATGAAGCCAACCATGTCATCTCCCAACTCCCTCAGAGTCGTAAAGGCAAGAACACCCAAGCCATATCCATGCTCGTTACATTTGTCCAAATATTTATTACGTTTGCGCGTAACATCGTTAGAGATGGCAATCCCAGGCGTAAACGCAACCCTCTCACCTCCTGCAAAAGGGGACACCCCTGTGACGTCGAAGCACACGTCTCGACCCTCCTCCCAATTGTATACGAGTATATCCGCGGGACTAAGGTCTCTTGCGTTGTCAGACAAGAAACCCAGCTTGACTTCCTTACGGGCAGTGACACCAGCTTTAAAATACATATCCGCCACCACGTCTCTAACTAGGTTGTGCCTAAATTTGAGACCCACTTCGCTGGCGCAGTGTAGGGCGTGATCCCCAAAGGAATCCATTTCTCTGCCGCAAAAAGAACAAGGGCTACCCTCAGCAAACATAGCAATACCCAACCTATAACAAAGTATGGCCCTAAATTGGCGAGGCCCAATAGATTGGTGTATCCATGTGATTGGGATAGCTTTGAGGTAGTCTTGTGCATGGCTCAGCCGATTACATTGCCAAAAAATACAATCGCGCTCAGTCTGGTGGAAACTGCTGGGGATACTCTTCTTGACCATATCAAAGTACAACACTGCCAGAGAATGCATGGGTCGGGGGGCAGTTGCTTTAGTACTAAGAGAAGAAGGAGGAATCCCACAGACCTGAATGAAGCTAAGCAAGGCTTGCTGGAAGCTGAGATGAAGTGCAGTGTCCCTGTCCACATGGAGAATAGTGATCTTCACCTGGGTTGTATGAAGACAGGAGGCGAGGTAACAGTAAAAGCTAGAATCCTTCATAGTGTAAACCCATAAACCTCCATCCTTCATAGGCAAAGACGATATGCGCATTTGGTAGGGACCGAACCTAGCTCCATCACTAGTAACCAAATGTTTAAGGAACTGGCATAAATGATGGTCATAATACTCAGTTGACTGGTGCAAGACAGAGGGGCTGGTGGTCCTCAAAGTGAACTATAAGCGCGACACCCCCGCACAATTTCTGAGAAGAAGCAATTCGCTTTGTGGATGCTGCAGAAGCTTCAGAGACTCCATTAACTGAAGAGTTTTCTCCACCCTACGCTGGACCATCTCGCTGCAGAAGTTAGCATCCAGACAAACAGGCCCACCGAGGAGCTTCACTCCTCTAGGTGGTCTACTGATGGTGGCCGAGAACACACCCTTCTCCAAACTTCTAGGGTCAGAATTAGGCAAGAATAGCTCTATCTTATTAACATTGATGGATAAGCCTCTGCTGCTCCCCTCAGATTGGATGATGTGTAAAGCTTGAGCCACCTCTAGAGTGTCCCCAACGATAGTCCCATCGTCCAAATACCAAGCATGCATATCCAAAGTGCACTTAGAAGCAATTTCTAAAATGAGCGGGTGTAATGTCAGAGCAAACAGTAAAGGCCCCAAAGGGTCTCCCTGTTGGACGCCCTGAGCCGACAGAAGCACTTTTTCATCGTAATAAAGCATTGCCGGCTTTGCATAGCAAAATTCAACCCATCTAGAAATACCAGGGCACTTGGACCTGACTTCATTGATAATTGCGGTTCTATCCACCAAATTAAATGCATTTTTGAAGTCTATTAAAAGCATGCATTTGGTGGAAGACCTTGAAGCTCCAAAATTTTGTTTGAGGAATGCAAAATGCCTTCCCCACCACATTGGACTCCCACGCCGAATTGGTGATCTTCTAGGTAAGAGGCCATTTCCTTACTGACCCCTGACGCAACCAATTTAGAGCAAAGCCTTCTCCAGATGGTTCCCACTGCGATGGGCCTTATGCCCCCTCCAGGCTTGATCAAGGGGGTGAGAGGAGCACTCGCAATGTAAGCACCAAGCACTGCTGGGCATCTACCCGCTAACCACATGTTGACTACACCTGTCATAGAAGACAAGAGGTCATCAGCCACGGCGAGGTCCACTGAGGGCATCCAGAAGATGCTGGGCGCGAAGACCATCTCTACCACACGAAGTTCCTTCGGGGAACCCCTTGATGGCACTTAGAACTGCTGAATTGTCTACACGAAGAGGCTCAACTACGATAGGATCTACAGGGATGCAGGAAAGCGCCGCTGTAGGGTGTTTGTGGCTCAGCTCTGCAAAAGTATCCTGAGAGCATGGGGCTATGCTATTGGAGGCTAACACTTTGATGGCAGCCGTGTACTGGCCTAGGCCCAGTTTCTTCCTACAAACTGCAAGATTGAAACTACCCAGCATTTATATGTTGTTCGGCCCATTTTAATGCTGTTTACATTTGTATGTTATTATTATTATTATTATTAGTATTATTATTATTATTATTATTATCATCATCATCTAACGAGATGGGAAGGAAAAAAAGGATTGAAGTGTGTAGCTAGAAATAAGGGCTACCAAACAAACACCCTAGCGTAAGTATATGCTAGTGGATTCAAAAACCAAAAAATTGGAGTTAAGCAAAAAGAAAGAGAATCTAACCCGTTAAATTTTTATTTTTTCTGTCCGTTGGATATCTATCACCTGTGTCTTGATACGGCATTCTACTGCACTGCTACGTGGATCTTCCTCTGGGTCCTTTGCTTCCAGAAACGTGTTTGTTGTTTCCTGCATGATGAGATCATCTGTTCTTCCATTGCCACGACATTTTACTACACCTCTGGGACCTAATAACCCCACTCCCCTCCACAAAGCTTTTTTTTTGTCTTGATAAAACAATTACACAGACGTCTGCGTGACCAAAAACAAGATGAAAAACATTAATTTCAGATCACTAACCATTAAAAAGTGAAAACCAAGAATCATGAAACCTAATCTCAGTGCTTATGGATGCTACCGTCACATTTGGACCAGTTCTTAGTAAGTGAGGCCTACGTATACGTATGTCTTTCGTTGGTTCTGAGTCCACCTGTTATTTTCACAAGCGTTTAAATATTAGCCGCTGAAGGCCATCAAACAGGTCGGTTTAAAACGTTCGACATTCGACAATGTATAAAAAACTTTAAGACTAACAAAAACAATATGGTCTTTGTTTATGCTAAAATTTTCATTGACATGAACAACCAATAAGTTGATAAGATATAGAAAATAGAAAGATTTTATCTAATATTGTGACACAAAGAATCCTCTCTAAAATCTATTAATGAGAAAGGTTTCAATTAACCATTTATTTACAAATCAAACATTTGATCGCTTTACAGTTTCTAATTTATCATCTTTTTCAGTATCCAAGATGAATCATCATAATGAAACTTTTAAATAGTATCTTACACAATGAATACATACCTAATGATCTTTTGCTTTCTTCTCTAATTACTCTTCCTTAGCCTCTTCTTCTTTCAATTTTCCGATCCCTTCTCTGTTGAATACTCTCTTCTATTTGTAGATTATCTAATGGGTCCCCCTTGTCCAATACCTTCTTTCGTTCTCCTTATTATCTTTGGATCGGGATGATTGTATGGTTGACAGATCATGCTCTTTACTTTTTGGTCCGTTACCTTGTATGATTAACACGTACTCTTCGTTCTTAGAATCATCTTTGTCTCGATCACATGTGTCAACCATGTGGTTAAAGTAAATAAAAGTAATTATTGCCTTTACTTTCCCGTTCCAGATTCATTATTACTCTTACTTTCCCGTTCCACATTCATTATTACTCTTACTTTCCCGTTCCACGTTCATCATTACTCCTACTTTCCCGTTCAATAAGCATTTAATGCTATCTGTTTCGATCAGTGTGATACTACTTTCCCGATCTTATGTGTCAAACATGCAGGGATTTACTCAGTCTTTCACATCTGTCCTTTTTCGATCCTTTCATACGGCTTTGATTGTGTGCTTCTCGTTCTTCTTAGAATCACTGACTCCTTCTTTAATCGTTTTACACGTGTCGTCCTCCTTTTATTTCCCAGCAACTTGCCCCCTTCTTCTTCTTTTTTTTTCAAAAACTTTTAACGGTCGATCCAAGGATTTGAAAAAAGTAGAAGAACAATTATTACCTTCCGCTTTACCATTACTTCTTTTCACATGTTATGCGAACTTTTCGCAGGCAATAACTTCTTATTATCACGTTTGTGTCAGTTACCTTTTTTCGAGGAAATCAAATCTTTGCCTTGATTAACACATTTTCAAATTGTGACGGTTTCTATTCTTTTCTTTAAATACGATGCAGTCTTTTCCACTTCTGTCTTTACCTCTTAAAGTTGCTGTTCTTTATCTTCCTTGAAATTTTCAAATACTTTCGTTCTCCCAACTGTTCAGGAGCTTTTAGCATCAATCACATTCATTTTACCTTTGATCAAGTAATTGTTTATCTTCTTTCTCCAGGTATGTTGAGGATTTTAACCTCCAGTATCTTACTTTAATATTTAACCATGATTAGCTTTTAACAGATATGATTGAACTGATAATTGTTTTTGATTTTTATGATTGTTTCTTTATGATCTATGATGATTCCTTCACACATTGATCCTTTGAAATTTTCTTTCAGATAAAACGTTATGTCTTCCAGAAATCTCAATGCTGCTGGTGATCACCAAGAAACCGGAAGATCTTCAAGAGTTCCTTCTACTAGATATGTTGTGTCTCGGTCTGTTCATAACCCAGCTCCTAATGCTTCTATAACCGCTAATCCTGCCCACAGAAATAAGCGGTCTCATGCCACTTATAGTTATCGGTCGATGAATATTGAAGATTTTAAGAGAAGACATGCTCTTGAGGAATTTAAAGTCTCATTCTATGACAAAAATAATGACGTACTAACTTTAGGAGCGATTCAAATCTTTAACTACTCTCCCCATAGTTTATTAATTTCTGCTGGTGCTTTAGAGGCCGGACTTTGCCTCCCATTATATGAAGAAGAAAATCCTTTCCAATTCGAAGTTCTTGCATCTCGTGGAGATTCTCCTCATGGACTAGCTCGATCCATTACTCAATACAGTGGAAATTGGTGGCGTATCCTTGATGAGTATAGCCTCCGAAGTGAAGGGCGAAGTAATCTTACTTGCTACGTTCCAGATTTTACAGAACGTGACGGTTATACCATTGAAAATTTTTATACTACATACGGAGATTGTATTAGTAACAGGAATTTTGTGAAGTGGAGCGTTAGCCCTGTTCGCAAGTGTCTTTCGGGATTTCCCTTATTACATGAGGTTGACGATCCAAAAATCAAGTTTATTCCACATACCAAAATTGATTTTCCCACAAAAGAAAGAATTCGTCAAGATCATGACTATAAGTGGTATCGCACTCCAATTATAATTGAAGGTCCTTGGATTTTTGATAACATCTCCAAAGATGAAATTCAAAGACTTCGTAGACGTTTCCCAAGATATTGTCCTTGGCGGTTAAATTTTGATGACTTCAAGTTTGTTTATAAGGTTCGTACTCTTCTTTCTTTTAGAATTATCCCGGACTACCATTGAATTTTTTCTTACGGGACAAATGTTTTTGCTTCAGGTTGAACCCGATTTTGAACTTCAAACCGATGTTCCTCCTCCTCGCCCAAGCCTTGGTATTCAGATCGTTGAAAGTAGGAAAAGAGTTGAGGAAGAAGTTATTGAAGGTAAGGGGAAACGAAAATTGGTTTTTCCCTGAGAAGAAGAAAAAGAAACCAAGAAGACCGTTGTACCCTTCTGAAGTAGAAGAAGGGGAGATTACAGATTGCTTTGTTGAAGGGAATAGCTGTTCCGCTCTTATAGTAGCTGCGGGTCAGGACGTTGAAGGTTCGGTCCAAGCAGAAGTTTTGGGACAGCACGTCATCATCAATGTTGTTCCAGTTAGCGTAGGGGAGCCAATTATTTCTTCGGACCAGCCTTCAATAGCTCAATCTATTTCTGAAGCTGTTCATACTACTACTGCTCCTACCGGCCTTTATGATTCCTTTTCTCCCCTTCCTTATACCTTTGAAATAGAGCCAATCGCTTCAAGTAGTGGTACAATGACAGCTTTTACTGGATTACCTCAAGAAGAAGCAGATGATATTGTTGTTGAAGAAGAAAATATTGAGGAAGTGAATGAAGTTGTTACCGTTGAAGAAAATACTGAAAAAGAAAATGTTGTTGTTGATGTTGTTGTAGAAGAAAAGAGAAATGAAGTTTCTGAAGAAGCGAATGTTGAAAACATAGCTCCTAGTACTTCAGTTACAGATGTCCCTAATGTCCCGAGCCTCCTTGTGGATGAAAATGCTTCTGGAGTCATTCATGAATCAAATGCACCCATCGGGACATTGGTTCATTCTGCCACTAATGCTGATAGAGTCGATGTTGACATGCTTGACGTTGAACCTTCTACTCAAAGGTCCTTCTCTGAAG
The DNA here is from genome assembly GCA_023531435.1 of Papaver californicum. Classification (NCBI taxonomy): domain Eukaryota; kingdom Viridiplantae; phylum Streptophyta; class Magnoliopsida; order Ranunculales; family Papaveraceae; genus Papaver; species Papaver californicum. The sequence continues at coordinate 4,729,192 of JAJJMC010006585.1, forward strand.
TGAATGAAGGAATCACTCTTGCTGGTGATGAAGACGAAGCTTTCCAGTGGTTTCTTTCTAAAGGATTTCTGAATACTTCCGCATGTCACGATCCATTGAAATCTGATAGTTCTTCAATGGCTAGGCTGTGGACTTCATTTGGTGCTCCACTGGGGGATGCTCGGGACGCTTGGTTCGAAAGCGAGTGTTACGATCAATCGTTCCCACTTAATCTTCCTTCTTCTTAAAATGAAATTTTGGCTATTGCAGAAGGTCCATCATATTCTTTTCGGCAGCAAGCTCTTGCTCAGCTTAAATATGGGTACCGATTGCCTATTCGCTGCATACAAGTTTTATAAAGCTCGGGCCACAATGATGGAGCTGATGTTCAAGAACGAAGCAGCGAGGGTGAAGCGCGGAAATGATGATTTGCAGCAAGAAATTGAAAATCTCAAGCATCAAAACAACTATCTTCAACAACAACTTCAACAACAACAACAGAAACAAGAAGAACAACAACAACAGCAACAACTTCAAAATTTTGAGGATCAAAATCAAAGGCTTCAAAGTCAAAATCAAGGTTCGTTCCTTGCCCCTTAGTTCGTACTTATTTTGGGTTCGTACCTCTATAGGTTCGTACCATTTTTTTATTTTTTTTATTTTTTTTTTGAAGTTTTGAAATTCATTTATGGGATCAGTGGGAGACTTGGAATCCCTGTTTAGGTTCCAGCGTAGGATGACTCAGTTGAACAATCATGCAAGAGAAGTAAATATGGAAATGGAATTGGTTAAAGGGAAATTAGCACAGTTGTCCGATAGTATTGAGTTGAATACTTGGAGACGTAATAGAGCTGAATCAAAATATCAGGAAGCTCTGAAAATTTTAACCCTTAAAGAAGCAGATTTTAAGTCTGTAGCTAGAGGTATATGCTTGAGTTATGTGCTTGTTTTGTTGAGGGTATTATATGGTTTATCTGATACTTATTTTGGTTTTCAGGGCTAGAAAAGAAGGTCAACGAAGCTAATGCATGAGCAACAATAGCAGGAGCTGAACTCAATGTTGCAAATAACACAATAAAAAATATTACTGAAGAGTTGAAGACTTCAGAAAAGAACGTAGCTCTGAGTGTAATAAAGCTTCGGGATTTGCAATCTCATTTGAATGTTGAAACTTCGAAACATGAAGCTCGTGAACAGGAAATTATTAAAGTGCAATCAAAATCTGAGGAGCTATTAAAGGAATTAAATGCTGAAAAAGATCAAGTAGAAAAATATCAGCAAAAAATTAAAGATCTTCAATCAGAAATTGATTACAGGCATGCTTATATAATCTGGGTGAGACAAGATGCCAAGGCAAAAATTGCAATGTCATTTAATGCTGCCTTGGATTGTGCTCAAGCCGATCCTTCTGTTTTGAATGGTCGCGCTACCGTCCCGGTAGTTCCTTCTCAACCGTCGCGACGCACCAATTCCGAAGCCTAGTTGTACTTGTTCTTTGCTCTAATGCTCATAGCTTCATCTTTTGGTATTCTTTTCTTGTATCCCGATCCTTTTGTATTTTGAATTTTGACATACTGTAGTTGGAAACATCATTTTGTGATTTTCTTCTATTGTGCTTGGATATGCTTTTAATATTGTCCCTGCATAAGAGATGATATTTACGAAATCTTTAGGTTAATCATATTGTTTCATGAGTACAATGGATCGAAGTATATATACCTCAAAACATGTAATTCGAGATCCCACACATATGAAACAAACCCGGGCCAGGGGTAAGATACAGGGTTGGTCCCGAACGTACTCTGGAAATGATAACCATAAATTAGGTATTCCTTCTTTATTAGAATTTCTTAATTATTAAAATTCTATAAGGACATTTACCTCTTTGTTGATATTACGATTGTATCGCTAATCGTAAGCGCTTTCCAGAATATGATGTTCCTGGAGTAATTGGATCATAATTGTGTCGCCAACCGAAGCGTTTTCCAGAATATGGTGTTCCTGGATTTGAATTTTGATTATGTCACCAATCGTATTCCAGAATAAGGTGTTCCTGGAGTAATTGAATTTTGATTATGTCGCCAATCGTAGCGTTTTCCAGAATAAGGTGTTCCTGGAGTAATTGAATTTTGATTATGTCGCCTATTGTAGTGTTTTCCAGAATGAGGTGTTCCTGGAATTGACTGTTATTTTAAGTATGACTTCATAAAAAATGTTATCATCAGATAAAGTATTGAATAAAAATTTGTATACCTGTATTGGCCGCCATAGCTGTATTGTTAATCATGGATAATAGAGTTTTAAATATTGTGCGTTCCATGGATGTTGTAGGATTTCTCCTTGCATATTCCGAAGATAGTATGATCCTTGTCCCGCTGATGCTTGTATTATGTACGGACCATCCCAAGTTGGTGTGAATTTCCCTGCACTTTTGTCCCGATGGTATTCTGTGATTTGTCGTAAAACATATTGTCCTTGGACAAAGTTTCGTGACTTGACCTTTTTGTGGTAATTGCGTGCCAACTTTCATTGATAATTTTCCAATTTCTGGAGTGGCACTTCTCTTTTTTATTCTAAATCATCTAACTTTTGTAACATTAAATCGGAATTTATATTTTTCTCCCATGCTTCTGTTCTAGTTGTTGGTAGAATGACTTCTGTCGGTATAACTGCTTCTGTCCCTTAGGTAAGAAGGAATGGTGACTCTCCAGTGGACTCTTTTCTTGTGGTACGATACGCCTATAATGTATTATGCAATTGTTCATACCGTTGTTTGTAATGTCCATCCAATGTTTTCTTCAAATTTGTTGCAATTGTTTTATTTATGGATTCAGCTTGTCCATTACTTTGGGGATAAAATGGTGTGGATTTGTGTTTCTGAATGTTATATGCTTCAAATAGCATATCAATGTTCTTTCCTTGAAATTGTTGTCCATTATCAGAAACTAAGGCTGCTGGAATCCCAAATCTGCAGATGATATTTTCAAATAAAAATGTGAACACATCAGTGTCTCTGATCCGAGCTAATGCTTTAGCTTCTACCCACTTGGTAAAATAATCGGTGGCCACTATTAAATATTTTCTCTTTTTGGTCCCTTCAACTAACGGACCAACAATATCTACCCCCCATTTCGCAAATGGCCATGGACTGAGTATAGAATTAAGCTCTGTGGCAGGTGCTTTGATTTTCTTTGCAAATCGTTGACATTCTTCACACCTTCGTACCATGTTTTCTGAGTCCTTAAGCATGGATATCCAATAATAACCTTGGGTTTTAGCTTTTAATGCGAGTGAACGCCTTCCACTGTAGTTCCTTGCATCTCCATAATGTATTTCTTTGAGTATCCGTATTCCTTCCTTTTGTGATAAGCATCGGAATAATGGCCTGAGGAATGATTTACGATACAAAATTCCATCCTGAAGCTGGTAATTATCCGATTTGAGTTGAATTTTTCTTGCTTCTTTAGAATTTGAAGGCAATATTTTATCTTGTAGGTATTGATGAATCGGAATCCTCCAATCTGGTTCACTTGGTTGATCATCTACTTGTTGAGGCATAGATGGGGCATTTTGTATTGCGGGATCATTAATTTCTTCTATCACATCTTCTTCTATGTTATGAAGTGCTTTTATCTGGATAGATGGTTCATATATTCTTCCGACTTTTATTGTTGTGATATTAGGATCGTTTACCATGGAGGAAATGAATGTCAGTGCATCAGCATGTCGATTTTTGTCTCGGGACAGATGCCGAAAAATAATGTTTGGGATTTGATTTGCTAAGATTTGAACAATGTTATTATATTGTACTAAATCTTCATCAAGTGTTTGATATTTTAATTCGACTTGTCGAATTACCAACTGTGAATCACTTGTCAGTCGAACATTGCTGATCGATGATGAGTTTTAGAGCATGAACCACAGCTTCATATTCTACTATGTTGTTTGTATGTTCGTCAAACTCAAGACGGAATGAATGTGTCATTCGTCCTCCCATTGGTGCAGTAATCACAATGCCAATTCCTGCTCCTTCCTTATTTCGGGACCCATCAACAAAGACTTCCACCTTTGAAAATTTGTTGAGTTCAAAATATCTTGTGGGTCCTCTTCCTCGCATCCTGGTAATCCTTGAATTTCATATTCTTCTTCAATCGGGAAATCCGCAAGGAAGTCAGCTAAAACTTGAGATTTTTGTGCGGTTTGCAACTCATAAATGATGTTGAATTGTTCTAGTTGGGCGTTCCATTTTGCGATCCTTCCTACTTTTCCTGTATTCTTTAATACTGATTGTAACGGTGCCTTGCTCGGGACACGAACATAATGTGTGAGAAAATAAGTACGTAACTTCTGAGTGGCAAAGACCAATGATAAAATGAGTTGTTCGATTTTAATGTAATTTCTTTCTGCTGAATTAAGGGTTTTGCTGATATAATATATTGGTTTTTCTATTTTCTCATTAGTACGTACCATCACTGCGCTGATTGCATCTTCCGTTGCCGCTATGTACAAAGTTAATATTTCTTCAGGTTCCGGTTTCTGTAATGCTGGCAATGTAGCCAGATGTATTTTTATGTTTTGGAAAGCTTGTTCACATCGATCGTTCCAATCAAATTTATTTTTCTTCTTGAGTATATCAAAAAAGGGCTTGCACCGTTCTGATGATTTGGCAATAAATTTGCTTAAAGCAGCCAAACATCCATTAATTTCTGTACACTTTTAATGCTGTTGGGTGATGGCATATCTGTTATTGCTTGAATTTTGCTGGATCAACTTCAATTCCATTTTTTGTAACCAAGTAACCCAAAAAACGTCCCGAAGTAACACCAAAAATACACTTCTCCGGATTAACTTTCATCTTGTATTTTCGTAATGCACCAAAAACTTCAGTGAGGTCTTGTAGATGATTGATAGATAATTTGCTTTTTACCAACATATCATCCACATAAACTTCTAATGTTTGTCCGATCCAAGGTTTGAATATTGCATCAACCAGTCGTTGATATGTTGCTCCCGCGTTTCGTAATCCAAACGGCATCCTGGTATAGGAATACAATCCCCGTGGAGTGAAAAATGTTGTATGTTCTTGATCAGTGCAATCTGGTTGTATCCCGACTGACCATCCATAAAAGATAATGCCTCATGGCCTTCTACAGCATCTACCAACTGGTCAATGTTGGGAAGTGGATAACTATCTTTCGGACATGCCTTGTTTAAGTTGGTGAAGTCTATACAGATTCTTACTCCACTGTTCTTTTTTGGAACGATCACCATATTAGAAATCCACGTTGGATATCGTACTTCACGAATGAATCCTGCATTTAAAAGCTTTGCTAATTCTTTTTCTACTGGATCGTGATACTCCGGTGCAACCTTTCGTATCCGTTGTCGAAATGGTATAGCATCGGGACGTATTTGTAATTCATGTTGTACAATATTTGGATCTATACCGGGCATGTCTTCCATCTTCCATGCAAATATATCTACAAAATCACGAAGTAGCTTGATTAAACTTTGGTCCATGTCTTCTATCATCAATGTTCCAATTCGCACTTGTTTAGGCCATTCTGAAGTTCCAATATTTATAATTTTAGTTTCTTCTACAGAAGTGAAAATTGGTTTAGGATTCCCGATCGAAGTTGGAGTTCCCTTTAATTGCTATGAGGATCCTTCGAACTGCTGATTTGTTGAATTTTCTTGATTCTTACTGCTTTCTCCTAATTCATTTGTTGCTTTTTGTTCGATGTTTCTTTTCAAGTATTGATTTATCTCTTCTTCCTTTGCTTTGATTTTACGGTCTTTCTTCCTTTCCTGTTGTTGTTGTTCCCGTTCTTCATGTATTCTTACCTCTGCTATTATACAAAACTTCGTATCATCTTGATCTCCCTTGATCTCCATTTCTTCTTGCGGTGTTGGAAACCGCAAATATTGATGATAAGTTGAAATAACACCTTTCAGCTGGTGTACCCATCGTCTCCCGATTATTGCATTGTACGGGGATGGAGCATCTACTACGCTGAATCTTGTCAAGATGTTAATTGGTCCAGCAGATACTTACAAATCAGTATCTCATTCGGGTCTCGAAGCCATTCCATTAAACCCATAAATAACATATCGGGACGGGATTAACTGATCTTTTTTGAGTCCCATTTTGCAAAATGTGTCATGAAACAACACATTTAAAGAACTACCCCCATCCAAAAGAATTTTTCTAACTTTCCATCCTGACATAAGCAATGTAAGAACTAAAGGATCATTATGCATCTCAATTTCTTGAGTTACTTCCTGTGCCGAGAAAGTTAAAGGGGATTCCATCCAGTCTTCCCAAGCTTCCGTTATCCTTCCTGATACTTTAAAAATTTCATGGCCCCGAATCCTCTTGCATAACTTTTTATTGATTGCAGCGTTCATATCTGTATCTCTTTCTTCTGAAAATAATATCATATTAATAGTGTGTTCGTTATACGGGATATGCACTGCCTTGCCTTTGTCTGGTCTTGCTATTGGTTCGGGCCTTTGAATAAATTCTTTCAACTCTCCTGCATCAATCATTTTTTGTACCAGTATAATAAAATTCCTACAATTATCTGTTGTGTGCCCTTTATAACAGTGGTACTCACAATAATCTTTCGAACGTTGTGTGAACTCAGGTTGATTGCCTTTTGATGGTGGCCACTGAAAATCTGGTTTATTTTTTATGATTTCGAATAATTCAGAATATGATATATTGAGTTTTGTGAACACTCTTTCTTGAAATCGCTGAACAAAATTTTTGTTATCCCCTTGCCGTGGGCGCTTTAATTCCCTTGGTTCAGATTTATGAGGGAATTTCTTTTTTTGTTCTGATGACACTTCGATTGAATTTGTCCTTTTTATGTTTCTTTGATTTCGTGAATTACTTCTCGGACCTTGTTCTTGTACATCTTGCAGTCTTGCACATGTTTCTATTATTTCCCTGAGTTGTCCCTCAGTTTTGGGATTGCTACGATGAATTTTAATAAAAAGTTGACATCTCCGATCAGCGATTCCCCACTTATAATGATTGATCGCTGTACTTGAATCTACATCTCCAATTGCTTGACAAATTGTATGCCATCGGGCCGTGTATGACCGAATCGTCGCTTCTGGCCATGATGTAAAGGAATATAATCTGTCTACTCCCGAATCAACGGGCTTGTTGTACATGTATGCCTCGAGAAATTTCCTCACTAATTGTGAATAACATTGAATGGAACTTTCTGGCAATCTGTCATACCATAATAATGCTGAACCTTTCAAACTTGATGGGAAGCATCGGCATATTATGCTTCGTTTCCGTCCTATCGTGACATCAATCGACTATAATATTTTAAGTGTGAGGTCGGGTCCTTCGTACCATCATAACATTCAAATAAAGAGATACTGTATTCTCTTGGCAATGGAACACATGTCAACTGTTGAGCCAGCGGTGTCCGTTTGGCTTCTTTCAGCACCTCTTCAATTCTTCCCCCTTCTTTATTTTTTTAATCATTTTATCTCTTCTTTCATTTGCTCCATAGCTTCAATACATTTTTGCCATTGTGCACGTTGAATTTATTGATTTTCCCGTTGCCTCCTAGCCCGTGATGATGATCCTGCTAACACCATTCTCTGATATTGATTTTCCTTTTCATTTCTGGGTGGACGCCTTCCAGAAATTGCTTCTTGACTTCGTGACCCTGTTGCAGCTTGTCTTTCCTCACGTTGAATCGCATTTTTCAAAGCTTGATTTTCTCTGGTTAATAATTCGATTCGATTATGACTGGTCCTTTGTTCTCTTCTTATTTTATTCATTTCTTCCATCAGATTTAGAAGATGATTTACTTCATTTCGTGAATTCTCATGATGTGACGACTGATTTTGAATAATGGTATTTGGTGTTAATTCATGAATAGGTGTATGATTTCCTACATCACTCTGTTGTTCTGGCTCACTCTCTTCTTCCCTTTGTCTGTAACTTTGTCTGTCGTTACTGTCTTGATTTCCAGAGCCTGCTTCTTGAGACATATTTCTTCTGGATTCTTTGTTTCTTGATTATTTCTTTTTTCCCTATGATCTTTTAAAAGTTAACCATATAATTTCTTATCAGATTATTTAATAAAGAAAGTGACAGACACTAGTTTTCTGACCTTCTAAAAATCTATCTATACTTTTAGTAAAATAATTTATATCATCTACCATGAATCTTTTAAAATGCATATAAAAGGAAATCAAACATTTAAACAGATCCATTTAAACTTAAAACTTTTTCTTTTCAATGACATACAATTTCCCTTTTGTATATCTCATAAAAGTTATTATGCAAAAGAAATCACTTGTTAGCTAAGGTTAAATTAAGCCAGAATATTGCATAGAACTATCAAATTCTTTATACTAAATTTCTTTACTTTTGAAATACATATATAACAGAAAAATCCATTTTTCATGAACAGGTAGGATAAATCCTTTAACCCAGTCCCTGTTTCTAGCGCCAAATTGTTTATGCTAAAATTCCCATTGACATGAACAACCAATAAGTTGATAAGATACAGAAAATAGAAAGATTTTATCTAACATTTTGACACACAGAATCCTCTTTAAAATCTATTAATGATAAAGGTTCCAATTAACCATTTATTTACAAATCAAACATTTGATCGCTTTACAGTTTCTAATTTATCTATCTTTTTCAGTATCCAAAATGAATCATCATAATGAAACTTTTAAATAGTATCTTACACAATGAATACATACCTAATGATCTTTTGCTTTCTTCTCTAATTACTCTTCCTTAGCCTCTTCTTCTTTCAATTTTCTTATCCCCTATCTGTTGAATACTCTCTTCTATTTATAGATTATCTAATGGGTCCCCCTTGTCCCGATACCTTCTTTCGTTCTCCTTATTATCTTTGGATCGGGATGATTGTATGGTTGACAGATCATGCTCTTTACTTTTTGGTCCGTTACCATGTATGATTAACATGTACTCTTCGTTCTTTGAGAATCATCTTTGTCCCGATCACATGTGTCAACCATGTGGTTAAAGTAAATAAAAGTAATTATTGTCTTTACTTTCCCGTTCCAGATTCATTATTACTCTTACTTTCCCGTTCCACATTCATTATTACTCTTACTTTCCCGTTCCACGTTCATCATTACTCCTGCTTTCCGTTCAATAAGCATTTGATGCTATCTGTTTCGATCAGTGTGATACTACTTTCCCGATCTTATGTGTCAAACATGCAGGGATTTACTCAGTCTTTCACATCTGTCATTTTTCGATCCTTTCATACGGATTTGATTGTGTGCTTCTCGTTCTTCTTAGAATCACTGACTTCTTCTTTAATCGTTTTACACGTGTCGTCCTCCTTTTATTTCCCAACAGTCTTCTCAGGTTCTAAAGAGACATATCAATAAAACGATACATGTATATGCAAGGATTCCAAAGGCATGATGCCCGAGAGGACGAAAAGGTGTCATTTCTTCTTAGTTCGGTTAATCATCAAACTCTTAGTTCGGTTTGTAGTTGTACCCTGCGCGGCAGTATGAAATCCACATTTGTAATTGTACCCTGCGCAGCAGTATGAAAAATAAAACATCAAATTAATTATATATTCTGTTGGGAATATATATTTTAAAATATATATCCTCTCTGTTTCTGTAAAAATGTTATTATCATTTTATTTTATTTTTAATATTAGGTTAAAATAAAAATGATAGTAACACTTTTGTTGAAATAGAGGTAGTATTATTTTTTAATAAATATATTTAAAAATAATTAAATTTTTCTTGTTTTATATTTAATGGGTATAAATTATGTGAGCTATATAACAATTAATTTTCATTAAACTTTACTGAAACATTTGACAATAAAAGGGTGAAACATTCCTGGAAGGGTTCAAGGCCTTTCCTAACTAATGCCTTAAAAGGGCCGTTATAATGGTGGTATACATGAAGACTGGAAGATCAAAGTAACATTTGTTTTTCTCAGAAACTAGGTTATGACCCATACCGTGACGGTACGGGATTTGTTGATATATTAAAAATCGTATGGAAAGCGTTAAATCCCTCACCCCATCTCTAGCAACATTAGAACCTACAACAACTACTATTAACTCGCGTATCCATAGACTTATGCATTATTTCACCATATGATTTCCCACACTCACAATAGTTCAACCTTCACCTCCAACCCAGCAAATGTAAGGGCTCAGTTGGAGAGCTGCATCAGGGCATGTATCCCAGCACCTGTCATAGTAGTAGTGCGTGTCTAGGTTGCATCCTTATTCGATTTCTACGTCTGCTGTTGCCCTGGACGCAAAACCCAATGGCTGCACCTCCCCACAGAGAATACAAATGATGTATGGAGCATGTTTCCAGTTTGGGTTTTTGAAGTGCAAATCATCGAATACCCCATTTTAGAATATCTTCAACACACATTCCTCCAAAAAGCTTAGTCATATATTTTCTGAACCCTTTTGTTTTTAGTTTATAGCTCAAAGATTGTGCAACGGATGTAATGGTCTCGCACTTAAACAACCAAGAGCCAAATCTCATATTTTATTGTTTGACATTTAGAAATAGAAAAAGCAAGATAAGTAATATTACTCATAAAACAAATTGAGTACTGGAATTGATATTCAATAATAATAATATTAATTTTAAATCTTAGTACTTGAATCGATCCCCATTATCTCTTTATTTTCTTCGTTAAATAATACATAAAATTCTTGAATATGAAATTCTGCTTGTTGTTTTTTGAATTAGAAGATCCCGCTACCACCCTCGTAACAGTAAGTTTGGTCATCATCGTCTTCATCCGTTTCCTCAGCACCCTCGTCGCAATCTCAGTAACCTCGTGGTCTTCTTCTATTTCTACTTCGACCTGTATATTTCAAATATTTTGTCTCCATTTTCCATTCCCAACATTATATTTTTGATAAATCCATAACTTTACCTTTCTTTCGTTTGCGCACACTATTTCTCTAGCCAATTGAATCAGCGGTCGGTTAACCTTCCTTATGGTATGTATTTCATCCGGGTTGTCCACATTTCTTGTTTCCGCAATAATGTGAAATTCGATATCTATTTCCAGCGCTTTGTAAAATACATCAAATATCTGCGCCATCAATCCTTTCTGCAATTTTTTTATACACCGTTATTAAAACCCCGTAATACACATTGCCATTAAAATCAGCCAACAGTTTTCTAGTTTACACGTCTGCTTTGTTACACAGTCACCTTTCTTAATTCAAGCATGTTTTCTTTAGTTTTGTGTGTCAAGTTCTCTGCATTTTCGTCCTAAGCTTGCAACCATGTGGTGCCTGATCCATCCTCTACCTTAATCCTGATTCGTAACCTGCATTGCATCATAATTTTTTAGCAATTTTTTTACATTAGTAATTCTCATTTTTCTGCGATATTTTGTTAATTTTATTTTTTAATTACCTCTCCATCGTCGACAAAGCAGTCACTCAGTTGAAGAATAGGATAGTGTATGTATCGCTGCCATTGGATAATTTGGCATGCTTTCGCTGCTGAGCTTCAGCTCGTTCTTCAGTACCCTTGAGTTCATTGTTGTGAAAGCCAGATAAAGTGATATAAAACAGCCTTTAGATGTTGATGTTCACCATGTGGTCGTTTGTTCCATATTCTTTCCATTTTACAAAACAGATAAGGGATTAAACGATTAGATTGAACAGGTCTTATTACTCATAATCAACTTTTTAAGGGAATTCAGGCAAGTTTAGAACAACACAATCTGAATTAGAAATTTCGAGAAGCATAATTCTTATTTTAGACACGAACATTATGAAATTTCAAATGCTAAAAACTGTAGATCAATGTTTAAAAAGTAGAAAAAAACAGTGTAGGCCGTAAGCACAAAGAAAACGGACATCACAATGGAGTCCAGTCTGGAGTCGATATTCAGTCTTCAGCATCGCTAAGCACAGTAGAGCTGGACTCGTTGGACCCCTCTTTATCCTTTTTAATGGCATCTCATATTCGTCTTCAGGGTCAGACTCAACTTTGGGAGTTGTGAGTACAGGACTTGAGGGAGTGGCTGCTTGTGGGAGCTTGGCAGGGGTTGGCAAATGGGTAACCGTGAATCTTGGGTTGGTTTTCTTCTTATTGTTAAATGCAGAAAGCGTTACTTGGTAGTCCAGTTCCATGTCCAACAACTCTTCAAACGCTGCAACTGATACACATAGTTTTATGTCTTAATTGTTCTCATATTTATATTATTTTTTCTCAATTTATGTACTAATATTATCGTTTTGTATGTCTTTAGGTATTTTTGGGAGAATAAAACTTTTGTGGAAAATTGGATCAAAAAGTACTAAAGGCACCCAAAAATTACTAATGGCACCCGTATGTTGGATCGGGGCACCCACTTCCTTCTCGAATTCAAAAGACTTGTTGACGGGAAAATTTTGTGTATCGGCTGATTTGTTTTCTTGTGTGAATTAAAGGAGAATTGCAAGGGATTAAGACACGAATATTATGTTACCTTGTTTAGAGGGATTTGTACACACGTTTCAAACTTAAAGATCAATCAAAATATCACGATAAATATCTCCTTTTCAAAATAGAGAATTGACTCGGGAAACTTGGATATCTTTCCTATTTTACTGAAGGTTGCTTCCGTAATAATCGATATTGTGTTAGAACAAAGAAAGCAACAACGAGACAAAAGTTGGATGACATTTACTTACATGAGAGAGAATAAGATTTCCCGAGAGTTTTGAAGGAAGAAAAATATTCTGAGAGTTATATCTTGATCTGCCGAGGTTCTTTTTATTGAATGAAAGGTTCTTTCGAAGATTTGAGAGTTGGGAAGGCTATATTATAAATAGAGAAGTTAGAAGAGTGTTAAGGGGGAGGTTGGCTTCTGCCAGAAATCAAGAAATCAAAATCACAAAAATCTACTGCTGTTGAAGAAAAAGATGAAGAAAACGTCACCAAAAGATTGAAAAAACTATTACCAAAAAGGTAATTGTTGTTAAAAATTGTTACCTAATTGTTTGTATTAAACGTGTTATGCACAGTTCCTGCTACAGCAACAGCGACAGATCATGGTTTAAATACAGAGAAGAACGGTCCGTTTTCAACTTCACACACTGTCAGTCGTTTATTCGATAGGTAATTCTATTGATTCAGCTTAGTCAGTTCTTTGTTATTGACTCATGAATAAAAACAGTTTTTCTTTCATTCTTCTTGCGATGAGTAGCTAGTTTCCATCCCCAGGATTAGAGATGAAGTCCTATTGTGTTTGCTTGCTTGTTTTAATTATTTTCTATAACAATTTCTCATGGTCCTATTTCTTGGTTAACATTGATAATAATTTTTTCACGTGTCCTTTAATGATTAAATAATTGTTTTAAATTTAGAAAATAACATTCTATAATGAAGATAATTATTAATCTTTTGAGAACAATAATTAGAATAAAAATTCTATATTTTCCAAAACATAACGTTTTGTTCGAAATCGTTATGAGTAATAATTTGAGAAAATTATTGAAAATAGTTACAAACATCTAGTTTGCATAGTACTGATGAAATTTCGAGTCCTAGATTTTCTTTTATTTAATTATTATTTTCAATATTTGTTTAATTTTTAGAATTAAATTAGGAAAATCAATTTATCATTAGCACTAAAATTAATTAAAAACTAGGAATTACAATTCCAATATTCCCGTGGAACGAACCGTACTTTCATACTGTCTCATCGACAGTCGTGCTCTTACGGTAACGTTATAAAAATCACATCAGCAACAACCTTGCACCTGCCTTCTTCCTGGTAGCACCAGGAGATAGGATTAGTAAAGAAAAAATGAAAACAAATGACTAAGGCGAAAACACAATACAAAAGATTAACTAAAGGTTTAAGTTTTAAATCATGGCTTAATGTTTAGGTGTTGTCAGAGAAGCATGTATGATAGTTTTCACTGTTGCTAACACAAACAGTAGATCTTATAGGCGGATATTAATAACACGCAAATAAATTGAATGAAATTGGATGAAATCTACTTGAAAAAAACATGTAAAGTAAATACGTACATACAGTCTGCATATCATTTTTATTAGTATGTAAAGTATACGTTTTATTAGGATGTAAGTATCAATGTAAATTATAAACATGTAAAAATCAAATGTAAGGTTGATTGATTGTGGTACCTCTCCCAAAATGACCATATTAGAGGCTGAGGAGGGCAGTAAAAAGGGTTTAACCAGTGTCGTCGGTACCTTCAAAGCCGAGAAGATACCTGAATCGAAATTTTTATTATTAGTCCGATCAAAGAGAATTACTGGGATATAAGATGCAGAGTATGAGCAGTTGAAATTTATATGTCAGAAACCAAGAACAAACTGTACACAATGTTATCAGACCTGGGTATAGGTTGTTCGATTTTGTACTCACACCTGGTAAAGCCGTAGTCACCGACTTCACCAACCACCTTTGCCATGCACTTGTTGCACCCCAGATAGTACCACCCATTGGTGGTCAATACTCTTGTTTCACGTGCTTTGACGATGATTCTGTTGAGTGCCTGCATAAGGTGGTGGTAAGCCAGATGTGTCAGAGCCACTAAAGGGATATCAGATGAGGGTATGGAAACATGGAACCACTATCGATAGGTAAAAATATACCTGATGAGTGGGATCCCACTTGCACTGCAACAGTTCACAAAATTAGGAAAGTGATTTGACGGGCTGGTGTTAGTCTTCAAGACATGTTGCACCATAAGCAATAAAATTAGGAAATTACGATAGGCTAAATAGCGATAATAACTAATAAAGAGAGCATACATGATAGTGCTACCTTTCTTTCGTTTCAAGAACCTCGGGAATTCCAAGATTGAAGAAGACCTTGGTTGCATTTGTAGATGACAAAGAGTATTCACCTGATCAAACAAACATGGTCAGGAATAACCATTTCATCTTAATTAGTCAGGAATTACTGGGATATAAGATGCAGATTATGAGCAGTTGAAATTTACATGTCAGAAACCAAGAACAAAGTGTCTTAATTAAAAGATATTCGATGAGTAACTCACTTAATGACGTGTGGATTAATAAAAAATGCAGGAAGGAGCTTATAGTGATCAAAAATTGGGTACAAAATCTAATTACAGGAACGAAAGTTAACAGCAACAACATCAACTTTTGCAGCTATAGTGATTAATTATATGAACACATCAACCCTTGATATTGATCCCTAAACCACAACAACAATGAAAATCAAAGAACTCTAATCACAACTTAATACTAAGACTTATCACAGAACCCAAAAGCAAAGATAGACTATAGGATGAACATGGGGCATTACCTGAGATGGATGGTGACAGATTGTTGAATATGTCCTGCAAAATCCAAAAATATGCATCAACCCAAAATGAACCTAATGAGAATGAAAATAATGATGGAACGGAAAGAAAATTCTAGGAACAACAAAAAGAGGGATCTGAAATACGGATCACAAAAATCCATAACAAAATTCTAGGGAAAACATTTTTGACCTAAAAATAATAAATGAAATTTAAAAAACCCTAATTGGGATAAATAGCAACATATGAGAAATTGTAAAAACAATAAATGGGATAAATTGGAACAATTCACCTAAACTTATGGCAAATTAAAGAAAAATTGGAAGAAGAAAAACAACTCAAACCTGGTAGAAGATGAAGAAGGCCATGGTGAAAGTTGTGAAGATCATAATTTGGTTTAGGGGTTATATAGGAGTCCTGAAGTTTGTAACGGAAGAGGAGATCATTGAAGACGGAGGGAGTCAGGGCATTATCTGCGTCGGAGATGAAGTTTGAGACCATGTCCATGCTTCTCAACGGAAAGTGAAGATGGGAGAAATGAAAATAAACGGAAGAGTAATGTGGGGGTTTAGGGCAGTAAACGTGGGAGAAGAAATGGTGGCCGTCGGATGAGGGCGGAATTCGTGAGAATTCTAACCCACGATTTATACATGACACAAACAGAGGAATGACAACCGTCGATCAGTGAAAATATGAGTTTTTGGATGGTCGGATTGGGATGAGATCGTTTCTTTTTATAAGTAAGATGTGTTATTATAAATCTTAGTTCCTTTTTTTGTTTTTTGTTTTTTTGGTTTCACTTGCAAAATCTTGAATTGTTTTTCTTTGATTTGTGTTTAAACATGTTGCATTAAGTTTTTTGCAGAATCCTCTTGATAAGTAAATGGAAGTCTTTCAGTATTGGACCTTGACAACTAGTTTACCCCTTATAATGGCAATGTTGTCACAACCATCGACAATTTTTTCAAACTTAGCAGTATTGCTATCCATCAAACCCATGATGGCTTTAAACAGTATGACACCTTATTATTCTCATAAACATGTTTATGTTTTATCTCATGATTCTTACTATGATTAGATCATGAACTCTCGCTTCCTACATCAAAAGTTGAAACCCAGAAATTTGAATTTTTAAGAAAAAAAATTCCCCCCATCCAAGCCCCGAAAAATTAGCTCTCCTCAATTATCTCAGTTGACCCATAACAACCCCAATACCATTATTATCTCTTACCATTTCTAAAAAATATCAATCTCTCCATTTAAGGTAGAATATTTATCTTATATAACTAATTATAGTTACCACATTAATCTTTTACTATCTTTGAAGGGTAAATTTCTCGAGTATCACATATCCCAAAATCAAGAAATTTCAAGTGTGAAGACAGTGTTTTTATTCATGGCTTCAAGTTCTCATAACCAAATTTCTGGCATTACAAATCAAATGAGGCAAGCAAATATAAGAGAAGTAGTCGTTAGACAACTAAGGAAGACAGTGGGTTCAACAAGGGCTATCACTGAATCAGTTGAAGAATGGTTCATTAGTTTAACAGGAAAACCGTTTACAAGTGAAGAGATTGAAACAACTGAAGTTAAGAAGGAGATTAATATCCTTTGGAAGAAGTACAAAAATAAGGAAAAAAGAGTAGTAAGCAAGGACTTATACTTATACAAATTTAACTCTGCTAAAGATAGGGATGAAATCCTCAAGAAATCTCCTTGGAATGTCCAATATGTCATTTGAATCTCAAGAAGTATATTGCTAATATACCCATTAATGACTGGACTTTTACTCATCAAGAATGGACTATACAGTTCAAGAAACTTCTTCTTGAACATCATTCAGAAGCAATTATCAATGAAGCATTGGAAGAATTGGGTTCGAAAATCTCTACTGATCCAAAAAACTGTAGGCCAAGATATGGGAATATGATTACTGCCAGAGTTGAGATTGATCTCTCAAAACCTTTACATAGAGGTGGTTGGTGGAATACTGCGACAGGGAAAGTTGTGTGGGTTCGATACCACTGGGAAAAATAGCCACATAACCTATGTGACATGTGCTGGATAATTGACCATAATGATAAAGAATGTGAATCTATAACAAATGATATTCTTATTAGAGCCTATACTTCTGAGGAATATCTTGAATACTATAAGGAACTTGCTAAAGCCTATGGTGTAGAATTTAATGATGATATTGATTTCTTGGTTAAACAAATTTGTGAAGCCAGTCAAAAACAAAATGAGGTACTACCTGAACCTGATGCTGTAAGGAACAATAAGAGATCCAGAAATATGGACCCTGAACCACAAAATAGAGCCATGAACACCCATAATTCAGCCTTATCCAATCATGATCTGCATAAGATAGTGAAGGAGAAAAATAAGGTGACAAATTATTTGACTACCAACATGGATGGAATGGATCATGATATGGTTGGAGAAGGAGATACAGTTGCAAAGGAGTACTTCCAAGAGCATCAAAAGGAAGCTGCATCTAAGGTATTTTTAAAATCCTTTATACATTACATCCCAGCCTTAAAATTCTGTTACTATTTACTTAAATCCCGCTTTATAAATCCGAGTTAGAAGTTTTTGTTAAGTTTTTTAATGTTCATATTAAGTTTAAACTTCCCTATTTTGAATACATCTTTAGCTCTGCATTTTTTCTTTTCTCTTCAAAAAACTACTACAATATAAAGACTAATGCTTGGAACTGTCAAGGTTTCAATGACCCTAGAACTAGAGACTATATCAAAAATCTTGCCAAGATTCACAATCCTGATATCATTTTTCTCCAGGAAACTAAACTGAATACATATAAAGTTCTAAGACTTTCTAAAAGTCTAGACTACCCTAACGCTGCTTATGGACCTTCTATAAGACTTTCTGATGGACTTTTATTCCTTTGGAAAGATGGTTTTGAGTTTAAAATTATGCATTCCTCTAAAAATATGTTTCACTGCCTAGTTAAGTATGACCCATCTAAGCCTGGGTGGCTTCTCTCATGTGTATATGGTTCTTTTAATCTACAAAAAAAAAGAATCAATGGAACTTTATAAGAGATTTAGGTATAGAAGTAAATCAACCATGGGTTTTAATTGGTGACGTAAATGCCATCATAAACCCTGAAGATATAATAGGTAGAAACATTGCCTCAAGCTCTACTTACCCATCTGTTATCCAATGTATCTATGATGTAGGTTTAATATACATGACATATAATGGCAAATATTTCACTTGGACTAGTAATAAGCATGGGATAGGTAGAATTAAGTCCAGACTAGATAGAGCCTTAATTAATGATGATTGGCTTATTCATTTTCCTGACTCAAAGTTATCTCATCTTACTCATTTAGCTTCAGATCACACTCCTATTTGCTTTGACCTTTATAATTGTGCTAACCATATAAATAGAAATTGGAAGTTTTTTGCTTTTTGGTTGAAGGACAGTTGGTAAAGATGAAATCGTCAAAGCCTGGAATGAAAGCATACAAGGAAGTGTTGCGCATAATATAAATCACAAGCTAACAGTAACTAGAAAAACTCTTGGGAAGTGGAACAGAAATAATTTTGGGTATCTTTATACAAACGTTAAGGATCTGCATTCAAAACTGGATTCCTTACATCTTCAAACAGGAAATCAGGATCTCACTAGTGATATTCAAAAGGTGCAGGAGGATATAAGTAAATTGGAGGATATTAAAAAGGAATCTGGAGGCAAAAGAGTAAGAACATTTTCTTTAGAGAGGTTGACCATAACAAAAAATTTCATCATGCAAATGCTAACAGAAGAAGGACTAGAAACAGAATTAAAGTACTGCAAGATAAGAATGGGAATTGGTGTTCAGACCCTCACTCTTTGTCTCCTCTTCTTAGTAATCATTTTAAGGATATTAGTTCCACATCCTCCCCTCCAACAAATGAAGAATTTTTTTCTCATATAAATAGTGTTATTACTTTAAAAGAAAATAAGAGGCTTGTTTCTAATCCTACAGAAGATGGGATCCTAGCAACTCTTATCCTTGGAAGGCGCCTGGGCCAGATGGATTTCCACCAGGCTTCTATTTAAGTC
The DNA here is from genome assembly GCA_023531435.1 of Papaver californicum. Lineage (NCBI taxonomy): Eukaryota > Viridiplantae > Streptophyta > Magnoliopsida > Ranunculales > Papaveraceae > Papaver > Papaver californicum. Next base: position 4,748,569 of record JAJJMC010006585.1, read on the forward strand.
AATGGGATGTTATAAAGAATGATATTGTCCAGATGATCCAAGATTTATTTAGAAGTGGTTTTTTAAGCAAGAAGATAAACCAAACAAAACTGATGTTGGTGCCAAAACTTAAAATACCAAGCACTCCTACAAACTAAAGGCCAATTGCATAATGAAATACTTCTTACAAGCTCATTTCTAAGTTTATGGCCACCAGAATGAAGCACTTACTCAATAGAGTCACATCTCCTCTTCAATCTTCATATGTTCCTAGAAGGCTCATTTCAGATAATATCTCTCTTGAACATGAAATAATCCATACTCAGAAGAGGAAGAAGAAAGGTGATAGTTATAAAGCTTCATATGTCAAAAGCATTTGACAGGTTGGAATGGGGTTTCATTACGGAAGTTATGAAAAGAATGGGGTTTGGAGAAAAATGGTGTGCACTAATTTATCAGTGCATATCTACCACTGAAATTTTTATACTTCTTAATGGTTCACCTTGTGAATCATTTGAACCCACCAGAGGCATACGCCAAGGAGATCCAATCTCACCTTATCTCTTCATAATAGTTATGGAAGCTTTCTCAAGGGCTATGGTTGCAGCTGAGCACTCAAAAGTTATTTGTGGCATCAAGATTGCAAGGAAATCTCCTCATATAAGTCATTTTGTTTTCACAGATGATTGTCTAATCTTTGTGAAAGCAAACCTTGATAATGTTAGAGGTCTCCAAGGTATTCTTAAAACTTTTAGTATCAACTCAGGTCAGCTCCTTAACTACCAAAAATCTAGTATCTCTTGCAGCAAAAACTTATCACCTTTTGTTGATAATGACATTATTGATATTCTTAAATTCAAAAAAATGAATTCAGGTGAGAATATCTTGGTATCCCTCTTTTTCTTAATAAAAGAAAGAAAGTTTCTTTTGGAAGCCTCATTGATAACATGGAAAAAAGACTACCAAAATGGAGGGGAAAGACATAGTTTCAGGCTGGAAGGTCAATCATGGTCAATACTGTTCTTAACATAATTCCATTACATCAAACGAGTTCTTTCAAGGTTCCAGAAGACATTATTAAAAAAATGAATTTTGTTCAACTTCATTTTTGGTGGAACAAGCCAGAGAAGAAGGGTCTTTATATCACAAATTTGTTAGGTGTTTGCAAGTCAAATGAAGATGGTGTTTTAAATTTTAGAGATATGGGATGCTTTAATCATGCCTTATTAGAAAATTCAGCTTGGAGACTTTGTACCATTAAGGATAATATTTGGGCTGGATGCATGAAATCCAAACAAATCCTCTTCATGCCCCTAAAAAGGCGGATTCTACATTGTCCTGAAAGAGTATAAGCTCAGAGTTTGGTTTTATTAAGAAGTTCAGTTTCTGATCTCTAGGGAATGGTCATCAAATTTTCATCTGGAGGGATAAATGGATATTTAATATGAACAATCCTCCCATTCCATCAAGCACAGCTATTAATCCTAGTTCTTTTACTTATGTTGCAGAGCTAATTGATAATGACAGAAAGTGTTGGAAGGTTGGTTTAATTAGCAACCTTTTTGATCGTGATATTGCTTAAAAGATTACTAGTATGAGAATCCCTTCACATAGTGAAGACAAGCTTGTATAAAAATTAACAAAGAATGGATGCTTCACAGTCAAGTCATCCTATCATGGCCTTTACAACATTAAGCATCACAATGGTCAAGCTAGCTATCATCCTGCACCAAATAACATCTGGAGACATATATGGGCTATGGATGCTATTCCTAGAATAAAGTTGTTTGTATGGAAATGCGCAAAAGACGTCATACCTTCAAAAGAAAGAATTACTAGAAGAATCCATCAGGAAGATGTTTTATATTGTAGATGCAAAAGTTCTATTGAAACTACAATGCATATCCTTTTGGAATACCCCTTTGCCAAAGCTGTTTGGTTCATGCTGGCTTGAGGTTTGACGATAATCAATAGAGTTCTCCTAAAGATTGGATTATAACATGGTTCCAGTCCTCTGATAAGAATTTGACAATGAAGATGGCCACTATCAGCTGGGTTTTGTAAAAAGATAGGTGTTGTGGGGTCTTCCAAAACAAACTATCTACTCCAGAATAAACCTTCAGTTCCATTAGCATCTTCTTGCAGAGTTCTCAATCTTCTCAACTCGCTGCTAACATCTCTGGCAGAGATTCTGTGATGATAAAGTGGTCTCCACCATGTGTTATTAAGTTAAATTAAATTCATATGCTTCTTTCTGTCATATAACAAAAACAGGTGGATATGGACTAACCTTTAGAAATTGTGCAGGTACACATTTAGCGTCGAGATGTACCAGCTTCATCGGTGCAATGGGGTCAGAGTATTTAGAAAGTGTAGAAGTCTTAGAATCTTTGCAATGGGCTATGCAGCTGGGGTTCAAGAAAATAGCTATTGAGAGTGACTATCTAGGTCTGGTTAAAGCAACTCAAGGAAAGGACGCCGATGTACCGTGGGAGCTACTCGGAATAATTGAAGATATCATTCTCCTCTTAGTTTCTTTTGAAAATTGGTCATGTATGTACACAAATAGACTTGCAAATAAGTGTGATGATGAATTAGCTAAGCATGCTCGTTAAAAAGGTGTCTCCAATATTTGGATTATAGATCCTCCTTCTTTTCTGGTAAATATTATTCAGTATGACAATGCTTAATTAATAAAACTCCCCTTTTGAATAAAAAAAAGACAATAAAATCATATTTTGGTTGGAAAACAAAATACAAGTTTTTTTTTCTTTTTTATAATTTTGAGTTTGAGAAATAAAAAGAATTTTAGAAAGAATACAAGTATGTAATCATCCCTTATTTTCTATAAGAGTGATTCCAAACAAAAATAAAGTGCAGTAGTATCACATTCTTTCGTGTAAGAGTGATTGTGGAAGATATCGAACTTGGTTGTTTTATCCTGGAGACGACGCGACATCGATGAACTGCTTGCAAAGCCTTGGGCAGAGCCACAAAACGTCTTAAAGAGGGCGACCTAGTCCACGATTCAGCCATAAATTTATTTTGTTTTGGTTTTTGTGATTGTTTTCCAGGCATAATTCAGCATTGTTCCAACAATTTTAAGACGTTTTGTTCTTCCATAGAGATCAAAAGAAAAATGATTGCTGAAACGCGATAAGTATATCATTGTTTATTTCATTTTATTGAATTATTAATGGTATAACTTTTCTTTGACGATTTAATATGATGCTTGGAATGCTATGTGACCTGATACCTAATATATTATGTGTGATGTTGATGGACTAGGATTATATCATAGTTATTCTTTATGAATAATTAACTTAAAAATATTGTTAATGGGAAACAAATAATTTTAATATGTTGTAGAGTTTTCGGTATATATCCTATATGAAATTGAATTTTGTCTAGAAATTTTTACTGGAGATATTAAACATTATGAAGATCATACATATTAAATTTCATAATTTTTGAACGCTGGAAAGTATGTTTGAAGTATTTTACATAACTGCATAATGTTACAGAAAATCTCGACGAGCAGAAACTTAGTGATGATTGAACTTGTTTGTTTGTTTTCATATTTTGAATTCGTGTAAAACATGAAAGTTGTAGATCAGGAAATCTATTTTGAAATCATTCATTTGAAATTATAATTTGAGAGATATGGTGATTTTAAAATCGTTGTGCATGTCTTTCCAAAATATGAAATAAGTACTTATAACGATAGAATTATATCATCTTTTTTTTTGACACCTTAGAGAAACTTGAGAGACCGATTTTTTTTATTGACTTCAAAGTATTCGTATGAGTGTATACCTTATTTATTTTGAAATACATATTCTCACATATAAATGACTGTGACAGTAGTCATTATAGTTTCTTGAGAATTTTTTTTTGTGAAAAATAAAAATAAGTAAATAACAAAAATCAATCGATACGCGGAGCGATGATGTTGTAAATTTTCATTGTTGTTGTGGAAGGCGTGGACAATGGCATATCACCAATTGATCTTTCAAAGAAAATGAGGTATGTTTGATGAACTATTAGTAGTTTTTGTAATGATCAATTAATTGTGTTCTAAATTGGAAAAGTGATTATTCAATCTTAGAATGAAGTGCGCGGAAACAAGATATTATGAATAGATACTTATTGTTTATGACAATAAATATGTGACTCATAGAAGTTTGAAACTTATGAGATAGAATTTGATACCAAACCAAAACCAAAAGTATAAGAAACCTAGTCAAAACAAATATCAACCAACTTTCATCAAGAAATGAACATAATTTTAATTATAAAATTATTTGCTATGCTTGCATTAAACCAAGTCTTTTGACCCGGCATTGCAAGGATACTAAAGGATATTAACATTGCTTTTCAGTCTAAGTTAATGTGAATTGTGGATACGGTGAGAGGTGGATAGATATTGGTGTTTTACACTATGTTTGTTTTGATTTGATAGGTTATTTTTCAAAAGTTGCGTTGAATCGTTTAAAAGAAAGTGGTGTTGAGATATACTCACTCTTCTAAGATTCTCGGTAATGGTATTCCCCAAAGTTTAATTCAGGTAGAACTATCTTGTTAAAAATGTTCATACTTCCGAAATGAGAAAGAATCTACTTTCTGCCTATCTTGTTATCAACAAGATTGGGTATAAAAGTTTATTGAGTTTGATCATTGCACTATTACTGCTGATGTGTTATGGATGAAATGTTTGAACCTAATATTGCAATCTTATCATAACATGACTTGAATTTTGAATGTTTTCAATATGGGACTTTATCATGCTTTTATGAAGTTAATGGGTTAGTGATGAGTATAGGCATGTTATTTTTTCATCAAAACTTTCTAAGAATTTTTTAGTAACAGGTACTTAATCTTACCAAACTTACCAAAGCATGTAGATTCCCAGATTTTGGTAGTTTACAAAGTATCAAATGAAATAAAATGATTGAGACTTTTATAAGATATTTTTTGATGCTTCATGTAGTCTGTCTCATTGACCAAATTTGATCGTTTGAGTAGAGAGTTAGATAATATTGTCTTCATGAAAAACTTTTGCCTTATTATCCTTTATATTGTGTCAAAAGGGTTTTAAATTTAGATACTTAGTTCATTAGTTATGATTAAAACTATGTAACTCGTCCGACCTGATTTAAAAAAAAAAAAAAAAAAACTTTTAACATTGCAATTTCTAGTTGAATCAAGGAATAGTGGGGGTTCCTTACCCTATATTGTACCTAGTATGAATAGGGAACTTAGATTTAAATAACTATAAATGAAGATGACAATTTCACTAAGATTGAACCTAGACTAGCATATGTAGTGAGACTAAACTTTAGTCATGAATATTACATTGCTTATAATTTAGAAGTTAGCTACTTGCTGAGAGAAACTTTGTTTTTCAAGTTTTATTCTTTGAAAAAAAGTTTTTGTGAGCCTAATGTTTTTGGCTAAGCAAACAGAAAATAAGGATTTCATTGTCACTTGCATTCATGTCACTAGATTAACTTACATTCTTGTCTTGTTGGTATTGTTTCTATTATACATGATTTTTAAATGTCATAAGTAAACAATATATATTTGAATGTGTAAGTTAAAAGACGAAGATATGTAGACCAAGCATGAGAAATTTTGTAGTTACAGGAACATAACGCATATAAGTTGGATACGTCATCATATATATTCTGGAAAATAAATAAATTTGAAGAGATTAAATGAAAAATTTGTGTACTTGATTGTTCAAATGGTTTCAGAATTGATGAAATTGAAATGCATAACACTTTTTATTTATATGCATAATGATTTTTTGAATTTATATTCCAACTTATATGCCGTTAATGAAACAGAGAACATGCGTTGTTTACTATTTGACATGAAAGACTTGGGTGAAGAGAGTGTATATTTTTAAATTGAATTTGATCTTCTTTTGGATATATTTCATTACAATGAAAAATAAACTTTCAAAAGAAATTTATATATAGCCTGATTATAAGTTTGTTTTCATTCATTTAATTTAGTGTTAATATGCTTGAGTGTGTGTGATTGCACTAGATAGATAAAATGAGTATAGCATAGTATTTTTCTTTGTTACGTGATTGGCTATATATATTTTTTCTGAAGTGGGGGTTTAATATGTTGCTTCCGTAGTGGGGATTTTATATGTTAATTTACCAATCCTTGTATGGAAATTTGGTAAAGCATTGAGAAGGTTATAAGGTGTCTGAAAAGAACCACAAACCTAGAAATACACTATCTAAAATATTTACCGTAATCCTTTACGGATATTGCGATGCTGATTAGGATACCCTTTTAGAAAAATCCTCTTGGGGATGAAGCAAATCAGTCATCTACTAGATAGAGGAAAATCTAACGCCATAGTTCCGAGACTATTGCAAGAGTTGATAATTATTTACAACAGGTAAACCCCTTTGATGTTGAGTCATTTGTGATGGAGCCTAGAAATAGATTCAAATTGACTAGAAGAAATCATAAATGATATGGAGATACATAGATAATGGGTTATATAAAGTCTGAAAAGATTTTTCATTGTCCTTTGGCGAAAGGATTAACAAGATAATAGATGACGTTTACATCTTATGGGATGATTGATGGGACTTTTATCTAAATGCCGCAAGTGTACGACTGTCGATTTGACAATATACAAATACGGTTCGTTCCACAAAGAACTTTAAAATTATAAATCTTAATTTTTAATTAATTAATGGGCTAAAACCAATTTGATTGAGATGGTGGTTGTTTTCTAAAATTCTAAAATTGCAGAAAATACTAAAATTGATTTTATAGTAAAATAGAATGAAAATCTAGGATTTCGAGACTCCACCTTTATTATGCAATATAAATAGATAATTATTTTCTATAAACTTCTCTCTAATATCTCAAGACGATTTAGGACACAAAGTACGTCTCGGAAAATAAATCTTTTAAATCAATAAGAATCCTGAAATAGTAATTAAATTTCCTTCACTTAATTTGCTTGTGAAAATATTGTTTTATGATTAATCCAAGCTATAGGGCATATGAAGTAAAGTTAATAGCAATAATAAACAAGAATAAAAGGACCAAGGAGAAGAATAATAGAAAAATAAACTAAAATATTATATCAAGCACAATAAGTCTTCCTCTCTTATCCTAAAAGAGGATTTAGCTACTCATAGCAAGAAAGAAATATGGAAGAATAATATTAATCATCATATTTATAATTAAAATTTCTTATAGGAAAAGAACTAACCATTCGTATCTCAGAAGAATTAATTAACTGATGAATTAATGATATTTAATTGTATAGTAGAATAAAGACTGCTCTCGGGTGTAGTAGAAACTCGAATTGTTGTTGGCACTATTGAAGAAACTGTTGAATGTGAATGAAAATGCAACGGTTTCTGCGACTATATCTATGTGTAATTGTTCTTCCTCTTGTTCTTCCTTGGACTATGGTGTGTAAAAAGTTTTCTGATTTTTTTATTCCCTCGATCTGAGCTCTCTCCTCCCCTCTCTTTGGCTCGAACAACTCTTATTTATACTACTCAACCACCAAATCTTCTCCAATATCTTCTTTCAATGCGATTTATCTTGCAGAATATTTTCTTTTTTTCTCGACAAAATCTTCTTCTTCTTGGCAATACTCTCGATCAGATACTTGTTTCTTTCTAAAAGCTCGAGAACAAGATGATATTACCTCATATAAACTCGAGAATATATTTGCATGATGTTTTCTTGTAAAACGCGAGTTAAGATACAATTGGTGAAATAGGAAATAAAATCCTCCCTGTTTTATTGCAAGAGAGGTATTTTGGTTGATTTGATGTGTTTAAGATGTGTAAAAATTCTTTGTAATAAGGCAAGAATATTCTTGTCTCAAATTTCCAAAAAATAACTCGAAACCTCGTTGATTAATTCTTCACAGATCGAAGAGAAAATTCCCACCAAAAAAAAATGTTTGAAATGAGAAGAAGGTGGGTGCCTTTATCCAAGGAATGAGTGCCTTTATCAAAACTCTTTGGGTGCCTTTATCACTTTCAAGCCAACTTTTCCACAATTGTCAATTCCATAAAATACCTACAAATAACAATATTAGTACAAAAAATTTGAGAAATAACAATATAAATATGAGAGCAATTAAGACACAAAAATGTGTCTATCAATGATGCCCATCGAGATTGATTTATTTGTAATGTGGATATTCAACCTTTAACTCAAGATCTCAAAAGTAGGTTGAAAATGGTAATCCTTACCTATGGAGTGAGATCCCAAAATATAGGTTCAAATGGGACACCAAGTCATAGACAATATGGACGTGTTAAATTATGCCTTTTGAAGGATTCTGATAAGTGCATATTTTACATGTTTTGAGTACTATTTTCTTGCATTTGTTTGCTATATTTTGTGTGAATTACCTTGTATTATTATTGATTTTGTATATTATGTGTTTTTGAAGGTTACATCTCTTAAAGAAGCGGAAACGGAGTGCTATAAGGATAGAATTTCCAAAAACCCAGAGGAACTCTTTCAAACCCAGGATTTCTACACACTATGTCGAAGAGAACGAGAAAACGAAGCCAACATAGAAAGAATGAAGTCATTCCAATTTCGTATGAAGAAGTTATGAGCATTTGAAGCAAGTCGAAGTTGTGAAAGTTGTGAAGGCACAAACTTACTAAAGGAACCCATGTTACTACTAGGGGAATCCACTTATTGAATAATTTTAAAGGCGCCAGACTTATTTCTCAGGGAACCACCATCTTCCCCATTTCAATCACGTGACCATTAGAGAGTTCGTATCCTTTTCTTCAATTGCGAGGATCAATTTAGTTCAGTGTTTAGCTAAGGATTACTGGTGGTTGATCGGTGGCTTGTGATTTTGATTTGGGAGAGTTTTGAGTTAGAAGGGCTCAATACAATCTTAAACATGTCACTGATGAGGAAGTCAGAAAAAGAAATAAAACAGATCTGAAGAGATGGTGAAGTTCGAGTCTGTGGTTGATAGAGGGATAAGAAGGTGTATTGATGGTGATGGAAGTTGGGAATAAGATGTGGGTGAATTGAGTTGTTGTTCGAGGTCAGATGTTGTTATTTTCTTATAGAACAAAGAAGAGAATCAAGAGACGATGGTAGTGATGTTGTTGCTACCAGCGAAATAAAGTTAGAAAAGAGAAAGAAAGGTAATGATGGTTCAGTGATGGTAAGGCGTGTTGATGGAAGAGAAAATAGAATAGAGATTGAGTCTGTGATGGTGGGAGTAGTTTTTATGGAAGGTTACGGAGCTGTGGTGCTTCAGCGAGAACAAAGAAGATTATTAGTGGTAGTATCGTTCAAGGTAGTCGTGTCGATGACAGTTCAGATTGAGTTTTGAGTTTGAATAGAAAACTGAATTTTAAGAGTTAGCGAGAAGGAAAGAAGAAAAAAAACACAGGGTAACCTACGTCAAGGTTTACATGGCCGTAGAATTGAAAGAGAAAAAAATAAAAAATCAGGAGAACTTACGACTGAGTTCAAACCTGGTCGTAAATTGAGGAAGAAAATATTGGTTTTCCTATTACATGAGCCCATTTGGCTGTGTAATTATTTCTCACAATTTTGGCTAGTTTTGGCACGTTCCAAGGACCTATTTCTACCAGGATTCGATGCACGGGCACTTCTACTTTTGGAACTCTATTTAAGAGAGTATTTCATTTCTATTGGGGATATCTTTTGATCACAAGGTTTACACACAATAAGAGAAAATAAGGAACTTCAGAGTTGAAGACTTTTATACACCCTAGGGTTTGCTTTTATTTTCTATCTTATTATTTTTCATGGATTTTAAGAAATCTATTATGAGCTAATTAATCTCATTGGTTAGAGATGTAGTCCGAAGTCTAGAACATGATTATTAATTAAAGTATCCATTCTTCGTATTCATACTTTATTTAATATCGCTTATGTTCTACTACTAATAACGTCATGTATGATTGAATTATTGCTTGTTTAAGTCACGAATTAAATAATCATAAATTCATATCTATAGCTAGACTAGGGTTTGAGGTCCGGAATTGTCAAAAGACCATTGTTAAAAGTAGCATAACATGATTTCTAACGACGGGATGTTGCCATGAAATTATGTGTAGAAGCATGAAATAGGTTAAATCCGAGTGGCTCTTGCGCCGGATTGCTTAGAATAACCTCAAATCATAAATAAAATTGCTTTCATTGGGTTAAATTTGAGTGTCTCTTGTGCCAAGTTATCTAGTGAAAAGGATTCAAAGAATAGCTCATTATATTGTTTACAACTTAAATTGTTTTATTGCTATTAGTTTGTTTTGAATTTATTTGCAACAACACAAAAATCCTCCCAGTTACTTGAGATTTGAAATACAAATAACAACTCATACCTTCATGTGGATCGAACTTGTCTTATTAATATACTCTTATTTATAATTGTGAAGTTAAAAGACTTGCAATTTTTTTTGCTTGGCTGAAAACCGACTAAATTTTGGCGCCGCTACCGGGGAGGCATAGAGGATTGTTATTTTGTTTTTGATTTCTTATTTTTATTTTTTAACTTTTTTTGAGAATTTGTTTTAGGTACTTATCTTCTGGATCCTAAGCCGAGACCGAAACCGAAGCCTGTCGGGTTTCCACAGATTGGAATCAAGACTCGGAGAGGAACTGTACTGATAGATAAACCGGAAGAAAAACAAGATGAAACAATGGGTGACGTAAACCGTACACTCAAGGACTTATCTTCTCACAAGTTGGATACACAACAATGGTGTATTTAAACAACATCTACATTTGAGATCAAGCCAGGGTTGATCCATGAGCTACCAAAGTTTTATGCAATAACTAATGAAGATCCAAACAAACATTTAATGGATTTTCATAACATAGTCATGGCCATGCTACCAAAGGATACAGATGCAGATGGAGTCATGTTACGAGCTTTTCCATTTTCCTTGATGGACACTGCTAAGGAATGGTTGTACTATTTACCTTCTGGCAGCGTCACAACTTGGAATGGTTTAAAGAAACTCTTTCTAGAGAGATACTTTCCTGCATCAAAGGAAACTCAGATTCAAAAAGAGATTTATGGAATTAAGCATATGACAGGAGAGACATTGTATGAATGCTTGGAACGTTACAAGAGATTAGTGGCTAGCTTTCCACATCATAAATTCAGTGATTTGTTGATCATCCAGTACTTCTACGAGGGACTTCAAGCAAGTGACATAAATCTTTTCGACGCTGCAGGTGGTGGTGCACTAGTGAACAAAATAGTAGATCTACCTAGAGAGTTAATTGAGAACATGGTAGCAAATTCTCAATAATTCTCCAATCGTGGTTCAGAATCACTCGTCATGAGAGTCAATGAAGTGAGTGAAGTTTCTGAACTTCGTCATCAAATGGGCAATATGGAAGCCATGATGCAACAAATTGCAGCCGTGGTGGTGCCAGCATCTACCCGAGGTTATGAAGAAGGGAATGATCAAGTCAATGTTATTTTCCTGAATCAACAGATACAAAGGTATGATCCTTATTCTAACACATACAATACAGGGTGGAGAGATCATCCGAACTTCAGTTATGCAAACAAGCAAGCTGAAATTCCAGGACCGGTTTTCAATTGTCGTAGTGGTTTTCAACAACAACCACAACCAGTTCAGAACTCAGAATCATCAGAGATGCTTGCCATGATGAAGAATATGACATCATTGATACAGAAAGGTCAGTAGATGACTGATAACGCAATCAAAAAGCTACAAACGCAAGTGAGCAGTATGGAAAGTAAGATCAATCATCTGAAGTCAAAAAATAGTGGGAAACTCCCTTCTCAACCTCTTAACCCGAGAGAATTTTTCAAAATTGTGACATTAAGAAGTGGTACATGAACTGTGCAACCAGAAAAGACTGAGAAGAACAAATACCCTAAGGGCCCAGTTTTGGAGAAAAATATTACTGACTCTTCCCAAACCGATGAGGTACCTAAAAAAACTCTAAACCTCATGTTTCTACTTGTGTTCCTCCTTTACATTTTCCTCGCACGTTTGCTAACTCTAAAAGGAGGAACAAGATAATGAGATCTTATATATTTTTAAGAAGATTCATGTGAATATTCATGATAGATGCAATAAAACAAGTTCCAAAATATGCGAGAATTCGGAAGGACTTGTGAACCAAGAAACAACGTTTACCATAACGAGGTAATGAGTATGGGGAAAACGTTTCGTCTATCCTCCAAAAGAAACTCCCACCAAAGTGTAAGGATCCTTGTAGTTATGATTTACATGTTGTGATTGGTAACAAAAGGTTTGGAAAGGTTATGCTTGATTTAGGAGCATAAATTAATGTTATGCCTGCATCTATTTATGAATCTTTGAATTTGGGTCCATTGAAAGAAACTGGAATTGGTTTACAACTAGATGATCGTACTAATGTATACCCTAGAGATATTATTGAGGATTTTCTTGTGCAGGTAAATCAACTAGTATTTCCAGTCGATTTATGCGTGTTGGAGATGGATAACGGGTCTGGCGCGTCTATTCCGTTGTTACTTGGTAAACCACTCAAGAAAACGGCTAAAACTGTGATTGATGTTGATAAAGGAACACTCAAAATGGAGTTTGACAATGAAAAAAAATGTTTTAATAGTTTTGAAACAATTTGGTACACCAGTGATGTTCATTCAGATGTTCATACTAATGTGTTACACGTCAGTACTGTGAAGAAGTGGCTCTTGCTCACCCAAGACGGTCGTACGAGGTCAATATTCGCCCATACTACAGGCTTCCTTCCCGGACTAACCAAAGAAAGAGGAAGCCATCTTTTCCCGCATTGTCTAATGAGTAGCGAGAAGTCTACAGTTGGGATGACGACGTTAAACCAAGCGTTGAATCGGAGGAAACCCATTGGTTTTGTATTTTTATCTTTATTTTTTTAGTTTTATTTTTCTTATCTTCTTATTTCATTATAGGATTTCCCACCTTGATTTTACATTAGATGAGTCAATTTACATTGAGGAAAATGTAAACTTTAAGTATCGGGGAGTGGTTAAGCATTTAGATTTTTAGTATTCGCTTTTGTAGGGAATTTTTAAACTTTTTGTACATGTTTGCATGAATACCTCCAACTTTTAGATTCACTTAGTATACTTATAGATAAGTCTACATATAGAGTTCTTACCGAAATAATTGAAATTAGAAGTAGTAGAGAACGACATTCGGGTTTCTTAGTTGTTGAGAGGCAAGAACTAACAAAAAGGGACTTAAACCAATTCAGAAAGAATACAGTATTAGAGAGATGATCAATCATTAGTAGAGACTACATATCATTACATCAAGCGAGGAACCAGACCTTTAATTCTTTGTAGATATCTAAAAATTATTCTTTAGAGTGTGTTTCATCATACGTAAATTCCGGGTAGAATGATAAGATACCCAAGTTTGCACCAATTTTAGCACTACTTTTTGATCTCTTGAGTTATATTTCTTCAATCACGAGGGTGCCATCAGAATTGCTAACTTACAACATCTCTTGTAATCTTGTTTGAATTTAGCACCGTTCTCTTTCTCGATAATAACAGGTCCATAAAAACACCATTGTCATCAACAAGCGGAGCATCAATAATTCGAATGAAAGTTGAAGAGGTTCAAGGTTTACAAGAAACGGTATAAGAAAGAGCAAATTTCATATTCAAGTGAAGCAACAAGGCAAAAAGAAGAATTATATATACATGTTGACGACCCATGTACAAGAGCGAAGGAAATCAAAAGATGAGAGTTAGTGAAGTTTATGATATCGAGAAAATACAAGTTGTGAAGAATCAAGTAGTAAAGTTCTTATCCGGCGACCATAGTAGTTTCATTGTTTATTTTATTTTGTAGTTTGTATTCTATTTTTCATATAATTCAAAAAGAAAGAAATTTTTTTTATTTATATATATATATATATGACTAAAAAAAAGAATTTTTTTTAATATTTGTCTGTTTGTTTTTATATACATTTAATCAGATCGTGAGGAAGAAAAAATTTATAAAGAAGTTTCAAGTAATAAGGAATTGAGGAAAACAGTTACAATTGTCAAGGTTCTACGAAGTTCAAAAATTCATCATCAACAGTTGAAGACCGAAGACGTTTCTATTGGATGTTGTGAGAGTGGTGCTGATTGTGAATCGGGCGAGAAGGCAAGTAAGCGTTCCCATCCTCGCATAGTGGTTTATTTTTTTTCTTTTGTGATTGGTTACAAAAGGTTAGGAAAGGCTATGCTTGATTTAGGAGCATCAGTTATTGTTATGCCTGCATCTATTTATGAATCTTTGAATTTGGGTCCATTGAAAAATACTGGAAGTGTTTTACAACTAGATGATCGTACTAATGTATACCCTAGAGGTATTATTGAGGATGTTCTTGTGCATGTAAATCAACTAGTATTTCCATTCGATTTCTACGTATTGGAGATGGATAGCGGGTCTGACGCGTCTATTCCGTTGTTACTGGGTTTTTTTATTCATTTAATAAGATTGTGGCGAAGACAAAATTTAAAAAGTAGTTTCAAGCAATAAGGAATAGAGGAATACAGTTACAATGGTCAAGGCTCTACGAAGTTCAAGAATTCATCATGAACAATTGAAGACCGAAGACGTTTTTATTGGATGTTGTGAGAGTGGTGCTGATTGTGAATCGGGCGAAAAGGAAAATAAGCGTCCCCATCCTTGCATAGTGGTTTATTTACTTTCTGTTGTGATTGGTAACAAAAGGTATGGAGAAGATATTCTTGATTAAGGAGCATCAGTTTATGTTATGCCCGCATCTATTTATGAATCTTTGAATTTGGGTCCATTGAAAGAAACTGGAATTGTTTTACAACTAGCTGATCGTACTAATGTAAACCCTAGAGGTATTATTGAGGATGTTCTTGTGCAGGTAAATCAACTAGTATTTCCAGTCGATTTCTACGTGTTGGAGATGGATAACGGGTTTGACGCATCTATTCTGTTGTTACTTTGTAAACCATTCATGAAAACGGCTAAAACTGTGATTGATGTTGATAAAGGAACACTCACAATGGAGTTTGAAAATGAAAAAAATTGCTTTAATATTTTTGAAGCAATTTCGTACCCTAGTGATGTTCATTCAGATGTTCATACTAATGTGTTAGACGTTGTCAAATGAGTAGCGAGAAGTCTACAGTTGGAATGACGACGTTAAACCAAGCACTGAACGGGAGGCAAACCATTGGTTGTATATTTCTATCTTAATTTTTTACGTTTTATTTTTCTTATCTTTTTAATTCATTATAGGATTTCCCACCTTGATTTTACATTAGATGAGTCAAATTATATTGAGGAAAATGTAAACTTTAAGTATGGGGGAGTTGTTAAGCATTTAGATTTTTAGTATTCACTTTTGTAGAGAATTTTTAAACTTTTTGTACATATTTGCATGAATACCTCCAACGTTTAGAGATTTTAGAGTCACTTAGTATACTTCTAGATAAGTCTACATATGGAGTTCTTACCGAAATAATTGAACTTAGAAGTAGTAGAGAACGACATTCGGGTTTCTTAGTTGTTGAGGGCAAAAACTGACAAAAAGGGACTTAAAACAATTCAGTAAGAATACAATATTAGAGAGTTGATCAATCATTAGTGGAGACTACCTATTATTACATCAAGTGACACACCAGACCTTCAATTCTTTGTAGCCGTCTAAAAATTATGCTTTAGAGTGTGTGTCATCATACGCAAAGTCCGGGTAGAATGGTGAGATACCCAAGTTCGCACCAATTTTAGCACTACTTTTTGATCTCTTGAGTTATATTTCTTCAATCACGAGGGTGCCATCAGAATTGCTAACTTACAACATCTCTTGTAATCTTGTTTGAATTTAGCACCATTCTCTTTCTCGATAATAATAGGTCCATAAAAACAACATTATCATCAACAAGCATAGCATCACAAATTCGAAGGAAAGTTGAAGACGTTCAAGGTTTACAAGAAAGGGCAAATTTCATATTCAAGTGAAGCAACAAGACAAAAAGCAGAATTATATATACATGTTGAAGACCCATGTACAAGATTGAAGGAAATCAAAAGATGAGAGTTAGTGAATTTTATGATATCGAGACAATACAAATTGTGAAGAATCAAGTGGTAAAGTTCTTATCCGGTGACCATAGAAGTTTCATTGTTTATTTTATTTTGTAGTTTGTATTCTATTTTTTTTATAATTCAAAAAAAAATAAAAAATTATATATATATATGACTAAAAAAAAAAGAATTTGTTTATTGTTTGTTGGTTTGTTTGTTTGTTTGTTTTTATATTCATTTAATAAGATCGTGTGGAAGAAGAAATTTATAAATAAGTTTCAAGCAATAATGAATTAAGGAAAACAATAACTATTGTCAAGGCTCTACGAAGTTTAAGAATTCATCATCAACAGATGAAGACCGAAGACGTTTCTATTGGATGCTGTGAGAGTGGTGCTGATTGTGTATCGGGCGAGAAGGCAAGTAAGCGTTTCCAACCTCACATAGTGGTTTATTTTCTTTCTATTGTGATTTTTAACAAAAGGTATGGAACGGCTATGCTTGATTTAGGAGCATCTTAATGTTATGCCTGCATTTATTTATGAAACTTTGAATTTGGGTCCATTGAAAGAAACTGGAATTGTTTTACAACTAGCTGATCATACTAATGTACACCCTAGAGGTATTATTGAGGATGTTCTTGTGCAGGTAAATCAACTAGTATTTCCAGTCGAATTCTGCGTGTTGGAGATTGATAGCGGGTCTGACGCGTCCATTCCGTTGTTACTTGGTAGACCATTAATAAAAACGGCTAAAACTGTGATTGATGTTGATAAATGAACACTCACGATGGAGTTTGACAATGAAAAAAATCACTTTAATAATTTTGGAGCAATTTGGTACCCCAGTGATGTTCATTCAGATGTTCATATTAATGTGTTAGACGTTGTCAAATGAGTAGTGAGAAGTCTACTGGTGGGATGACGACGTTAAACAAAACGTTGAACGGGAGGCAACCCATTGGTTTTTTATTTCTATCTTTATTTTTTTACTTTTATTTTTCTTATCTTTTTATTTCATTATAGGATTTCCCACCTTGATTTTACATTAGATGATTCAATTTACAGTGAGGAAAATGTAAACTTTAAGTATGGGGGAGTGGTTAAGCATTTCGATTTTTAGTATTCGCTTTTGTATGGAATTTTTAAACTTTTGGTACATATTTGCATGAATACCTCCAACTTTTAGAAGTTTTAGAGTCACTTAGTATACTTCTAGATAAGTCTACATATGGAGTTCTTACCGAAATAATTGAGCTTAGAAGTAGTAGAGAACAACATTCGGGTTTCTTAGTTGTCTAGAGGCAAGAATTGACAAAAAGGGACTTAAACCAATTCAGATATAATATAATATTAGAGAGATGATCAATCATTAGTGGAGACTACCTATCATTACATCAAGCGACGCACCAGACCTTCAATTCTTTGTAGCTGTCTAAAAATTATGCTTTAGAATGTGTGTCATCATACGTAAATTCCAGGTATAATGATGAGATACCCAAGTTCGCACCAATTTTAGCACTACTTTTTTATCTCTTGTGTGATATTTCTTCAATGACGAGGGTTCCATAAGAATTGCTAACTTACTACATCTCTTGTAATCTTGTTTGAATTTAGCACCATTCTCTTCCTCGATAATAACAGGTCCATAAAAACACCATTGTCATCAACAAGCGGCGCATGACAAATTCGAAGGAAAGTTGAAGACGTTCAAGGTTTACAAAAAACGGTACAAGAAAGAGCAAATTCCATATTCAAGTGAAGCAACCAGGAAAATAGAAGAATTATATATACATGTTGAAGACCCATGTACAAGAGCGAAGGAAATCAAAAGATGAGAGTTAGTGAAGTTTATGATATCGAGAAAATACAAGTTGTGAAGAATAAAGTAGTAAAGTTCTTATCCGGCGACCATAGTAGTTTCATTGTTTATTTTATTTTTTAGTTTGTATACTATATTTCTTATATTTCGAAAATAAATAAATTTATATATATATATATATAAATATGACTGAAAAAAGAGAATTTGTTTAGTGTTTGTTTGTTTGTTTTATATGCATTTATTAAGATCGTGGGGAAGAAGAAATTTATAAAGAAGTTTCAAGCAATAAGGAATTGAGGAAAACAGTTACAATTGTCAAGGATCTACGAAGTTCAAGAATTCATCATCAACAGTTGAAGACCGAAGACGTTTCTATTGGATGCTGTTAGAGTGGTGCTGATTGTGAATCGGGCGAAAAAGCAAGTAAGCGTTCCCATCCTCGCATAGTGGTTTATTTTCTTTATGTTGTGATTGGTAACAAAAGTTTTGGAAAGGATATGCTTGATTTAGGAGCATTAGTTAATATTATGCCTTCATCTATTTTTGAATCTTTGAATTTGGGTCCACTGAAAGAAACTGGAATTGTTTTACAACTAGCTGATTGTACTAATGTAGACCCTAGAGGTATTATTGAGGATGTTCTTGTGCAGGTAAATCCAATAGTATTTCCAGTAGATTTATGCGTGTTGGAGATGGATAGCGGGTATGGCGCGTCTATTCCTTTGTTACTTGGTAGACCACTCTAGAAAACGGTTAAAACTATAATTGATGTTGATAAAGGAACACTCACCATTGAGTTTGAAAATGAAAAAAATCATTTTAATATTTTTGAAGCAATTTGGTACCCCAGTGATATTCATTCAGATTTTAATACTAATGTGTTACACGTTAGTACTGTGACGAAGCGGCTCTTGCTCACCCGACATGATCGTACGAGGTCACAATTCACCTATACTACAGGCTTCCTTCCCGGAATAACCAAAGAAAGAGGAAGCCATCTTTTCCCGCATTGTCTAATGAGTAACGAGAATTCTACAGTTGGGATGACGACGTTAAACCAATCGTGGAATGGAAGGAAACCCATTGGTTTTGTATTTTTATCTTTATTTTTTTAGTTTTATTTTTCTTATCTTCTTATTTCATTATAGGATTTCCCATCTTGATTTTACATTAGATGAGTCAATTTATATTGAGGAAAATTTAAACTTTAAGTATGGGGGAGTTGTTAAGCATTTAGATTTTTAGTATTCACTTTTGTAGAGAATTTTTAAACTTTTTATACATATTTGCATGAATACCTCCAACTTTTAGAGATTTTAGAGTCACTTAATATACTTCTAAATAAGTCTACATATGGAGTTCTTACCGAAATAATTGAACTTAGAAGTAGTAGAGAACGACATTCGGGTTTCTTAGTTGTTAAGAGGCAAGAACTGACAAAAAAAGGTACTTAAATCAATTTATATAGAATACAGTATTAGAGAGCTGATCAATCATTAGTGGAGACTACCTATCATTACATCAAGTGACGCACCAGACCTTCAATTCTTTGTAGCTGTCTAAAAATTATGCTTTAGAGTGTGTGTCATTATACGTAAATTCCGGGTAGAATGATAAGATACCCAAGTTCGTAACAATTTTAGCACTACGTTTTGATCTCTTGAGTTATATTTCTTCAATCACGAGGGTGCCATAAGAATTGCTAACTTACTACATCTCTTGTAATCTTGTTTGAATTTAGCAACGTTCTCTTCCTCGATAATAACAGGTCCATAAAAACACTCTTGTCATCAACAAGCGGCGCATCACAAATTCGAAGGAAAGTTGAAGACATTCAAGGTTTACAAGAAACGGTACAAGAAAGAGCAAATTCCATATTCAAGTGAAGCAACAATGCAAAGAGTAGAATTATATATACATGTTGAAGACCCATGTACAAGAGCGAAGGAAATCAAAAGATGAGGGTTAGTGAAGTTTATGATATCGATAAAATACAAGTTGTGAAGAATCAAGTGGTAAAGTTCTTATCCGGCGACCATAGTAGTTTTATTGTTTATTTTATTTTGTAGTTAGTATACTATATTTCTTATAATTCAAAAATAAATAATTATATATATATATATATATGACTAAAAAAAGAGAATTTGTTTAATGTTTGTTTGTTTTTTTTATATACATTTAATAAGATCGTGGGGAAGAAGAAATTTATAAAGAAGTTTCAAGCAATAAGGAATTGAGGAAAACAGTTACAATTGTCAAGGCTCTACGAAGTTCAAGAATTCATCATCAACAATTGAAGACCGAAGACGTTTCTATTGGATGCTGTGAGAGTGGTGCTGATTGTGAATCTGGGAAAAAGGCAAGTAAGCGTTCCCATCCTCGCATAGTGGTTTATTTTCTTTCTGTTGTGATTGGTAACAAAAGGTTTGAAAAGGCTATGCTTGATTTAGGAGCATTAGTTAATATTATGCCTTCATCTATTTATGAATCTTTGAATTTGGGTCCATTGAAAGAAACATGAATTATTTTACAACTGGATGATCGTACTAATGTATACCCTAGAGGTATTATTGAGTATGTTCTTGTACAGGTAAATCAACTAATATTTCCATTCGATTTATGCGTGTTGGAGATGGATAGCGGGTCTAGCGCGTCTATTCCGTTGTTACTTGGTAGACCACTCAATAAAATGGCTAAAACTGTGATTGATGTTGATAAAGGAACACTCACAATGGAGTTTGACAATGAAAAAAATCATTTTAATATTTTTGAAGCAATTTGGTACCCAGTGATGTTCATTCAGATGTTCATACTAATGTGTTCACGTTAGTACTGTGACGAAGCGGCTTTTTCTCACCCGACAACATCGTACGCTGTCAATATTCACCAAGACTACAGGCTTCCTTCCCGGACTGACGAAAGAAAGAGGAAGCCATTTTTTCCCGCATTATCTAATGAGTAACGAGAAGTCTACAGTTGGGATGACGATGTTAAACCAAGCGTTGAATGGAAGGAAACCCATTGGTTTTGTATTTTTATCTTTATTTTTTTTGTTCTATTTTTCTTATCTTCTTATTTCATTATAGAATTTCCCACCTTGATTTTACATTAGATGAGTCAATTTATATTGAGGAAACTTTAAACTTTAAGTATGGGGGAGTTGTTAAGCATTTAGATTTTTAGTATTCACTTTTGTAGAGAATTTTAAACTTTTTGTGCATATTTGCATGAATACCTCCAACGTTTAGAGATTTTAGAGTCACTTAGTATACTTCTAGATAAGTCTACATATGGAGTTCTTACCGAAATAATTGAACTTAGAAGTAGTAGAGAACGACATTCGGGTTTCTTAGTTGTTGAGGGCAAGAACTGACAAAAAGGGAGTTAAATCAATTCAAATAGAATACAGTATTAGAGAGCTGATCAATCATTAGTGGAGACTACCTATTATTACATCAAGTGACACACCAGACCTTCAATTCTTTGTAGCTGTCTAAAAATTATGCTTTAGAATGTGTGTCATCATACGTAAATTCCGGGTAGAATGCTGAGATACCCAAGTTCGCACCAATTTTAGCACTACTTTTTGATCTCTTGAGTTATATTTCTTCAATCACGAGGGTGCCATCAGAATTGCTAACTTACAACATCTCTTGTAATCTTGTTTGAATTTAGCACCATTCTCTTTCTCGATAATAACAGGTCCAGGAAAACAAAATTATCTCAACAAGCATAGCATCACAAATTCGAAGGAAAGTTGAAGACGTTCAAGGTTTACAAGAAACGATACAAGAAAGAGAAAATTTCACATTCAAGTGAAGCAATAAGAAAAAGAGCAGAATTATATAAACATGTTGAAGACCCATGTTCAAGAGCGAAGGAAATCAAAAGATGAGAGTTAGTGAAGCTTATAATATCGAGGCCATACAAGTTGTGAAGAATCAAGTGGTAAAGTTCTTATCCGGCGACCATAATAGTTTCATTGTTTATTTTATTTTGTAGTTTGTATTCTATTTTTCATATAATTCAAAAAAAAAAGAAAAATATATATGACTAAAAAAAAGAATTTGTTTAGTGTTTCTTTGTTTGTTTATTTGTTTTTGTATTCATTTAATAAGATCGTGGGGAAGAATAAATTTATAAAGAAGTTTCAAGCATTAAAGAATTGAGGAAAACAGTTACAATTGTCAAGGCTCTACGAAGTTTAAGAATTCATCATCAACAGATAAAGACCGAAGACGTTTCTATTGGATGCTGTGAGAGTGGTGTTGATTGTGAATCGGGCGAGAAGGCAAGTAAGTGTTCCCATCCTCGCTTAGTGGTTTATTTTCTTTCTATTGTGATTGGTAACAAAAGGTTTGGAAAGTCTATGCTTGATTTAGGAGCATCAGTTAATGTTATGCCTGCATCTATTTATGAAACTTTGAATTTGGGTCCATTGAAAAAAACTGGAATTGTTTTACAACTAGCTGATCATACTAATGTACACCCTAGAGGTATTATTGAGGATGTTCTTGTGCAGGTAAATCAACTAGTATTTCCAGTCGAATTCTGCGTGTTGGAGATGGATAGCGGGTCTGACGCATTATCTAATGAGTAGCGAGAAGTCTACTGGTGGGATGACGACGTTAAACCAAGCGTTGAACGAGAGGCATCCCATTCGTTTTGTATTTCTATCTTTATTTTTTTAGTTTTATTTTTCTTATCTTTTTATTTCATTATAGGATTTCCCAACTTGATTTTACATTAGATAAGTCAATTTACATTAAGGAAAATGTAAAGTTTAAGTATGGGGGAGTGGTTAAGCATTTAGATTTTTAGTATTCGCTTTTGTATGGAATTTTTAAACTTTTTGTACATATTTGCATGAATACCTCCAACTTTTAGAGATTTTAGAGTCACTTAGTATACTTCTAGATAAGTCTACATATGGAGTTCTTACCGAAATAATTGAACTTAGAAATAGTAGAGAATGACATTCGGGTTTCTTAGTTGTTGAGAGGCAAAAACTGACAAAAAGGGACTTAAACCAATTCAGAAAGAATACAGTATTAAAAAGCTGATCAATCATTAGTGGAAACTACCTATTATTATATCAAGTGAGGCACCAGACCTTCAATTCTTTGTAGCTATCTAAAAATTATGCTTTAGAGTGTGTGTCATCATACGTAAATTCCGGGTAGAATGATGAGATACCCAAGTTCACGCCAATTTTTAGAACTACTTTTTGTTCTCTTTAGTGATATTTCTTCAATCACAAATGCTAACTTACAACATCTCTTGTAATCTTGTTTGAATTTAGCACCGTTCTCTTTCTTGATAATAACAGGTCCATAAAATCACCATTATCATCAACAATTCGGAGCATCACAAATTCGAAGGAAAGTTGAAGACGTTCAAGGTTTACAAGAAAAGGTACAAGAAAGGGCAAATTTCATATTCAAGTGAAGCAACAAGACAAAGAGCAGAATTATATATACATGTTGAAAACCCATGTACAAGAGCGAAGGAAATCAAAAGATGAGAGTTAGTGAAGTTTATGATATCGAGACAATACAAGTTGTGAAGAATCAAGTGGTAAATTTCTTATCCGACGACCATAGTAGTTTCATTGTTTATTTTATTTTGTAGTTTGTATTTTTTTTTTTTAGTTCAAAAAAAATAAAAAGAAATTATATATATATATATATATATGACTAAAAAAAAGAGAATTTGTTTAATGTTTGTCTGTTTGTTTTTATATACATTTAATAAGATCGTGAGGAAGAAGAAATTTGTATAGAAGTTTCAAGCAATAAGGAACTGAGGAAAACAACTACAACTGTCAAGGCTCTACGAAGTTCAAGAATTCTTTATCAAAAGATGAAGACCTAAGACGTTTCTATTGGATGTTGTGAGAGTGGTGCTGATTGTTAATCGGGCGAGAAGGCAAGTAAGCGTTCCCATCCTTGCATAGTGGTTCATTTTCTTTATGTTGTGATTGGTAACAAAAGGTTTGGAAAGGCTATGCTTGATTTAGGAGCATCAGTTAATGTTATGGCTGCATCTATTTATGAATCTTTGAATTTGGGTCCATTGAAAGAAACCAGAATTATTTAACAACTAGTTGATCGTATTAACGTAAACCCTAGAGGTATTATTTAGGATGTTCATGTGCAGGTAAATCAACTAGTATTTCCAGTCGATCGCTCTTGAGGATGGATTCTTTCATATGGTTGGTTTTCTCTTAACTCAAGACTTAAGCATGAGAATTTTGTTCTTTGATACTTCTAACTTCTTATTGTTAGTGTGCCAAAAATTTATGTCTTCGTAACTCTTTGGATACACGTGCTCTGTAATTTTTGAAAGTTGGAATTTAGGTTTTGTGGGCATATCTCTTGTAAACCCTTACGAGACTATAACTCATCCACTAGGGATACCTAGTGGTTTAAAGGGATGTTACACATGCTAAGTGTAACCGTATCCTCAAAGAAAGGGAGTTGTTGTATTTTAGTTTAGTTTAGATTAGTTTAGATTAGTAGTTTGCTCGAGGACTAGTAAAAGGAAAGGGTGGGGGAATTTGATAAGTGCATATTTTACATGTTTTGAGTACTATTTTCTTGCACTTATTTGCTAGATTTTGTGTGAATTACCTTGTATTGTTATCGTTATTGTATACAATGTCTTTCTGTAGGTTACAACTCTAAAAGAAACGGAAACAAAGTGTTATAAGGGTAGAATTGCCAAAAACCCAGTGGAAATCTGTAAAATCCAGGATTTTTTCATACCATGTTGAGATAACGAGAAAATGAAGCCAACGGAGAAAGAATGAAGTTATTCCGACTTCGTATGAAGAAATTATAAGCATTTGAAGCAAGTCAAAGTTGTGAAGGCACAAACTTACTTAAGGAACCCATGTTATACTAGGGGAAGCCACTTATTTGGACAATGTTAAAGGTGACAGACTTATTTCTCAGGGATCCGTAATCTTCCCCATTTCAATCACGTGACCAGCAGAGAGTTCGTATCATTTTTCTTCAATGGCGAGGATCGGTTTAGTTCAGTGTTTAGCTAAAGATTAACGGTGGTTGATCGGGCGCTTGTGACGTTGATTTGGGAGAGTTTTTGAGTTAGAAGGGATCGATACAAGCTTAAACATGTCGTTGATGAGGAAGTCAGAAAAAGAAATAAAACAAAGCTGAAGAGATGGTGGAGTTCGAGTATGTGGTTGATAAAGGGATTAGAAGGTGTATTGATGGTGGTGGAAGTTGAAATAAGATGAGGGTGAATTGAATTTGTTGCTCGAGGTTAGATGTTGTTGTTTGCTAATACAACAGTGAAAAGAATCAAGAGAAGATGGTAGTGATGTTGCTCCTTCCAACGAAAGAAAGTTAGAATAAAGAAAGGTAATAATAGTTCGATGATGGTAGGGAGTGTTGCTGTCAGAGAGAATAGAATAGAGATTGAGTCTGTGATAGTGGGAGTAGTTTTCATGGAAGGTTACGGAGTTGTGGTGCTTATGTGAGAACAGAGAAGATTGTTAGTGGCAGTACCGTTCAAGGTAGTCGTGTTGATGGCAGCTGAAGTCGAGTTTTGAGTTTGAATAAGAAACTGAGTTTTAAGAGTTGACGAGAAGGAAAGAAGAAAAAAAACATAGGGTAACCTACGTCCAGGTTTACATGGCCGTAGAATTGAAAGAGAAAAAAATAAAAACTCAGGAGAACTTACGACTGAGTTCAAACCTGGTCGTAGATTTGAGGAAGAAAATATTGGTTTTCCTGTTACATGAGCCCATTTGGCTGTGTAATTATTTCTCACGATTTTGGCTAGTTTTGGCACGTTCCAAGGACCTATTTCGACCAGGATTCGATGCACGGAAACTTCTACTTTTGGAACTTTATTTGTGAGAGGATTTCATTTCTATTGGGGATATCTTTTGATCACAAGGTTTACACACAATAATAGAAAAGAATAAGCTTCAGAGTTGGAGACTTTTCTACACCCTAGGGTTTGTTTTCATTTTCTATCTTATTATTTTTCATGGATTTTAAGAAATCTATTATGATCTAACTAATCTCATTGGTTAGAGATGTAGTCCGAAGTCTAGAACATGATTATTAATTAAAGTATCCATTCTTAATATTCATATTTCTTTAATATAGTTTATGTTCTACTATTAATAACGCCATGTATGATTGAATTATTGCCTTTTTAAGTCGCGGATTAATTAATCATAAATTCATATCTTTTTAGCTAGACTAGGGTTTGAGACGGAATTGTCAAAATACCCTTGTTAAAAGTAGCATATCATATTTTCTAACAACGGGATGTTGCCATGAGGTTATGTGTAGAAGCGTGACCTAGGTTAAATCTGAGTGGCTCTTGCGCCGGATTTCTTAGAATAACCTCAAATCATAAATATAATTGCTTTCATTGGGTTAAATTTGAGTGGATCTTATGCCAAGTTATCTAGTGAAAATGATTCAAAGAGTGGCTCTTGCGCCTTTGATGATAAAAGGAGTTTTTTTGCCGGAGTAGACCTGCGATAGGACGCTTTAGGGTTATTGATATTGAGAAAAGTTGAATATTGAGTCTGATTTGATTGATAACATATTTTATGATAGAAGATGAACTCTTTAACCAGTATTCTCATTATATTGTTTACAACTTAAATTCTTTTCTTGTTATTAATTTGATTTGAATTTATTTGCAACAACACAAAAATCCTCCAAGTTACTTGAGTTTTCAAATACAAATAACAACTCATACCTCCCTGTGGATTGAACTTGTCTTATTACTAAACTCTTATTCATAATTTTGAAGTGAAAAGACTTGAAATAATTTTGCTTGGATGACAACCGACTAAATTCATCCCATTGCATGATATCCTGAAGCGAGTAAAGGTTGAGTTTAATTTTTATCTTTTAAAATGAATGATGTTCATATCTGTATTTACATTGGGGTACTTAGCTACATGAGTACCCTTGATAAACTCATCTATATGAAAATGAAAGTGTGGCCGCTTTCTTTGAGAATAGAGGGAAATTCTCTAAATCATTTATTAAACTGGGATACAAGCACATGGACGTAATGTGTTGTCTTTATACTTTACACTAGTATAGTCATGTGTGTTAAGTAATCTTTTAATTTCCTAGAGTTCAAGACATATGTTTACTCTATGATCATATTTTAATAAATCTATTTGAAACTATGTAAAGGTTCAAATCGCGATATACCTTTGCTTATGCACAACACTACTTTACAGTTCTTGCTCAATATATTTAAAAATATAAGTGAGGCATTGTTGGGGATATATGTTTTAAAATATAAATTTATTTTCAATAAATATGTTTTTAATAAAAAATAAATTTTTTCTTAAAAAAAAATCATTGTGTTCTTAATGTCTTGACCGTTTGATGTTTATTGGGTGTTAATTGTACGATTTATAGCATAATTAATTTTTATTAAACTTTATTGAAATCTTTGATGACAAAATCAGATTTTGGTTGGAAAACAATATAAGATTTTTTTTTATGTTTTTGAGTTTGAGAAAGAAAAAGAATTTTAGAAAGAAAACAAGTGTGTAATCATCATTTGTTTTCTACAAGAGTGATTATAAGCAAGAATGAGATGTAGAAGTATCACATCATCTCAACGTACAAGAGTGATTGTAAAAGAGATTAAACTCAGTTGTTTTATCCTAGGGATAAGGCAACATCGAAGAACTGCTTGCACAATTTTGGGCAGAGCCATAAAACGTCTTAAAGAGAGAGACCTAGTCTGTGAATCATCCATAACTTTTTTTTTTTGGTTTTTGTAATTGTTTTGCAGGCATAATTCAACAACTCTTCTAACATATTCCTTACGCATGCATAATATACCGAAAAAATGCAGTAGATAAGGTTATATACATCACTCAAAAACTAGTCCCTAGACTCTCCAATAATGATGGTTAACTCTCTAGATTGCATCTACCCCTATTATTGTATTGTTAACATACTCCTTGATCCGAAAGTATTCGAGAGAAAAAAACTGTTATATACAATGAATAGAGTGGCCCTTGCATCTTACATGGTATCAGAGTTAGGCACATTCGTGAATATTTAAATTTACATCCATATGCAATCCACGTGTTAAAGGCTTAAAAGTGCCTAACCCCGTGAAGGGGAGTGTTGGAACTATTAGTCACATAATACTTATAACTCTAGACTAATAGTCGCACATTGCCAAAAACTCTAGCATCTATGCACAATATTAGATGAAAGGGTCACTCCACTTATTGCCAATTGGTTTTGAGTTGGATTCCCAAACATCTTATGTGGGAATAACTAAGTATACCAGTGTGTTCAGTTTTTTTATCCTTTTTCCGCTGCAACTACAACCTCTTAAGATTTCTATTACCAATTCTATAAGAACTCAAAATTTCTACTATCTTCTACTATTTTTTTTTCTAGAATCACTCAAAATTTCTATAAATTTCGTCTCAAGAATCGTTCAATAGCTTATTTCTTCTTGATCTTATTGATTTGTTCACATCTCGCCATCTCTGAAATCTTTTGATTTCATTAAATCTTATCATTTCTTGAAAATTCTTAATCTCAAATCAAGAAATGGCTACTACTTACCTTTTAGAATATCACCAACTTTGTGTAAGTGAAATTTAAAGATGATGGTTTAAATTACTTGATTTGGAAGAATCAATTTGAATCGATTTTTATTACCACAAATCTTTATGATCTTGTTGATGGTACATGTTCAATTCCACCAGATTTTTGATTCTTGATAATGAAGAAATACATAATCCATTATTTTTTCATTGGCGAAAAGTGAATAAATTTGTTATGTCCAGTATGAATACTACTTTTGATGATCTAATTTCCAAATGGGTAATTGGATTTACTACTGCTAGGAAAATTTGGGTAGAAAGAGTATGTACAAAAATTTTGTTCAAGGAAAGCTCTTCTTCGAAATCAGTTGCATTCCATCAAAAGAGGCAACAAATCCATTTATGTTTATTTTGATAATTAAAGAACATAATTGATTCTCTTGCTGTAATTGGTGAAAGAGTGGATGAATCAAATATGGTTATGTACGCTCTAATGGGTTTAGGAAAATAATATAGGCAGTTTGGCGTATCTGCTCAAAATAGATAAAACTGAATTTACTTTCAGTGACGTTACGTCAAGATTATTGCATCATGAGCAGTGGTTAAAAGCAAAAGATGTTGAGTCTGTTTCAGTTCTTGAAACTCAAAATTATGTATTTTATTCTAATAATTCAACAAATGTTTCCACTTCTAAATTTTCCATATTCATAACAAGAATTCTTTTAATGGTCAAGAATCATCTAGTGGGGGTGGTAGGGCATCAGATACCCTTAAACAAGCCTTTCATGTTATTCAAGTTAATTTTGTATTTACTACTTCAGATCCAAATGTTGCATCAGTTTGGTTAGGTGATTCAGGTGATATTAGTCATTTGACTAAAAATATTGGTATTCTAGGAAAAAGTAAAGTTTACGATGGTTATGACAAATTCATGGTTGGTGATGGTACTATGCTTCCTATTGAAAGGACAGGAAATATAATTCTTGATACAAATTCTAATCAGTTTCATCTTGATGGCGTTTTATATGTTCCAACCATTAAACATAATTTGTTGTCCATAACAAAGTTCACAAAGGACAATAAGTGTCGGTTGAGTTTTTGAAATGGGGATATGAAATAAAATGTGTGAGGAATAAGAGACTTCTTGCTGAAGGAAAGATTCATAATAATCTTTATCCTACGGAAGGTCTTACATCTTTTTCTCTTACTGCTACTATTTCAAACTCCAATAATTCACTTTGGCATAAAACATTGAGACATACTTCTTCTTTAGTGTACATCAGGATTGTCTCTACTGCTTTTATTCAAGTTGATTCAAGTGATTCTTGTCTTTGTGAATCTTGTCAGATGGGTAAAAATCACAAATTTCCTTTTTTTCTTTACAAGAGAATTGCTACTAACTTCTCTTTACTTGGTATATTGTGATATTTGGGGGCCAACACCAGTTGCTTCTATATTTTGATTTAGGTACTATATTTTTTTCATTGATGACTTCCCTAGGTACCATTGGATATATCCCATGAAGATTAGAATAAAAATTGTAGCATGTAATCACATTTCAAATCTACTACTTTGAATTTTTTTCAATATGATAATACTCTTGAACTGGTAAAAGGATAATTCAAGTAAATCTTCATTCAAGATTTCTGATCCACGAGTTATTATCATTTAGCCGGGATATCTCCTGAATCTTAATACCCATATGTTCATCTTGGTGGCACAACAAGGCGTGGGTGTCACGGACACATACAAAGAGGAGAGGAAGGCTGGAGTGTCTGTACCAGCGGATGACAATGGAAACATTGACGTTGAATATGATGTTTCCCCTCACAGAGGTGGAGAAACTTGCCCCAATTCGTTGGAAAATAATACAAATGTTTATCTTGGTTTCACCATTCATGACTACCGTGATACGGGCCTCCCCTTTGAGATGCATATGAGATCTGTGTCTCGCAAACACCAAATTATGGGAGGGTTTGTCGTACCCAAATGTCATGTGGCCCTTTATACCAAAATATGGAAGAGATGTGGCCACATCGCTATCAAGGGACTAGTGAAAGGTTTCTCTCCTATTCTGGTGACTACTATTGTTGGTCTACTTCTAATGATTGGAGATGAACAAGGCGTCTCTTCATGAGGTCACGAAACGATAAGTGTAGAGGAAGGATGAGATGTTGACCAACTGTGAAACCATAAAATTCAATGTAAGTTGCCTTCGTCAATGACTTGACACCATTAAGGTGGACCGTGCGGATATTTTTGCTAATATAATCCCCTTCTCGAATGACATCTTGGAAGAAGAGGAAGCGTTGGCGAAGGAATCAACAAGGGTAGAGAAAATGATTCAGGATTTGAAGGCTAGAATTAAAAAGTGTCAAGAGATAATGGAGATGCTCTACAAGCGGTACTACCCATTGTTGGAAATCTTGCTATAAGATATGAATATAAAATTATTTTTGTTATTTGTCTTAAATAATTGATAGCTCAGATGAAGGGGGTGAGCTTGGACGGTGTTTGAGCTAATGTAATAAGTTTCGGATTTTGAATATGAATATCACACAAAGAAACATATTATATTTGATTTTTTATTTATGTTTTTAAATTTAAATTACATTGAACTTTTAAAAGAAAAGGTTGAATTATTTTAGGAGTAGTTGCCTTGAGCCACTTGCCATTGATTACATCCTTATTATTCATTCACTTATATCAGAAATCTTGTAGTACCCGCTAGGTACTGCCTTAGAGATCACATAAGGAATTTTCCAATATGGAGAGAATTAGGAGTAGACATGTCATATTGGATATGCTGGCCATCTTCAGTACCAAATATCCTACTTAAAACGTTATGGATTTCACCACTTTTTTGTACGCCATAGAGATTCTGCGTCGGAAGGCTTATGCAAAAAAATTTACCTTGGTTCGTCTAGACTCAATGATATTTAATTCTATTATTCGAGAGTTGGGAACCTCATCCCATTGGACTCGGCTTGGTGCTGCAATTCTAGAAGATGAAACCTTGATTTCGTTTGGGAGGATAGCATCAGCGCCATAGACAAGAGAGTAACATGAGTCCCAACAGAACTCCTAGGTGCAGCCGATACGCCCACAACTCCATGGGTAGTTGTTCATTCCATATTTTGGAGTTATCATGCACTGTCCCGCTGAGGATTCGAACTTGCATATGATATGCCCCTTGATGAATGTAATTACAGTCGTGCTCCTGAGGGTAATGGCCTCAACCCACTCGATGAAATATTATGTGACTGTGATGATATACTCGTGTTGTTTTGATAATGCTGGATTGATTTTACAAATGAGATCCAGTCCCCTACTATAAAGATAACAAGGACGAATTACTGAGTGAAAAGGGATGCATGGAGTATGGATGAGGTTTCCATGAATCTGGCACTGTGAGCATCTTTGAAAAAATGTGGTTGCATCATCCTCCACGGTCGACTAATAATACTTCTCATAGACTTGGATAAATAGTTTTCACTTTCCTTAGTGTCCACCTTCGTGTGCTTCCTTCAGGATTGTGAGAATGTTAGTCTCTGCCAAGCATCATAGCAGGCTTCTCCAAAACTCCTTCGATATAGTATCCCTTCGTGGAGAATAATTTTTTTGGCTTTCTAAGCCAGTCGGACTGCTTCTCGCTTCTCTGGGGGAAAACGTTATCTTGAATATACTTGATATAAGGCTCTTGCCAGTCTCCAGTATAGTATATCGTTAGAATCTCTGATTGGTGTGGCGGAGCTTGGAAGTTGGAGCAATACCCTTGTAGTGCTCGAGATTGAGTCTGCATATTCGTCCAATAATAATCGAGACGTTGAAGGCGTCTATATAGAGTTACCACCAATGTGTGTCCACACATATCATGGTGGACGTGGTTGAGTTGTAGTTTCGTTTTTTCATCTCTCAGGAATCTCGGTAGAGACCCTTCTGAGTTTCCAATGGTATAACACTCCATGAAGTTGAAAGAAAATTTTCAAATCTTTGAGGCCGACCTTTCATTGGCGAAATGAACTGCTGAGGTCATAAATGATAGTGTCCTCCAGTCATTGATTTGCTCTTCTTCAGATTTAGTCAGCCAAGTTGATGATATTGTACGTCTTTGTATAGTAAGAGTCGTCTCCAGACCTTCAAACTATAATTTGGAAGCTAAGTCGCTAAGCAGACATCATGTTTGTTGTTGATTAGTCCAGTGTGTACTATCACTGCTTCAACGGAGTGAGTCAACAACTTTTGTGCCATTGTTCTGTGGAGCTAGAGTCACTATGAGAGAATATACTCCATTTATTTAATTCACCAATAACTTTGAGTCGCCTCTTATCTCGAGATTTGTTTCTCCGGCTTTCTTAGCTAATTATAATACCAGAAAGAAAGTTTCATACTCCACTGAATTGTTAGTACACTTAAAGTCTAGCTTGAATGGGTGTGAGAAGACTTCACCATATGGGGATACCAGAGATGGTATTTTAATTATGCCGCAAGTGTCCACATGGACTTTTAAAATTTCAAATCCTAACTTTCGAGTAATTAAAGTGCTAAACACAATTTGAATGAGTTGGTGATTTTTATAAATCTTTAAAATTGCATAAGTTACTAAAAATGATTTTTAGTACTTTATAAAAGAGGACCTAGCACTCAAGACTCCACCACAACTATGTATACTAGATTATTACAATTTCTCCCAATAATAATCTTCACTACATTACACAAGACGATTTAGGTCAGTTTCTACGTGTCGGAAAATATAACTTTTTAAGCCAATTTTTATTTTCAAAATATTAATAATTTTCTCTACTTAAATGTTGGTCTCAAAATAGACAAATAAATCATAAATCAAGCATGAGGATATGTAAAGATCAATTATTATCATTACACAACGAAAATATAAGGGTCAATATGAAGAACAAAACAAAATTGAATAATCTTTTAAATTTATTGGTGTAAAAAGAAATTACAATTGTCTTTTATTTCTTTAACGATTTTACCACAGACTTCTACAACAGTTGAAAAAGCACAGACAAAGTGTCGCTAGGACTGTAGCAGGAACCGTGGCTGAATTGTTTGAAAATTCTTGTTGAATCAGAGAATATACCAGGTTTTAACCGACAGTTTAGAAGAGTTGTTTTTTCTTCTTCGTCTTCCTCGAGCCTGAGTTGCAGAGAGTATTATTTTTCAAACTGATTTTTTTCTAACTCGATTCTAGGATTTCTCATTCCCTTACTCTTCTTTAGCCTCTATTTATACTACAACCTTCAAATCTTCTCATTCAATGAGAATAATCTCGGCAGATCCATTCTTTTACTCTCGGATATATTCTTCCCTTTTCAATAGAATCTCGATGACTCTATTTCTTATCTTTATCTTCTAAGTTTTGCTAACAATAGAAAGGCATAAAAACCATGCGAGACAAGGCAGGAAAATCCCCAGTTTCCGGATTTATCTTCTTCTTTCCGTTTTTACAAGAATATTAGTTTGATACGATCTTTGTTTTGATTTTTATGTTTCCTAAACTTGTGCAACTCCTTTATAAATCAGGCAAGAGTTATATCTTGTCGTACCTTCTAAAAAATTGTCCAAACTTATCATTCAGAAACTTCTCAAATCGAGAAGAGAATTTTTCCCGCCAAATTCAATTCAAATTAAGAGTGTGGGTGCCCTCATACAAGGCATGGGTGCCTTTAACCAAACTTGTGGGTTCCTTTATCAATTCTGAAGGGTGCTTTTAACAATTTTCAAGCCATCTTTTCCATCATTGACAATTCTATAAAAACACCTACAAATAACAAAACTAATACAAAATTGAAGACTAACAATATAAAAAATGAGATTTATTAAGACACATAAATGTGTTTATCAAATAGCACCACACCGGATCCTCCAGAATTGTTGATAGGAGTAGCAAAGCCATCGAAGTATAACATCCACTTTTTTTTCTCCATGAGGGAAACTTCTGGAAACTCCCCAGTGGTATCGTCTTTCCCAGGAAAAGCCATGAGTAGATCGGCGATTGCTTGTCCCTTTATTGCATTTGAAGATACACACGCTATGTCAAACTCTGACATTTGGAATAACCACTTCGCAAGTTTTCCTATAAGTGTTGATTTTCATAACATGAACTTTATAGGGTCATCTTTAGCGATCAATACCACTTTGTTTGATAGTAGGTAGTGCCTGAACTTTTGGATAAAGTGGACCAGTGTAGAAACCCTTTTTCAAATTTTGGATATCTGAGTTCAGCATCCCTTAACATACGAAAAAAGTAATAGAATGGACATTTGATCCCCATTTCATCTTCCTGAGCCAGGTGATCTCCAATAATGACTTGGTTGTAGGAAGTGTGGAAAAGCAATGGACGTCCTTGTACAGGAGATTTCATGACAGCTGGTGATACAACAATTGTTGAATCTTCTGAAATGCCTCTTGCTGAGTAGAGGACCAGACAAAGATCGCTTCGTTCTTTAGCAGAGCTGTGAATAAAGAAACAAACGGGATAACCCAGGAATAAAATATTGGATATATGATACATTCCCATAAATCTCTTAAGTTCCTTCACAACCCGCGACAGTGGCATCTTGTTGATGGCTTGCGTCTTGGTTGGGTCGACTTTAATCCCTTCTACAATTACTTTGAACCCAAAAAACTTGTCGGAGGAGACACTGAAGGCGTATTTCAAATGATCATTCTCAACTTGTATACATGATACCTTTCAAAAATTTACAGTAAAGCATCCAAGTGAGTTGCCCGGGTCTTAGATTTGATAACCACGTCATCAACATAGTCATCTACTTTCTTGTGTTTCATATCGTGAAAAATTGATATCATGGCCCGCTGGTAGGTGGCGCATGCGTTCTTCAATCCGAAAGGTATCAGAGTATAATAGAATTTTCTGATTGGAGTTTAGAATACGGTTCTGCTTGTATCGTGTTCATACATTGTTATCTAGTTGTATCATTTTATGAATGAGAGCATTCCATGACAACTGGTGGCGTCCATAAGTTATTAATATTGGGGAGAGGGTATGGTGTTGGCTATACAAGTGGGGTGTTAAATAGGTTTGATGAAACCGTGACAAGCAATGTTTGAATTTCAATCTTGATCTGTTTCTCAACCTCGTGACTGAATTCTCTTGGTTGCTTAACATATTTGGAACCAGGGATGATATAAAAGTGATGAGTGACCAACTTGTCATCAAGTCTCGGTATTTCTTCATAAGTCCAATCAAATATGATTGGTATTCTTTCAGAAGGTTCACAAGTCTCACTCGTTCTTTTGATGATAGAGTTGAGATGACAGAGACAGACCATGAAATTTCTTATGTCCTAATATTGTAAGTCTCGAGACCATCAGTGTCAGTGCCATCTTGTAGTTAACGCGGAGCGTCTTGAATTTCCTCATCACACAATTTCTTGTTGTGATTACATTCTTCTGGGCTGGGAGGTTCCCCATTAGTCTCCCATGCTATATTCTAACAGCAGAGACGAAGGTAGATGACTCTCCCCTTGGTGTCACAACTTGTTAAAAATTTGTGACCTCTCTTAGTATGAGAATGAGTCGGTTCATCAGAAATCGAGGGGTGGCGTTTGAAAAAACCGCAGAGAAAGTCTTTTTTGGCAAATTGGCTTACACGACAGGTGGAAATGATAGCCTATTTGATTCGTCAATTGATGCCCAATAAAGTAGTGATATATTATAAACATTTTTAGGTGGGTCAGGCATACCATACCCTTGTATTTTGGGGTGAAAACAAATATACTGTAAAAGTACTAAGATTCGGGACTTCAAGTCATACTAGACTGGCCTAAACCAAGAAATGGTGAGGAGAATGGGTTGGTCTTAGGGAGGGAAGCAGAGAAAATGTTGACATTAGAGTACAAGACTCTTTATAGTGTGATTTTTATGTATTACTGTATGTGAATGGTTCTATGTGTATGACCAAGAGAGGGATTCTATTAAATCAAGTATTTAGACTTGTACTTAAGATTTTGTCTGTCTATCTCTCCCGATCTGTGAATAAATTGAATGACCTATTTATAGTAATAGTTGTACACCTTGAACTTATAGGAACCGAAGGTTGTGAATTAGTGGTGAAGTTGAAGTAGTGGAGGATGTGATGAAACCGTGTCTTTATTGTTATGGAAAACTTGGTGGTTATACACCCACTGCTCTTCAACTCTGCCAACCGTTTGCACGTCCTATCATTTTCTCATAATGGGTGTATTGCTACACCGAATACCATATACCACCATACTAAAAATCTAAAGTGCATCCCCCCATATGACATAGTCGATGTCTCGAGTAGAGTTAACTATCTCTATTTTTAGGTTATTGATAAACACATTTATTTGTCTAATTTTTTCATAATTTGTATATTGTTAGAACTCAATAAAGTACTTATATTATGTGTTTACTGTGTCTGTAGATATTTTGAAGAATAAACATTTGTGGAAAAATTGGAGATTTTGTTTCCTAAACTTTTCCAATTATATTGGGAAACTAATATAATTCGAGCAACAAACAGAAAAATGGAGAAAGTAAATCAGATTTGTAAGAAGAAAATACCCGAGAATATTATTTCCATTAAACGAGAAGATATGTGGGATTAATATCGAAGATTTGGAGGAGTTAATACAAGAAAGAAGTGTTTTATTATAAATAATAGTCGATTATAGAAGAAATGAGGGGGCTGGCTCTGACAAAAAACGAAGGAATAAAAAAAAATCAGAAAATATACTCGTGATGAAGAAGATGAAGAAACTGTCGCCTAAAGGTTGAAGAAATTGTTGCTAAAACGTTTAAGATTTGCAACGTTTATCTTCATTTTACAATGTTTATCTTCAATTTGTAACACTTGGTTTCTAACAGCAGGTCTGTAACGTCCATACACCGTTGCAACCTCGCTGCTTTTATTATGTTCTCTTCTTTTCACCTTTGTAAACACTTTTTGAGCTATGTACCAATCTTTTGAGAGTGTTTTGAACATGATGAGCTAGACCCCAACAATGGGATAATGGAGGAAGCTATTTTTCACAATTGTTTGGTAACTATATTCGATTCTTTATGACTTTTTACACCTATTTTATTTGATTTATGATTTTTACTAATTAGTTGTTATTTTATTTAATGGTGTATGCTTATTCTTATAACTTGCGGTGCACCATGCTTATGATTTATATCTAATGTTTCAGAAATCTACTTTTGGCAAATAAAAATAAAAGTGCTTAAATGGTTAAGAATTAATATTTGAACCACATGAATGTGAAAATCAGTGGAATTCTGAGTCTCAGTCTTTAATAATGGAAACTAAAGAAATCATACAAGATATTTAAATGCTTGTTCCGCTGCGATGCAGCCGTTTTCTTTGATTGCTGTTATCTTTTGTATATATTTCCTAGTTTAGTTTTATAAATTAGGTCTAAAATCTTTCTTCACAAGTCCGAATGAACGATACTTTTCTTACCACTGTCACAACCACATGAATTTTTGGCGCCGCTGACACGGATTTGTTTTTAGATTAAATTTTTAAATTTATTTTTTTTTTTAGGTTTAATTTAGGATTTATTTTTATATTTATTCTTTATTTTTAGATTTTACTTGGATATTTTTCTTGTTTTTATTGTGCAGGTGATTTTTTCGCAATTATGGTGGAAATTGCCTACCAAAGAAGGTAAGTAATATCACCCAATTTTTATTTCATTATTTATTTATTTTTAGATTTTCATTTTGTAAATAAGTAAATTAGGAAGTTAGGATTTCTTTTTTACATATTTAGTTAGATCTTTATTTTATTTTTAATTTTATTTTGGAAAAAAACAACATAAGTGCACACACCAGTTGTATCTTCTGGCACTGATATTAGGAAAACACGTGGAATAGTACACTGAACCCTCTGGGCGTTATCAGTCGAAATTCCACAATCCTTAGCCTTGTACCTTTGACCAGTCTTTGACTGTAGTTATATTTTTCTAAGGTAACCTGAGCTTACCTATCTTAGTTGAACCTGCATTTGCACGTGCATTTTAACCAAAAAAAAATGTCGAACTGGTATTACGATAGACAATAGAATGAATATCCGACTGAGTATCAAAATGGACATTATCTGTATTATGACAATAGTGTGGATAGTACTTGGGACCACTACCAACCTTCCGAAGGTTATGGTTCATACCATAGTGATCCCAATTACTATTCGTACACACACCAGTCATATGAACAGGAAAACGAGCAAAATTCGAGTTCTTTATCCTTGAAGGATTCCCTTGAGAAGTTGCAATTGAGTACTATTTATTTCGAAAATTCCATGAAGCGGATGGGATTTTCTACTCCTTATAATGACCCAAATACCATTCTAGAAAGATCACTCAAGCTGTTGCGACCTAGTCCTCCTTATGAACGTATTATGCCTCTAAAAGAGACCCTCAAGCAGTTAATTGAGAATACAAATAGGTTTGAATTAGAGACAAAATAAAGAATTGCAGCGAGTATAATTGCTCAAAATGAATTTAATTGCCAAAATAGTGTTTCCAATTTTACTTTTGATAATAATGATGAATATTTACCTAATTCAGAGGACGGGGTTGGAATAGAAGATACTACTTATTTAGATAAGGTTCAATCATCTTCATATTATTATGATGATGAGGATACTGTTGATGAGGAAATTGAAATCCGTAGCCATAAAGATGAGGAAATTTTTACAACAATTGAGCTTCACGATAATAATCATGTTTCTAGTTCCAATACCAATAATGATGATGATTATTTTCTTATTCAAGAGGACAAGGATTTAATTAGAAATACCATTTTTATAAATAGTGAAATATTTCCTTGTTATTATGAAGACGATGATGGATTACAGGAACGAGTTTATCCCGAGACTAGTGTTTTAGAGTCTAACGATTCAAAGAACATAGTCTCAGACGAAGAAGATAGACTCGTAGAGATCTTAAATGTGAGTGAGGATGCACCACCTGATTATAACTTGGGAGAAGCAATTGACCCTTTTTAGGAATCTGACGATCTAGAAATTAGGAAAATTGAGCCTAGCCTATCCAAGGACACCGAAAATTCTAATTTGGGGGGTGAATACCATTCTCCCCATGGTTTATCTTTGAATCTTATAAAGGTCCCTAACTTGAGACTTGACATATGAGTCTCTACCATTTTAAGAGATTATCTTCAAAAACGTTTTCCTGAGACTGATTTTGTCCAGAATGAAATTCAGTCGACAGAAACCCATCCTCTGGTTGATGTGGTTTACCCGTTCCATGATACCATGATTGATTTTGTTATCCCACCAATATTTTATTTACCAAATATGGGAATGTTTCAACTTCAAATATGTCAAATTTTAATTTTTGAAACTAAATCTGATTATTTTAGAAAGTTTAAATTGACATATTTTCATGTGAATGACCATCAATTTCATATATTCCATTGTGGTCAACTGAGTGGGTCAAATTGAATTGACTACAAGGATCCACAATTATTCAGATTATTATTGTATGATTCGTATATTGTGATTAATCCTTTCTTGGTCTGGCTGAAGACTTTAAACTTAGCGCTCTATGGGAGGCAACCCTTATGATTTTGGTACACGGTGTTGGTAATATCCTTCCCTATCTTTTTATTTTATTCATTGTTTCTCATTGATCATGCTTTCATCCATTTATCTTTAGAACATCGAGGACTATGATTAGTTTAAGTTTGGGGGTAAGTGGGAGAAAAATATAAAAATTTAGTTGTACCAAAAACTCCAAAATTTAGAAACTTGTAAACAATTCAGGGTGACACTAACCATTCTAGATAGATAGAAACAAAATTCTTGTCTATAGGAGTTGAGGGACCCAGCTAAATGGTTTATTCATAAAAGGACAGAGCTCAGGTGGTAGAAATAGCATGATAGTCGTCACCATATCATGTTCTGTTTTTATTTTTATAATTTTTTTTATTTCTCTAAGTGATTTGGTGGGGAAATAATATCGCCTTGTTGTCGCCAGGATAAAGTAGAATGATT
Source organism: Papaver californicum (assembly GCA_023531435.1). Classification (NCBI taxonomy): domain Eukaryota; kingdom Viridiplantae; phylum Streptophyta; class Magnoliopsida; order Ranunculales; family Papaveraceae; genus Papaver; species Papaver californicum. The sequence continues at coordinate 4,789,061 of JAJJMC010006585.1, forward strand.
GAGATCAAGCCCCATTATTTTAATTGCACTTGACCAATGAAAAAAAAAATCACACTTGGATAGCAATATGTGTGTGTTCTCACTGTCACCGTCGCCTAAGCAAGCGTGGAACGCAGGATCCATGGGAACTATCATGTAATCTTCTAACAAGGAGCATGCACTTAGATTCAAAAGATCTAATCATGTTGTCGGAAAAAAATAAAAAGTAAACAGTAAATATATATTTTTGTATATATTTAATAAATCGACTGCTGGGGCCCTTGTATATACCAGCTGAGTTGATACTAGAATTAGGGTTCAGACCAGGGGGTGCGTATCTCAATCCATTAGGGTTCATCTTGACGTGATGTTAATACAGATATTCTGGGAAACATCGTTCACCTTAGTCAACATGCGCAAACTTCCATCTCTATATCCATCTTCTTAATCTATTCATGTGATTGTGGTTTCTTAGATTCCGAGTATCGTGGACCATTGTACGACTTTCTAAGTAGTACTTTGTTTTCTTATATATGAATTTTAGTACGCTTGAGTAAAAACTCGTGTACATCAATTGGATTTAAAACAGGGTAATTCCTCCCATAGCTAAAGAAATTTATAGCCAACTAAATAGCATGTTTAGTGTCTACCCTCAATCGTTCACAAGTAGCTAAAATTTGGAGTAAAAGGTTTTGTGGGTATATCTCTTGTAAACCCTCATGAGACAAAATTCGTTTGATACGGACACCTATGGGTTCAAAGGCTTGTTGCACACGCTAACTGCAATCGTGATGCCTGTGAAAATGAGTTAGGATTTATTTTTATTTTCTAGATTAGATTTGCTCGAGGACTAGCAAAATATAAGTTTGGGGGTATTTGGTAGAAACATTTATGTGTCAATTTGCTCTAAATTTGTATATTGTTAGAACTCAATTGTGTACTTATATTATGTGTTTATTGTGTTCGTAGGTATTTTTGAAGAATAAACATTTGTGGAAAAATCAGCTCGAAAAGTGATAAAGGCACCAAAAAATAACTAAAGGCACCCCTTATTTGGATAAGGGCACTCCAACTATTAAAGGAACCCACCACCTGGTTTAAGGCACCTACTTTGTTTGAATTTGGAAATTGGAGGAAAAACTCTCTTTCGAATCTGTGAAAGATTGTAATCAACAATTTCGGAAAGCTTTGGATTTTAAGACAAGAATTGTCTTGTTAACTTATTAAGAGGGATTTATATTTGTTGGGAGGCTTAAAAAGATCAAAAGAAATCTCGTGAATGATTATCGGCCTGATTTTGAAGGAGAGAAAATATTCTCGATTTTGAAAAGGGAGAAGAACTATTCTTGCGTGATTTTGTTAGGACAATAGGGAAACATAATCACTTCGAGTGGATATATTCTTGTTATACACATATTCGTGTGAATATATTCTCGGTTAAAAATATAGATGGGAGAATATATATATATATATATATCTTCGGAAAATTGGAGATTTTGTTTCCTAAACTCTTCCAATCGTATTGGGCAACTAATATAATTCGAGCAACAAACAGAAAGATGGAGAAAGTAAATCAGATTCGCAAGAAAAAAATACCCGAGAATATTATTTCTATTAAACGAGAAAATCTGTGGGATTAATATCGAAGATTTGGAGGAGTTAATACGAGATAGGAGTGTTCTATTATAAATAAGAGTCGATTACAGAAGAAAGGGGGGGCTGGCTCTGCTAGAAAACGAAGGAATCAAAAAAATCAGAAAATCTGCTCGTGATGAAGAAGATGAAGAAATTGTCGCCTAAAGGGTGAAGGAACTGTTTCTAAAACGTTTAAGCTTTGCAATGTTTATCTTCAGTTTGTAACACTTGGTTTCTAACAGCGAATACATAACGTCCATACACCGTTGCAAACTCGCTACTTTTATTATTTTCTCTTCTTTTGACCTTTGTAAACACTTTTTGAGCTATGTACCTATCTTTTGAGAGTTTTTTGAACATGATGATCTAGACCCCAACACTGGGATAATGGAGGAAGATATTTTTCACAATTGTTTGGTAACTATATTCGATTCTTTATGACTTTTTTCACCTATTTTAATTGATTTATGATTTTTACTAATTAGTTATTATTTTGTTTGATGGTGTATGCTTAGTCTTAGAACTTGCGATGCACCATGCTTATGATTTATATCTAATGTTTTAGAAATCTACTTTTGGAAAATAAAACGACTCCATAAAAGAGCTTAAATGGTTAAGAATCAATATTTGAACCACATGAATGTGAAAATAGGTGGAATTATGAGTCCCAGTCTTTAATAATATTGCTACCATATTTTGTAAATATTTTCTAGTTTAGTTTTAGAAATGAGAATTATGTCTAAAATCTTTCTTCACAAGTCCGAGTGAACGATACTTTTCTTACCCCTTTCACAACCACATCAGTTATTAAATTATAGACATATAATTTATTTTGTCAATTAGTTGATGTAGCTAGGCTGATGAATATCATTCTGATCGCATTAGTGGTCAATTAGTAGGGCTGTATCACGGGTCGGGTAGGTCGGGTTTGACCTCTCCCGCCACCCTACCCACCCAAGACGGGTGAAAGATTTTTTCACCCAACCCGTAGAAAATCGGATCGGGTTTGACCCGACCTGTTATTAAGACGGGTTGGATACGGGTGTATGCGGGCGACCCGCCTTGTTTTTTCAAAAAAAAAACAAAATTTAATTATATTGTAAGAAAAAATAAATAAAATTTTGTAAATCTATGTTATTAACAAATAAAATTAAAATAAGTACATGTTAAGAGCAAATGACCATTTAAGATAATCATCAATCTCTTCTTTATACTAACTACATTCCTTGTTATCATCATCATCATCAATATTATCACAATCTCCATTAATATTCTTCATCTCAATATTATTACTATTTTTTTTCAACATAATCTCTTGATTATTATTATTATTATTCATCTTATTAATCAAAATATTTTGATTAATTTTGTTTTTAATGATGCATTGAGGATATGGAACAGCGTTAACAATATGAACATGATCATTATTTGAACTCAATATCTCTACTGCTCCTCCACTAACCATTTTTAACAAACAGAAAACTTAATTGATAAAAACAAAAAGTATAAGGTAAAAAATAAAGAGGAGGAAGAATAAGGTAGCGGCGGTGGTGGTAATGGAGAAGTGTGAATGAGGAATTATATAGAATAGATAGGGTTTTTTGACAAGCGTTGCTCCCATTAAATACCAATATTGCTCCAGTATTTCATTTTATATAGTTAAGATGTAACCGAAACGACAAGTATATTACGGAGTCGTCAATTGTAGTTATCATTGCATAGCTCTTATCAATAATTCATAAGAGACTTCAGAAAGTTGAATCACCAAAATGGCACTGGTTTTCCCTTTATAAATACTGTTCAATATGTCTTTCAATATTCTTCTCATAGTTTCGACTTGCTTAGAGAGTTTTGTCTTCTAAAAAACACTTACAATATGGTAGAAATTCGGCAAAAAGTTTGCCGTTCCGTCAAAGTACCCATAAAAAGCCGTTTTTTTGTCAAAAATTCGGCAAAAATTCGGTAAAAATTCGGCAAAAATTCTCCGTATCATTTTTTTACGTTCAAAAAATCGGCGAAAAAAACGTCAAACATTCGTCAAAAAAACGTCAAAAATTCTCTGCATCATTTGCTTATTACGGCTTTTTTTTTTTTTTTTTTTTAACAAATTTGTGTTAAATATTTACTTGAACCATTGCATTCTCAAGATTAAGGTTCCTTACTCTTGGAATGTAGTCTTCATCTTCAGAACTACACCCATCATTCACCAACCTGTTTACAAACAAATGATTTCATTCAAATCATAAATCAATCACAATC